>CAMZMU010000061.1:10337414-10797458 GCA_947311845.1 Poa pratensis | reverse complement strand
CCTCGCGAGGCTCTCCAAGCCGTAGGCTTGGTCCTTAGCGAAAATTGGCCATCTGAGTGTCGAGGGCCGTAGAGGACAGGCCCAGCACACCCTGGATTTCACTGGGCCGACAGTTCTTAAACTCCACAGTACTGCTGGCAGTTCTTCCACCCAACATCCTGGAGATGCTTCGACCTTTTCAATAAGGCGCGGCTTAATTCCATGGAGAATTTCCTGGTTAGCTCGCTCAGCTTGTCCATTGCTCTGCGGGTGTGCTACTGACGTGAGGTCCAATCTTATCCCATTGTCTGCGCAAAATATCTGTGTAGCCCCTTCAGAGGTGTTGCTCCCATTGTCTGTAATGATACTATGGGGGTAACCGAAGCGGAATATGACCTTCTTCAAGAACTTGACTGCTGTTTCAGCCTCGCAATCTCCCACAGGTTCTGCTTCTATCCACTTTGTGAATTTGTCCACCATGACAGAGGTGAGTTTTTCCGTTTGAAGACCGTCTGAAAGGCCCTACCATGTCAAAACCCCATACGGCAAAAGGCCATGTGATGGGTATTGTGCGAAGTGCTTGGGCTGGCATATGATCTTGCCTAGCGTATCTTTGACATCCATCGCACACTCTGACAATTTGCTCTGCATCTGCTAATGCTGTTAACCAGAAGAATCCATGTCGGAACGCCTTTGCCACCAAAGATCTTGACGAAGCATGATGGCCACAATCGCCTGAATGAATTTCGTGCAAGATTTTTCGTCCCTCTTCTGGTGAGACACATCTTTGGAATGCTCCTGACGCTGCGCTTGTATAATTCGTTGTTGATGATTGTATAGGCCTTTGATCGTCGTATGATTTTGCGCGCCTCAATTTCATCGTCCGGCAGCACTCCGCGACTTAAATATGCCATGTATGGCTCTGTCCATCCTGGCTGTTCATGCAGGGCTGCGACTAAAGTTGAATCATCCTCTGGCTCTGCAATGTCAATCTCTGCTGGAGGTTTGACTGATGGATTGTGCAGTTCATCCAGGAAAACATTGGGTGGGACTGACTGTCTGTTGGATCCAAGCCGAGACAGGGCATGCAGCTTCATTTTGTCTCCGATCAATATGTTCAACTTGGTATCCAGTGAAATGTCCAGCAATTCTGTCCACCTCTCTCTATATGCAGCCATGTTCGCATCCTTGCTGTCCCACGTTCCGGAGACCTGCTGTGCCACCAAGTCTGAATCGCCAAAACAGCGTATGCGACTGATGTTCATCTCCTTTGCTATACGTAGACCATGAAGCAGTGCCTCGTACTCCGCCACGTTATTTGTGCAGTTGAAGTGTATCTGTCACATACCGCAGCTTGTCTCCCTTGGGAGATGTAGAACAACTCCAGCCCCCGAGCCTTGCAACTGTCTTGACCCATCAAAATGCATGGTCCAGTATTTGGTTTCTGCCATGCTAGGAGCAACTTGGATTTCTGTCCAATCGTTAATAAAATCTGCAAGGGCTTGCGACTTAATTGATGTGCGCGGCTCGTACTGATGTGATGTGGTCCCAACTCGATCGCCCACTTAGCGACTCTTCCAGTAGCTTCTCGATTACGAATGATATCTGCCAATGGTGCTGAACTCACCACAGTTATTGGATGCTCTTGGAAGTAGTGCTTCAGCTTGCGACTCGCCATGAACACTCCAAACACCAACTTCTGCCACTGTGGGTAACGCTGTTTGGAAGCTGTGAGGACTTCGCTCACGTAGTATACTGGTCTCTGGACAGGGTATTCCTTTCCGTTTCTTGTCTCTCCACAACCATGACAGCACTCACAGCGCGGGAATTTGCCGCTATGTATAGTAGCATTGGCTCTTTATCTTTGGAGCCGCCAGAACTGGAGCATTTGTCAATTGATGTTTCAAGGCTGTCAGAGCTTCGTCGGCCTCTGCGTCCCAAACGAAGGTGTCTGATTTTTTCAACAGTCTGTACAAAGGTAGTGCTTTCTCTCCCAATCTTGATATAAAGCGACTCAAAGCTGCTACGCAACCAGTAAGCCGCTGCACATCTTTTATCTTTTCTGGCTTTTGGAGATCCATCACGGCCTTTATCTTGTCAGGATTGGCCTCAATGCCTCTTTCTGATACTATGAATCCCAATAGCTTTCCTGCTGGTACTCCGAAGACGCACTTTGTGGGGTTGAGCTTCATGTTGTATTTTCTGAGATTTGTGAATGTCTCTGCCAGATCACAATAAGATCCTGGCTAACTTGCGATTTAATCACAATATCATCCACGTAGGCATGAACGTTGCGACCTATTTGCTCATGTAGCAATTCTGAATGCATCTTTGGTAAGTCGCACCTGCGTTCTTCAACCCAAAGGGCATGCTGACATAACAAAAAGCTCCGAAGGGTGTGATGAAGGACGTCTTTTCTTGGTCCTCCCTCTTCATCTTGATTTGATGGTAGCCTGAATAGGCGTCCAAAAAGCATAACAGCTCGCACCCAGCAGTTGAATCAATTACTTGGTCGATTCGCGGCAAAGCAAATGGATCCTTTGGACAAGCTTTGTTAAGACTGGTGTAATCAACGCACATTCGCCACGTACCGTTCTTTTTCATAACCAATACTGGTTTGCCACCCATTCCGGATGGTATACCTCTGTGATGAATCCTGCAGCCAGCAAGCGAGCTATTTCCTCTCCTATTGCCTTTCTCCTGTCATCATGAAACGCCGTAGTGGCTGCTTCACTGGTTTAGCCGCAGGGTTCACTTTGAGGCTATGTTCTGCTAATTCTCTTGGTACCCCTGGCATATCTGACGGCTTCCATGCGAAGATGTCTTTATTTTCCTGGAGAAAAGCGACGAGGGCCTTCTCCTGCTCTTCTTCCATGTGTGCTCCAATGCTAGTTTGCTTGGATGAGTCGCCAGGAACAAGATTTATCTGCTTAGTGTCCTGGGCCGCTTTGAATTTCATTGGTGGCTCGGCAGATGGCGTGGTAACCACACTCATATCGTTTGGGTCCACCTGCGACTTATAACCTTTTAGTCTTCCGCGGCACAGGCGGATTCTGCGAAGCCGCATCTCCTTTTCACATTCTATTGCTTTTTCTCTATCTCCGTACACTGTGATGACCCCTTTTGGTCCTGGTATCTTCAACTGTAGGTACACGTAGCATGGCCTGGCCATAAACTTAGCAAAGGCCGTTCTTCCAAACAAGGCGTGATATGGGCTTTGGAATTTTACCACTTCGAAGCTTAGGAATTCACTTCTAAAGTTCTCTTCTGTTCCAAAAGTTACCCCTAGGGTTATTTTCCCCACTGGCCGTGCGGACCTTCCTGGGACAATGCCGTGAAATACTGTTGACGTGGGCTGCAGGCTGGAATCCTTGAGTCCTAGACGCTGGAAAGTATCGTAGTACAAGATATTAATGCTGCTTCCTCCATCCATAAGCACTTTGGTCAGCTTGTATCCTGCAACGTATGGTGCCACAACCAGTGCCAACTTGCCAGGTTCCCGTACTGTGGCGGGTGGTCGTCGCGACTCCAGGTTACGCGTATTCTGACCACCTTAACCAAGGGTGTTGCTGGTATCACGGCGTTCACCTGCTGACTTCTCGGCTCAATTTCTCTTCTCTTTTGGAGGTATCGATAACTATTGTGTGATACTGCCCCGTCTGCCTGGGGTTACTCGCGCCGTGCTGCCCAATATTTGTGTTATGAGCCGCACTAGGGTTTCCTTCATGGGAATTCCCCCCGTTGTGTTGGCTCTCTTCTTTCCACTTTTTGTAATATGGCATTGCGCCTTGGTATGGTCCGCTGGCCGTCCATCACCTGTCGCATGAAGGTCGCATGGCCGGTTGAAAACTTCTTGCATATTGATTGGACGGGAGCCGTATCCTCGACCCCTTCCACGCTGGCCTCTGAATCCTCCACGCGCATTGGCGACGAGCCCTGAGTGACCATCTTCGCTTTTGCGTTTGTTTTGACTCGCGTTGTTGTGGCTCGTTTGCTGCTGCTGGGGCTTGTTGGAGTTTTTCTTTCCTTTTGCAGCAACCTCCTCTTCTTCTCCGTCTGACGCGTCTCTGGTTTTATCTGAGCTGGCATATTTGTTAGCCGCAGCCATCACCTCGCTGAGGCTCTTGACTTTATCCTTCATGCGACCCAGCTTATGAATCAGCGGCTCAAACTTGCAGTTTTTCTCCATCACCAGGACGGCTGAGCTTGGTGGTATATTATCTGAGGAGTGTATTATTTCTGCCACCCTTTTCATCCAATGGCGACTTGACTCGCCTTCCTTCTGGACACAACGCTCTAAATCTTCTATATTGCAGAGTCGCTTGCAAGTTCCTTGGAAGTTCTTAACGAAGGCATCCTTCAGTTCCTCCCAAGTATTTATAGAGTTGGGAGGCAAATTTTGCAGCCATATGTGCGCTGCTCCTTCTAGCATCATGTTTAGGTAGCGTGCGCAGATCTCTTCAGATGCGTTTAGGATGCTCATGCCCATCTCGTAATTGTTGAGCCAAGTGGTTGGATCCATGCTGGCGTTATAGTTTGCCACCTTGCGTGGCCCTTTGAAATCTTCAGGAAAAGGTTCCGATCTGATCCTTCAGTGAAACACGCCGGTCCCTTGAGTCGCGAGGACAGGGCTGTGGGGCGCCTGCGGGGTTATCTGCGGGCCGCTTTTGCATCAATGGCATTCGCCTGCGCTTCTGCGACTTGCTCCTGCTGCCTCTGTGCGACTCCTGACACGTCTCTGGTGGCCTGCTTGGACGCTTCTTTCTGCTGTAATCCTGTGATTGGCTGGTACGAGGGGCAGCTGTGCTTCGGCTTCCGCCCTATTGGCTTGTTGCAGGACTGCCGTACTTAGCATCTGAATCGCGCGCCGCGCCTCAGCATTGACCGGGTCATCGCCTGTTGGTACCATCTGAGTCAAGATATTAGCCGCAGCATACATATTATCGACAGGGTTCTGGTAATGGCCCTGGGGGTGTGAAACCTCCTTGGTTGTTGCTGGGTCTCTTGATTTGTTGGTACCCTTCCTTCCGCAGTCGTCTGGATTCCCGTCCCGCGGCTGGAGTGAGCGGGATTTCCACTGTTGGTTGAGTCGCGCGCAGCTGTGTTTGCGGGTCAACCTGTTGTTGAGTCGCAGCCAGCGCGGCTACTCTCTGCCGCTCCTGTTGGATTCCTTGGTTTATCTGATCGAGCCTGCGGCGCTCTTCTTCCATCCTTCGAACCTCATACAGGAGCTCGGCCCTGGCGGCCTCAATTTCTGTTGCACGGAGGGCGGCGTTCGTGGCTGACAGGGACAAGAAGTGGGTTGCTTGGGGGTGCCGATGCCTCGGTTTCTCCAGCAGTTCCTGATGCACCTGCTCCTCCGGCCATGTAAACCGCGACTTGTGCCATCTCTTGATCTGGTGATGTGATTTCTGGTGGGTAACCCCAGCAACTTTCTTCAAAGGCAGGTATGATGGACCCAAACTCTTGCGAGTCCATGCTTTCCACGGATTCTTCCCCGTCATCGGCGACTTCTTCTACTGAATCGCCTTCTGGACCGATCTAACGGACCTGCCACCGATGAAGCCGACGAAGACGTTGATGGATCCGAACGGGATGACGTGGCCGGTCTCCAAATAATCTGCTTCCGGCCCCCAGCTTGAATCGTCGATGAGGGGTGTGCCATTGACCGTGATGATACGGCCAACAACAAGATCTTCAGCTCCCTTCATGGATCCTGCGCGGAACGTGACGCTCTTGACCGCAGGCCCCACGGTGGGCGCCAACTGTCGTGGGTTTGTCACGTCAGGTGTCATAGATGACTTCGTAGGTGTGGGATTACGCGAGTCAAGCATCTCCGAGCTTGGGATCGCAGGAACAAAGATCAACACAGATTTACCCAGGTTCGGCCCCCTCAATGTGAGGTAAAAGACCTACTTCCTGCCTACCCTAGATTGGTATTGATATGATAATCGAGGTGTTACAATGGAGGCGATCCGATCTGGTACTCGCCGTATGAGCTAGGGTTTGGGCTTGATAGCTTGACCCGCTCTAAGTCCTGCGAGTCCTCTTTATATACACAGAGGCTCGCTAGGTTACAAAAGGAAACTTCCCCATAAGGAATACATCCACAGAGGCCTACTCGGAGACTACTTGGTCTTCACGTCCTCCGGGATATGTCTTCTAGATCTTTCCCCTTATGGCGGTTCAATATTGGGCTTGCTCCCAAGTGGGCCTTGTCCGTGCGAGTAAGTTAAGTCGCACTGGGCCGCGGGTTAATCCAGAAAGTATTCCACCGACAACAAGTATTAAACTAACCGCATCAAACATAAACTGTGCAAATTTTTACAGCCACTCAGGGCTGAATCACCATAATATTATCTTTGTCTCACTTCCTAGCAACTTTTTGCTTACGAGAACGGAGGCATTGGGGGCTTCCCTGAAGTTTGGCAGGAGCAGTGGCAGGAGAATCACCTGACAGCACGGCCGCTGAGGAGCTCGTTGCGCCTAGAGGATACTGGTACCTTCAGAAGATGCAGGCGCAGCTGAAGCAGTTGGCAGCTTTCAAACTTCTTGCCGTCAGGATGGTACTTCCCCTGATAAGTCGCAATGTCCACTCCTTCAACAAGTTGAGTCCCATACCCGCGCATGCTTTTCCCAGTGCAAGGTACTCATCTGGCGGGAACTCCGTGCCATCTGCCCTCTTCTGCGGCCTACCTTGAGAAACCTTAGCAGCGTCGAAGGAGGGATAGTATGTCTTGGCCAAAGCCAGCACATGAGTCGCACCAGCGCGAGCAGAGGATTCCTTCCAGTCAGCAACGTAGTGGGCCGCCTTGGACAACCTTTTTACCAAACCATCATCGGTCGACGGCACAGGCTTGGAAGGCAAAAGCTTTGCAGCTAGCTGCTTCATGGAGTCACAAGACCTTTGCACGAACGCGGATATGATTGAGCTGCTCCTGCGTGCGCTCGCAAACAAGAGGAGATTCCTCACCTGAAAGCAACACGGATATGTTAATGAAATCCTGCTGATAAGAGTAAAGCACTAAGCAATCATGAAGCTCACCAGAAAGCTCTTACGTCATGATGGTAACAAGCCCATGTACAAGGTTAGCCGAATCAAAGACCCTTTGAGCTCCTCGTTTGCTGGGCCAATTCCTTCTCCAGCTCGCTGATCTTAACAGCTTTAAGCCGCGCGTCTTCATTTGCTCCGGCAATGGCATACTTTTGTGCACTGATCTGGCGGTCCTGTTCCTTGAGCCGTTTCTGGCCTTCTCCTCATTGTTCTTGAGCCACAGGTCGGCTGACTTGGCCTGCTCAGCGAGGTTGTAATTGCTGTCAGGAGATCCCCGATCTTCTGATCCTTCTTCTTCTTCTTCTTCAGCTCATCCTCACGTTGAGCAAGGACGCCTTGAAGCCGTTCAACTTCTGCAGGAGCATGCTGGAGATCGAGCTCCAGCGCCTTTTTCTTGCTCATTAGAGCTTGTAGCTCTTCCTGCAAAGATACGTCAGGAGGATTACGAGATGTGAAATTTGGCAATAAGAAAACAGCAAGTAAAAGCAAAGAATCAAGCTTCCCTCTCACATAGAAGAAAACTCGATCCTTGGAGGCTAGAGCTATATCCGACAAAGCAAAAGAAGTAGCCAAGACATTACCTTATAAGCTGCAGATCGATGAAGCAGAGCCTCGCGCAGCTCGCCCGAGTGCTTGTCATTAGCCGTAAGATAGACCGCGCCAATTTTTCAGCGCGGCCGTCTTTGATTTACCTACAGAGGCACAGGATGCAACCCCTGCGTGCGGCACAAGCTGTAGTTGGCTGATATCAGGCTCTGTCACCAGCGCTTAACTGGCGATTCTTGAGGCCCTCCACGGCCTGATCAGTAACGTCCTCTACACGCGCGATCTTCTTTTTATTACGGACGTGCGGCAGCAGCAGTGCCGTCCTCTAAGGCCACCTCTGGTATGGCAGCACCAGGAGACGCGCTCGAAGGCACGTCGTCGGTAGTGGCAACGCCCTCCTTGGCAGTTGCCTCCTCTGTAGCGTCAGTCGCTCTAGAAGCCGCACAGGCGGCTCAACTTCGGCTTCAGGAGCCGCGGCAATTTTAGCCGCGTCCTCAGCATCAACCTTTGACCTGCAAACAAAATACAAACATGAGTAAACAGGCAAGGAATGTCTCCAATGAATAAAGCAAAAAGAGACGAACACTAACCCTGGAGCTACCTTGATGTTAAGGGCAATGTCGTCGCTTGAAGGGGACGACAGAGTCTGAAGCCCAGAGTCTAAAAAGAGGGAAAAGCTATGCATTTGTATATGAAGACATCGAAGTGAAATGGCTGTGTAAGGAGAGTTACCAGAAGCGACGCCCATGTCGTCGTCAGCAGAAGAGGTGGTTCTCATCACAGCCTGGGGCCGGAAGCGGTCGCAGACCTAGATAGCCTACGGCGCTTTGCCCCAGGATTCTCAATAGCCTCAAGTTCAGGCTCTTCGTTTTGCAGCCTCTTGGAGGCTCAGCGAGGGGTAGGATCACTCGCGGGAGGACTGATAGCATCCGCAAGGCTCATCCTCCTCCAATTCATCAGAGTCGCTCTCCGACTCAACGGAGGCGACGGAGGGAACATCTACAGACTCGCTGCCCTATAGGTCGGGCAGTAGCTTTCTCTTGGGGGCTCGCTTGGCAGAAGCAGAGCCGGATTGGCCGCAAGAATCGACCAATAGTTCTCATCAGCCTGATACAAGCAAGAACGAGACAAATTAAAAAGAGAAAGACGGTGCAAGTAATGACAAACATGACAATGAGTCGGCGGAGAAAGAATACCTCAAACGGCTTGTTGGAAGCACTGAAAGGTGGAAGCCCCACCTTATCAAAGGAGACCTTCTTCTCCTCGGCCATGCGGCAGACGAATTCCACCCATTCCTCTGCCTCCTAGTTCTTGGCGGCAATACGATCTACGTCCCCAGGGAGGCCAGAGTACTCAATAAAGAGCTGCCGGTGGGGACTCACTGGCTGGATTCACCATGTTGTCCAGCAGGCTATAAGGTCGAGGCCTGTTAAACCGCGACTAACCAAAACTCTAATTTTGCCCAATGCCTCATTGACAAAGGACATGGCGGCTTGTCGCGGCTTCGCCTTCAGTAGTTCGGAGGCCGGCACGAACGCCGCATTAGACCAAGGAGGAAGACGGGTCTCGTCTTCAGGAGAAGTGTCTTGGCAATAGAAGAATGATTTTTGCCAATATCTGGCTTTGTTGGCTAAGGCCAGACGCGGGAGAAACATAATTCTTGTGGCGCTACAGAGCAATGGCGCCACACTGGACGTAATCCCCACCCTTGGTCTCGAGTTGACTGTTGCAGCTGAAGGAGGCCATCCACATGTCGATGTTGGGGTCGGCGCCCAAATAATCCTCGCACAAGACGTGGAAATTGCTCACCTGGAGCATGGAGTTGGGCTCAATGTCGTGAAGGCAGAGATTGAACTGCTTCAGGAGGTTGCGGAAGAAAAGGGAGCCGGGCGGCGTAAATCCGCGATCCACGTGCTCTGTGAACATAACCAGCTCGTTCGGCCCCGGCTTCGGAACCACCTCGCTTCCAGGCGCCCTCCAATGGCATACCTCCTTGGGAGGCAAGAAGCCTTGCGCGGCTAGGTTTTGGAGGTGTTCCTCCGTCACCCAAGATTTATCCCAGTTGAAGAAGATCCGCCGCGGTGTCTTCTCCTCCATTGGCTCTTTCCCTGATTGCTTCTTTGGCGCCATCGATCGCAAGACAAGGAGATTGGCGAGATTGGAGTTGGAGAGGAATGAAATGAGGAGGCGGAGCTGTGAGGGATGAATGAGAATAAAGTTGACCTAAGGTCGCAGTAACTTTTTATAAGCAGGGGATCCCGCAATCGGAGGAAGAGATTGCGCTCACTGCGTCAAAAAGATTAGTTATCCAAAACAAGAAAAGGAATATTCCTTCAAGACTGAGGATTGATCGAAAGCGGCGCAACGTCATGAAGTTTAAGCCGGCACAGTTCTGAAGATGGAGTTCGGCCAGGACGTTCCATGTGCGACCCATCCGATAAGTCGCTGGATAGCAAGCTCTCCATTTAATGAAGTCCTAGACGACCTTGGGGGCTAATGTCGGGGGAATGATTAACGAATGACCCGCAGCCTAATACTGATACTCGGCTAATGACAAGCTCGTGGCCGCACCATAGATGGGCTTACATGGAGATGGGCCGGCAAAGGATCACGACATGCGGATAGAAGCATCCAGAAGGCTGCAGATAACTTGACCTAGAAGGCTCCGACTTATACCTTCCTTATAGAAGAAGTATTCCTTGTAACCTAGCGAGCCTCCGTATATATAAGGAGGACTCGCAGGACGTAGACAGGGAATTCACAAGTTCTAAACCCTAGAACATACGGCGACTCATCATCTTGATCACCAAACCCTTGTAACACCATATTCCAATCAATTCTAATCTAGGATAGGCAGGACGTAGGTCTTTACCTCACATTGAGGGGCCGAACCTGGGTAAACATTGTATTCTTCGTGCCCTGTGTTCTTAAGCTCGGAGATGCTTGACTCACGCAAATCCCCACGCCTACGAAGTCATCCCCATGAAATCTGTCGAGATTACCCCACGACAGTTGGCCTCAATCCCAGGTGGGAGATTAGGAAACCCAACAGCTTGTCGGACGGGACCCCGAACACGCACTTGTCGGGGTTGAGCTTGAAGTTGACCCGACGGAGGTTCTCAAAGGTCTCGTGCAGGTCTTGGATGAGGGAGTCCTTGTACCGGGTCTTGACCATGATGTCGTCGATGTACGCTTCAACGTTGCGGCCCAGCTGAGGCCCAAGGCATGCTTGCATAGCGCGCTGGAAGGTAGCGCCGTTGTTACGAAGGACGAAAGGCATCCGAGTGTAGCAGTAGCAGCCTTTGGGAGTGATGAAGGCCGTCTTCTCCTGGTCCTCGACCGCCATCATGATCTGGTGGTACCCAGATAAGGCATCCAAGAAACACATCACCTTGCACCCGGCCGTGGAGTCCACGATCAGGTCGATGCGCGACAGAGGGGACGGATCCTTGGGACATGCCTTGTTCAGGTCTGTGAACTCGATGCAGAGTCGTAGCTTGAAGGTCATGGGTTTTGGCACCACCACGGGGTTGGCCACCCAGGCCGGGTGAGGGACCGACCTTATGACGCCGGCTTCTATCAGCTTATCAACTTCGGCGATGATGAATTCTAGCTTCTCCTTGCTTTGATTCCGCAGAACTTGTTTCACGAGGCATGCATCCGCATTGACCGACAATTTTTGCTCCATCACCTCCCTTGGTACACCGGGTAAACCCGACGCTTCCCATGCGAAGACGTCATAATTTTCCCGAAGGAAGGCAACGAATGCGCTTTCCTATTTGTCGGTGAGACGTGCGCCGATAGTGATGGTGCGAACCCCATCGCTAGTCAGTGCCAGCTTCTTGGTCATCTGCGGGTCACCGTGGAATGGCGCCTTCTTGGGGGGAGTTGATGTCGAGCCCCCGGGGTACCCTTCGCCCCCAGAGAATGCACCGGCATCAGCCTCCTGCACATTTTGACGGACATCCGCCGTCACCGCCACCGTCTGGTTCAGCTTCTAGATGCAGAAGATGTTGTCGTCAATGTCGGCCTTGACTTTGATCACACCCCATGCCGCCGGGATTTTCATCATGTTGTAGGCGAAGTGGGAGACGGCCATGAACTTGGCCAGAGCAGGTCGGCCAAGTATGCCGTTGTACGGGAGTGGCGTATCTGCGATGTCGAAGATGACGTCCTCGGTGCGGAAGTTCGCGGGATCACCAAAGGTGACCGGAAGAGTGATCTTCCCGAGCGGCTGAATGATGCTCCCGTTCACGCCTTGGAACACGCCAATATCTTGCAGGCGAGAGAGCGGGATTTGCAGAGTAGCCAGGACCTTCGCCGTCAGCAGGTTGAGGCTGGACCCTTCGTCGACCAGTATCTTAGTGACCTTGTAGTTGTGAATGATGGGTGACACGATCAGCGGCAAGGTCCCCACCCCGGCAACACTGGTAGGGTGGTCTTCTGGATCGAAGGTGATGACTTGATTGGACCAGTCCAGTGGCCTGGGCAGAAGGGAAGCAACCGCGTTCAGCTCCGGGACAAGTCTCTTGTAGGCACCATTGGACGGAGGCAGAGAAGATCCCCCGTGAACACACCCGACAACTCTGGTGACTTTCTGGAACTTCCCGTTGTTGCCGCCTTGGGGAGCCGGAGCTTCCCCGTTGTGGTTGTGGACGACCTCTTGGTTGTTTTGTCCGCGACCGCCTTGGCCGCCGCGTCCTCCTCCTCGGCCACAGTGGCCACCGCCGCGACCCCACGCATGGCCGTCTCCGCCTTGGCGACCCATGGGACAGTCACGAGCGATGTGCCCGACGTGCCGCAGTTGCAGCAGCCGTCCGGGGTGACCCCGTCAGCCCGACGCTGCTCTCGAATGGCCAGGTTCTTGAGCTTGCGGCAGTCCTTGAGCAAATGATTGTCTTCTGGGTGGATGTGGCACCATGGGTCACCCTCTTCCTCGGAAGTCGAAGCAGGCTTGACCTTCTTTGGGAGAGGCTCGGGGACGAAGATGCGCTTGTCGGGTTCGGAGTCCCGTTTCTTGTTCTTGGCGGGAGCGGCCTTGTCCTCAGGTTCATCCTCCCCGGGGAACTTGACTCCCACTTCTGCTCGGGTGCACCGGTCCGCAAGCTCCCAGAGCTTACGGGTAGATTCGATGCGGTGGATGCTCAGCTTCTCGCGCATCCGGGTGTTGCGGACGTTGGCGTGGAAGGGCTGGATCACCAACTCCTCCTTGATGCAGGGTATGGTGTTCATCTTCTGGGTGTAGCGTTGGATGAACTTGCGGAGAGTTTCACCCGGAAGCTGCTTGAAGTCGTGGAGGTCGCTGAGAGCCCCCGGGCGCTCGTACCAGCCTTGGAAAGCCCCCAAAAACTGTTCCTTCAGTGCCCGCCAGGAACAGATGGAGCACTTGGGAAGGTTGAGAAGCCACGTCTGGGCATATCCTTAAGGGCCAACGGGAACCAGTTGGCCATCATGATCTCGTCGGCCCCAACGACCACCGTAGCGAGAGAGTAGAGCTGCAAGAAGTCTCGGGGGTTCGTGGTGCAGTCGTAGCGAAGAACGTCGATCTTGAACTTCTTGGGCCAGTCGACGTGGCGAAACTCAGGGGCAAGGGCGAGGCAGCCCTCGGCGATGTCGTCGTCCCAATCTTCCCGGCGATGACGTTCTCGGCGACGCTCGATGCAGGTGCACATATCCTCATTCAGACGGTTGTTGAGGTCGTCACGAAGATCTTGGTCGTGCGAAGTGGACGATCCGACGGAGATGGCCTTGCCGCGGTCGCGGTTTAGCCAATCTGCCATCGGTGGAGCGGTGCGAGGAGGTGTCGTCTCGGCTTGACGCTCACCACGGGGATGGCCCCGTGGCTCGCGTGTATTGTCCTTTGCTGCTCCGGGAGCTCGAGTAGGCTCGGGCCTCGGGCCGCTGTCGGCGAAGTCGAGGAGCTTCTCCACACAGGCCCTCCATTCCTGGTAGACCTTGGGATCGCCAGTGCTTGGGGGAAACTGCATCAGGGCCTTGGCAGCGACCAAAGCATCATGGCAAGCTTGCACATCCGAGGGCGAGTGCGTGGAGAACCTGCTCTTGGTGCCTTGTGGACTTCCGCTGGCGCGAACGCCGCGGTTCCCTTCCCCAGTGGTGGGTCCTTTGTTAGCGCTGTTGCCGACGCTTTTCTCCCCGGAGCGAGGAGGAGGCTTGACAGAGCCTCTCGGGGTCGCCGCACCTTCAGGATCGTCGTTCTTGTTGTTGTCATCCGCTCCGTCCGGCACCACCTTCTCCGCGGGTGGTGGAGGCGGAAGGGCACCCCGCCGTGCGTCAGCAGCTCGGCGATCAGCAGGAGCCTAGGTGCGCGAGGGAGAGACGGGCTTGGAGGCCGTAGCGTCGACCTTCTTCTTAGGCGGCATGCTTGACGAAGAGCTTGACGTAGATCTCGACGTTGATCTTGAGGCTGATGAAGACGAATCCAGCGCTTGCGCCCCCTACCTGGTGCGCCAGATGTCATGTCTCGGATCACGGACACCGGGAGTAAAGGATACCCCGTTTTTAGGTTCGGTATGGGGCACGAAGGAGGCTAAGAAGCGTCTCACGGGGGTGGTCTAGATCAAGCTCTCCTCTCCGCGATCAAAGCAAGCAACCAAAGGGACACAAGGAGCTACCCAGGTTCAGGCCGCCCGGAGGCTAAAAGCCCTACTCCTGCATGTCTGGATTGATGGGTTCTTCATGGTATAGCTTACAATGGAGGCTTCCGGATGAGGTACCCAGAAGGGTTTTGGCCCGAGATAGACGAAGGACAGATCCTGACCTTGAGAAGATCACCTTCCTCTCTACCCTCGCAGCCCTAGTCTAGTCTTGCTCTGGTTCGACTTGTTCCTTCCCCTCCTTTTCTTTTTCCCTCCTCCGTGCCTTGGTCCTCCTTTTATAGGCTAAGAGGATACCACATGGTCACACGAGGAGCGTGGGGGGTTTTAGACGGGAAGAACCCCCCTCAGCTGGTTCAGGGGGAGACGTGACCTCTCCTCCTCCAACTATCTCCTTTGGGTTAGGTGAGGTCATCCACCTTTGGGGAAAGCGGGGCGGACAGAGGCTGACAACACCACGGGCCATGTTCCCAACCCGCGCCTCCATCGCCTTGCTTCGCAAGTCTTCTGGGGTCTTCTAGTGTGCGCTGGAGTGCTTATCCGTAGCCGTACGGAGATGTACCCGAGAGGGAGCCCGGCCTCCTGCCGGGGACTTGGGCTCTCGGGGACTCGTCATCTTCCCCGCTTGGTTAGGGGACCCAGCAGGTCCCCAGGACCGGAGTCCTTAGTCGATGTAGCTCTTGTGTGGTCTCCGTGAGGTAGGTGGGCGGACCCGCCAACCTGTCTTGCATCTTGGCCTTGTCCATCTTCATCCTGGGCCCACGTGCGGTGGATCCACTTTGACAGCATCAGGGGAACCCCATGTTCCACTGTTGCGACATATATCGACGCGGGTTAGCTCTGTTATTAGGATAAGCAAACCAACACATTAACGTTTTGTGAGGTTATCGTTATTCCCACATAATTGCTTCGAGCTATTGTACTCCCCTTTCTCACAATGGGTTTCAAACATAGCTCTATGTTTTCCTCTACTCGTGCCTCTATCTTTATCACTCTTCCGTATTGGGTACCTGACAAGTCTTAGGAGTGAAATATGGACAAGAGAATATATATATATATGCAACATATCAAATCAATTAAACGAATATCCGGTATCAAAAGTACACATGAGCTGCGAGATTACATTTTAATCGAAAGTATTTTAATATGAATGATTTATAGTGTTACAACTTCACAATCACAAACAAAAAATCAACATTACAAGTATATGCATAAGTTCTAGAGGAAGGAAGATGGAAATGGAGTGGTGATGGCACCCTTCGTAGAGAAATTAATGGCTTCTCAGAGCTTGATGGCGGCAGCTCCTTTCATTTATATGGAGGCATATAACAAAAATAGGGTTCCGGGGGTCATCTAATGGAATATGGCCTTCTGATAAAAGTTGTTCGGTATGATTTGGCGGAGCCACCGACATATGGTATAGGCAGACGGTACGGTCGCATGTGGCCTTAACCTTAATCGTTAAATCTTCTGTCACTTCTTTTTGGCGCGCTGTTGATTTGGTTAAGTCCCCATCACGTGATTCTTCCTGTTTGTGAGTATATTTTATCTTTAAAACATTTTGCAAGAATATATATAACCAAAAGAGATATGCACATCCATACAATAATTATTGATTAGCGCCGGGTAATAGGAATAATCTTGTCAACATATTGAGCATTACCCGGTTTAAACGAAATAAAAACATGTGTAAAATCTACTCATCAGTGCGACACCCGATGTATGACACATTTCACTCTTAGAAGAAAATGAAGATCAAAATTGTGCAGAGGTGGAAGCAATGCATTTGGAGAATGTTGCCATGGTTATCCATAGAGCAAAGAGCAAATCACTCGAAAGTTTTTTTTAAGGATACGATCTGGAAGAGGTATATGTTTTGTAGGAGAGGCCAAGAGGCCATTTACAACACGTCTGGCACATGCGTACATGACCTAGAGTACCAACCCTCCACCTCTCTACCTGTCCTAGAGTAGCCCTAAAGAAGCCTGCGGCGTGCCACAGCTCCGCCTCGTCCACGATCATCTTTAATCACCCTACCGGGTGGTTGGTGACCATCGAAGACCATTTCGTTTCGGTGGCTCCACAGACACCAGCAAATCAGATTGATCGCTGTCCACGGGTCTCTCCTACCAGCCCCATTAGCCAGCCTAGTAGGCAGCCAATCCGCAAAGCGGGTCCACTCGGAAGCTTTCAAGGAGTGGATGCAGCTGCATCTGTATTTTTCTTTTGTTATTCTGTTTTTCTTGGTTTTTGTCATTTGTTGTAAATATTTATTCTTTCAAAATTATACAATATGAACCCAGCGTTTTCGTGTGAAAAACAAACTTGCCCAACATTAACACCAACAGACAGAGCGGTAAGCCCTGTCAGCAACTCAAAACTTAACTTGATATACTAAGCACTTATTGAACAAATGCACTAGCCAATTATCCTAAAAGTCCGAACTGATGAAAATGGCTAGGCTTTTATTTAACATTCCCCCCCGTGGACGTACAGGAAGACCGAGTCTTAAACTTGAGACCTCTTTAACTCTGATACCATATTTAATAGATGCACTAGTTCAGGGGCGGACCCAAGTGCAGCTGTGTGGGGGCCTAGCCCCCACTCAAAATTTTGATTTACTATGGTATTTGTTTATATTTTAAAGAAATTTCTTCAGATTTTGTAATTTTTTTTTTCCAGATTTTGTAAATTTATACAAGGAGTGCCCCAGTCAATTGATTTGCTCCCACTCCTAATTTTTTCTAGGTCCGCCCCTGCTCTAGTTAGTTATCCCAAAAATTCGAAATGAGAAAAAGGTTAGACTTTATTACTAATTATATCAAAGCTGTGCAGTTTCTCGGCCTCTCCGCGCTCCTGCACTGTAGCAGCAACAGTGATACTGTAGAAAATGAACAGTGTTGAACAGTATTTTCATCCTGGCCGTCGATCGGCGATCGGACGGCTCTCACCACACGCCCGTGACCGTTTTGCAAAAAGCCCCTCCCTGGACGAGAAATCAACCCGCAGTCCAGCCCTCTCCGCTACGTTGGACCTGCTTGCAATAACAGGAAACATCTAGGGCGTTTTTGCAAAGTGCCCCGCAGAATCCCCCTCCCGCTTCTCTTCCGCGTGCGGCGACGAGGTCACCGCCGTCGGCCGCCGCCTCGCGCCGTCGTTCCGGTCCTCCACGCACGCATCGGAGCCCACCACGGGCTCCGTCGTCGCCGCCCCCACCTTCTCGCCGACGGACGCGTGCCGGGACGACGCGCCGGCGCCGGAATCGACGCTTCCGTCGTGGCTGCCCTCCGCCGTCTTCGCGGGTCGACGCGGCCGCTCCGGCGACCTAGGCGGGGCGGCGCCGCCACCTACGTGCGCCCGCGCTCGCGCGCATCCACGACGCCTCCGCGCGCCTCCCAGAACACGGCGACGCGCCATCGCCGTGGTCGTCGCCGCCGCGGGTGGCTGCGGCCAGATCCGGCGATTGGTGACATCACAGTGACGTCACCGTGGCAGCGGGCTGGGCTGCTGGGCCGATTCGTGGGCTTTTTTTTCCGTTTTCCTTCTATGCAAAAACTTTGCAAATTTTAAAAAACAACTCCAAATCAATTCGAACAAAAATCGAAAAAAACTCGGAAATGAAAAATAAATATTTCAAATACTTTGGGACCTTTTCCAACCTATTTCAAATCTAATTTGCATCAAGGCAAGTGGGCTCCACTGACTGACACGAATTCTAACAAATAATATATCGTTAAAGGTGATGGTCGGCGGCGGTACGTCATTTTTTTGGACCGTTTTGCCCTCCCACCAGATCACATAATACGCACCGATGCCATCGTACCCCTTCGCGTCGTGGTCTTTTTGCAATTTACCCCTCAGGAATAGAGAGATCAACCCGCGGTCCCACCCTTATCCACCCGGTGCGTTCGATCAATCGATCCCCTCTCCTCTCCTCTCAGCGGCGGCGGCGGCAGCGACAGGAGATTCGCAGCGTCCGCCAGCATGGGCATGGGGCAGGCGAGGTCAGACTCGAGGATCCGCAGTCCCCCGAGCTCTCTTCATCTCCCCAGATTCAACAACCCCCCGCCGCCGCTCCTCTCCTCGCCGGCTTCCCCTGCGCCGCCGCCCCGTCTTTCCCACCCCCGGACCGTCCTCACCATCGCCGGCCTCTCCTTCCCTCCTCTCCTCGTCGTGCGAGACGTTCTCCCGCACCAGAACGCGCCGCCGGCCCAACCTTGCAGACGAGAGAGGCGCCGCTGGCCCGGAGCTACGGCGTTGCGGCCGGCTTGTTCGCTGGAGCGCGCGTGCATCGCACTATGCACGGTGCTCCGTCGAATTCGCCAGCCCGCGTCGCACGCGTGGCCGAGGGCCTGCGGCGCGGTGATGCACGCCGGCGAGATGGCGCACCACCAAGACGCGATGGTGCCGACGCGAGCCACGGAGGGCTGCGCATCCCTTCGTCCGCCGCGCGCTACCAGGAGCGACATCAACCCGCTCGCTCGTCTTCCTCCGACGTGGGGACGGTGGCTTGTTCGCCGGCGTGGATGCGGCTCCCCACCGACCTGCGTCGCCGGTCCTTTGAGGCCTCCTCCTCTTCTTGGTATGCTACTACTGCCTCTCTAGGTCTTGATTTCCTCATCCTGATTCATAGTTGTAAACAGAGATCTTGAGTTCTCGGGGAGCAGATTGGCAACTGATGTAGTTTTAGTGCTAGAAATTCGGCTTCCTGTACTAAGGTGATTATAGCTGCTTACTTGGTATTATAGCTTGGGTTTATGCACCGATCTCACAAGTTTTGATGCATGATAGAATAGTGTGGTGATGTTCTTTTGGTCGCAGCAAGCAAAACATGATCTTGAGATTGTTAGGTGTTGTATTTAGGTGAAATTTGAACCATTTATTCAAATTGTAGGACGTTGACTTGCTTGAAAGCCTAAACCGTAGAGTCTTGCAGTTTTACGACGTGGAGTATTTTTTTGGCAGCCTTTAGTTATTAGATATGACTATATAAGCTCTTACTCTGTAGAAAGATAGAACCTCTTAATTCCATGGAATGTGGTATAAATCCACAAGGACAACATATCTGTATGTGAAGGTTCTGGAATAGTTTTTTTTGTGCCGGGGAAGGAATCAGGTGACTAAAGGTCCATAGAATGTGTTCTGGTAGTCCTCTTTTAGGATTACTATTCCAAATGTATTTGTTTATTTGAGTCTTTTTTATGTTTACATTTGCTTATCCGCCTGATTGCAGTTTGAGAAGAATGGTCCTTGATTCCATGGATGCTGAAGCTCTTTAGAAGATGCACAATAACAGGAAGCTTGTCAAGAATTATTGTGCTTTCTGAGCCTCAGGTGAGACCAATTCCTTGATCTGCTCCTTTCCCTTCCTGACAACGCCATATGTACTACTGGTAGGACTGCCTGCATTGATTCCGCTGAAAAGATTTGATCTTCTTTGTAGGTGTACACCTAGCAGCGGCGGATGTGGCATGCTGCTGGTGTCGCTGGAGAGGACGAGACAACCTGCGTCCTGCGGTTCAGCGGTGGGACTTTGTTTTACTCCATTTCAGTCAGACGAGGTTGCCATGAAATATCTGGAGCTTGATGGACACGAACCGTAAGTTTGGGCATACCTGTTAGTTTCTCTTGATCTCATGGCAGCATGCCAGCATGCAGGCGAATTCCCTTCTTACTGATATATTCATTGCTTGTACAGTGGCAACAGGTTTATGAGGATTGAAAGGTGCAGGATATAACCGCTAGCTCGAAGAGGCAAAAGAAGTCAGAGCACCAATCTGATCCTGAGAAGCCCGAGGGATGCCTCTCGGCGTATGTCGGCAACCTCTCATGGAATATTGCTGAGAAGGACCTGCGAGATTTCTTCAAGTCATCAAGGATTGCATCGATAAGATTTGCCATCGACAAGAGAACTGGTGATTCCCGTGGTTTCTGCCATGCTGATTTCGAGGACGACGAGTCTCTCGAGAAAGCGGTCAGGATGAATCAATCTGAACTGCGGGGAAGACCTGTGAAGATAGCGAATGCTATCATCAACAGGAGATTCAAATTTTATAATTGGCATTGACATGAGTCGTCAATTCTTTTCAACCATCGTCAAATCTTTTCAACAAACGAAGTTTTTTTCTACTTATATAGCTGCTTCGTTCTTTAGTGAAAATTCTTATCCTGAATTGTTATATGTGGGAAGAAGATGTAAATAGATAAACAGTAATAGGAGAAAGATGCATTCTTTTGATCTTGTATTAGTTTCTCTTCTGAAATCTACAAACGGATACCATATTTCTGTTCTTAAATGATTTCCATATCTCCCTCTTTTACTCTGACCTCACAGTGCGTCCAGCTGCATTGTCGACTTGTTCAAGGTAAATTGTGTTTACTACGTATTGAAGCACTGACATTAAGCTATTTCTTAAAGTTGTCTTCCAAGAACAATCTTAATTGGCGGGTTGTTTCTTTCTATATATATGATGTCGAACAATACGTTTTAATCGAATTACATTGTAAGTTATATGGCTATCCTTTCTATCATGTGAATTTTCATGTGTATTTTGTTTACAGTCGAAAAAAATGAGTAGCCCGTTGCAACGCACGGGCATTTTGCTAGTTCTAACAAATATACAACAAATTACAAATTCAATAGCATTAAATTTACACGCCTTTAAAATACGGGAAAAGGACAGAAGAAATGAATGGTGTTTACGTACGCCATACGATCGAATTTTCAAATTTAAATATTCCCATAATTTTAGCCGTCACACAAAACTTAACGTTCCGTAAACGTCAAAATAATTATAATCTGAATATCTTCTCAATTTGCCGAAATTTCGAAATCTAACAAGCTTTTAAACGTAGACTTTTTTACAATTCCGACAATTTCCAAACTTGTAGAACTTTCAAACTTAAGAGCTTTCAAATTTAAAAGTATTCCCCCCAAATACACTAAATCAAAATTTGATAAATGCTCACAAATTGCATTTTCCCTAATTATATCTGAAGATATTCGAAATGACAAATTGCTTCTTTTCCTTTACATGTTTTCATTTTTTTCCTACTTTCTTTTCTTTTACTATGCCTTCTCCCACTGTCACCAAGCTTACATATTTATTGACAATTCACCTTCTTACATATTTCACATTTCAATTTGAAACCATACTTGATGATTTCAATTACATTAACACATTTAGAGGTTATATAAATTAAAACTCTCTAATTATGTAGCTACATTTTAAAATGTGTGCCTTCATAACTATTTAAATAAAATGCAAATTCATTTTCTCTAATTCTGGAATGAATTCTTAATTGACCTTAATGCATGCTCACACAATGTATTCTCACCAATTGTTGAATTAGATTTACTATTTAAGAAAACCCTCAAATACATTATATGAAACCAAAAAGAATAATATTTAGAAGCAATACTATAAATGAGCTTCTTACAATTATGCAGCTGAATCTAAGAAATGTTCATACTAAACTAACCTTTCTGTAATTTGACAGTTAAATTTACATAGATGAAGAAACATACCACAAGATTCGCAACAAAAAAAATAATTGCTGACTACTTATGACATACGATCCAAATTCAAATACGAAAATTTAGAAACTACACAACATTTTTTAATGCACACATTTCCAAATTTGAAATTTACCACGCGAGCACAACATATGCCACGGAAAAAAAAGAGTCAAAACTATCGCAACAATACAAAATTCGAAGTATAAACATTTTTTTAACAGTAAACTTTATTTGCATTACAAATTTTTCATAATCGATTAGTTAACATGGTGTTCAACTTTATTACAAAAACTATTCACAAAGATAGCAAACATATAGGCATTGTCACAAAAAAAAAGACGACTACTTACATCATTTGATCAAGGTTTAAGTTTAAAATTGTTTAGATTTCCAGTGCCTTCCAAATCTTACTATCTAAAAACCACTAAAAAAAATCACATACGAACAAATTCTAACAATTTAGAAATTCAAACAATTTGTAAATGTAAACTTTTCCTTTCTAATGTCGACACATTTAAATGTAAACAAAATTTGAATGTGCGCAGCTTCAGGTTCAAATTTCTCCCACCACGGTATTCATAAATACCACAAATATATCAACATTAACATGAAAAAAATAAACGTTAATTATTTATGCCGAATGTCCACAAACATGTTTAAATAATTCAAATTGGGCAATATTTATATACCTTCATGTAAAAAGACAACCATACTTGTGCATTTCAACCCAGATTCTAAATTTGTTCAATCTTACATTTCAAAACAAACTAATATTTACAGACAATTTGACTAAACTGCCTGTAATTATGCAAAAAAAAAAGCTACGAAAATTCAATATTTTCACATGACCATATTCTGTTTCCTCTTATTATGGTGCCACATAATAAAATTATGGCAAGACATAATCATATTTGACCATTTCAATTTAACTAACATAACTTGGAAGTAATATACTCCCTCCGTTCCATAATAGTCTACATTCTGGACTAGTATTGTGTTCCATATTAATCTACATTCTGGGTTCTGGACATTAATTATCTCCTCGGTAATCAACAACAACAGAAAACTAAGCAGCCTCTCTTTTTTTCTATTGGGTGCCATTAATGCTAATCTGACTTGGATTGGGTGTTTACATAATTAAGTATTATCATTAAAGAGAATGCTAATTTGTCTTAAACTTTCTAGAATGTAGAGTATTGTGGAATGGAGGGAGTAACTTAAATTCCTCTTATTCTGTAGTTACACTTCAAAAAAATGTTTTACTAGGTGAATATTTACAAAGAATGCACATTCATTTCGTCAAATTATAGATTAAGTTCAAATTGAATTTAACAAATGTTCAAACAACGTATTATCTCCAAAATTTGAGTTAAGTTAACTACTTAAGACAACACACAAACATACCATACCAAACCAAATAAACAAAAATGCAGAGTTCTCCCACTGAAATTTGTTTAGTTTTCAATATATATATTCAAAACTAAACAAATTTTGGCACACAAAATTCCAAACTTGAATATTCCATACTACGGTGTTCCCACTGAAATTTAAACAAACATTCGGTTAGGCAAGGTGCGATTAGGCAAGGTGCAGACATTTTCTAAATTTCAGGACACCGAAATCCAACCAAATTTTAATGTGTACATTTCCAATTTTGAATTTTCCACATAACGATATTTTAAACTGCGCAATTTAATTAAATTTAAAGTTCAAAATTCTCCCAAATTTCACGATATCCAAAACTAAAGAAATTTGGCCGCACATATTTTCCAAAGTTGAATTTCCCATACCACGATGTTCTCGCTAAAATTTAAACAAATTTTTGATTAGGCAAGGTGTAATTAGTCAAGATGTAAACATTTTCTAAATTTCAGTGCACCATGCACAATTCCAAATTTGAGTTTTCTACACGACGGTATTTTAAAGACCAACATTTAATTAAACTTAAAGTCTCTCCCAAATTTAAAATTCTCCCAAATTTCATTAAATTCAAAAACTAAACAATTTAAAACTTAAATTTTCCATACCAAATTCCATTATATTCAAAAACTAAACAATTTTAACCTTAAATCTTCCATACCACGGTGTTTCCCACTGAAATTTAAACAAATTTTTAATTAAGTATATTTCCAAACTTAAAAACGTTCCATACCATGGTATATTCCACTGAAATTTAAACAAATTTTTAATTAGGCAAGGTGTAATTAGGCAATGTGCAAACATTTTCTAAATTTCAGTGCACCGTGCAAAATTTCAGTGACCGTGCACAATTCCAAATTTGAAATTTCCACACAACAGTATCTTAAAGACCTCTAAATTTCAGTGCACAATTCCAAATTTGAATTTTCTACACGACGGTATTTTAAAGACCAACATTTAATTAAACGTAAAGTCTCCCAAATTTAAAATTCTCCCAAATTTCATTACATTCAAAAACTAAATAATTTTAGACTTAAATTTTCCATACCAAATTTCACTATATTCAAAAAGTAAATAATTTTAAACTTAAATTTTCCATACCACGGTGTTTCCCACTTAAATTTAAACAAATTTTTAATTAGGTATATTTCCAAACTTAAAATGTTCCATACCATGGTATATTCCACTGAAATTTAAACAAATTTTCAATTAGGCAAGGTGTAATTAGGCAATGTGCAAACATTTTCTAAATTTCAGTGCACCGTGCAAAATTTCAGTGACTGTGCACAATTCCAAATTTGAATTTTCCACACAACAGCATCTTAAAAACCGAAATTTAATTAAAATTAAAGTGCAGATTTCTCCCAAATTTCATTATATACAAAACTAAACAATTTTTGACGCACATATTTCCAAACTAGAATTTTCCATACCACGATGTTCTCAAAGAAATTTGAACAAATTTTAAAATTAGGAAAGGGGTAATTGGTCAAGGTGCAAACATTTTCTAAATTTCAGTACATTTCAATGTGAACATTTCCAAATTTGAATTTTCCACACAACGGTATTCACTAATATTACCAGCATATCAACATGTCTACAAAATTTGAGCATTTACTAAATGTACAGATAATTCAAATATAAATATCTCCCCCATTTGACAATTTCAGCTAATTTAAACGAGTTCTCAACATATACACTTTTTCAATTCCAACAATTTTACAATCTAAACAACTTCCGAAAACAGACATTTCTAATTTTGAATATTTCAAAATTCCAGCTACCTTTCAAATCTAACCATTTTATTAACGTGAAAAAAAAAAACGAATCTAAATAACTTTCTAATTTGCCTACTTCTCGAAATCTAGACAATTTGCAAACATGAACTCTCTTTGCATACTAACAATTCCCAAATCTACACAATTTACAAATGTCGACATTTTCAAATTTGAATTCCACCACACGGGTGCGGCGTGTCCACCATTTAAGTTCACATACCAACATTTTCAGACATTTCCAATTGCTTAATATTCCGATGGTCCACAAAAATATAACGCAAATGCTCAAAAAAAAAATACTCATAACAAATAACAAAAAATATTACAACATTTCATTTTGGCCAATATTTCAACACCATGCGAACGAACTTTCCACAAATGTAGAATTAAATTCAAATGGATTTTCCTGATTTCACTTAAATATTGACGTCGAAATGCAAACATGTTTGACCATTTCGATCCACTGAATATTTAAATATTATATACAATATATCCGAAATGCACAAAAAAAACTACCTATTCATGACATAATAAAAACATGTTCCAACATACCAATTTAGCTAACATTTTAGTTAACAAAAAATATATATACTACAAAAAAAAACATCAAGGGCGTGCCGTGACGGCACGCCAAATTCAACTAGTATTTAACAACGCCAACACCAAAAGAGCAATCTTTCGAGCCCATCTGCCATGATCGATCTATGAAGCGGTCAAAGGATGTTCTAGATTAAACAAGTAAGCAGCACTTGGCATCGCTAGTGCCCAAACCCGCGACCAAAGACCGGTCTAAGCGTTTGAATATTACACACGCAAGTCCGTTTAAACATTTCCGCAGGAGAATCCCTTTCTTTTGTTAGTCTCCAGTCAAACTTGTTGCTCTTCGAACAGGGACAGCGAGGGAGAGCCAGTGACGCCGCGTTTGCCTCCCAGCCCGGCCACCAGCTCTATAAAAGCGCCTCCCGTTCGCCCGCACTGACAAACACATAGCCGCCGGTCGTGTCGTCTCAACGCCGGCAGCCCCTGACATACGGCTGAGTGATTGAGAGGGGCGAGGTGTGTGTGGAACTGTTCAATGGAGGGGTCGTCGTCGTCGGACAGGTACACGGAGAGGTGCGCCCTGGCCACGGAGCTGGCGCAGGTGCTCGACACGGTGAGGCAGCTGGAGGCGCAGATTGGCGTGAAGGGTTGCGCTGACGACGGAGGGGAGCGGTGTCGGGCGCTGGTGTCCAGCATGCGCTCCTCCGTCGATAGGTCCATCCACATCGCCATGTCGTCGTGCTGCGCCCCTGGTGCTCCGGAGTCACCGCCTTCCGCCGAGGGAAGTCCCCGCAGCGGCGGATCCGACCAGGCTGCCGACTCCCGGTTCATCGGCGTCGGCGCCAATGCAGCTGGGCTCTGCAAGAAGAGGTAAGAGCTACTAACAAAAGCCTTCCATGGTTGTTAGTTAGTATCTCCTTTGTTAGTATTTAAATGGATGGGACAAGTGCAGGAAAGCGCTGCCGAAGTGGAGCACGCAGGTGAGGGTGAACTCCGTGCAGGACGTCGGCCCCCTCGACGACGGCTTCAGCTGGAGGAAGTACGGGCAGAAGGACATCCTCGGCGCCAAGTACCCAAGGTTAGAGACGACGCTCGAGCACAACTCCTGCACCTCAAAGCACTCTTTTCAGGGCGAGCTGCCATTATCAATAACGTATTTTGGGCGGCTGATTAAATCAAACTTTCGCAGAGCCTACTTCCGGTGCACGTACCGGCACACGCAGAGCTGCCACGCGAGCAAGCAGGTGCAGCGTGCCAACGGCGACCCGCTGCTCTTCGATGTCGTCTACCACGGGAACCACACGTGCGCGCAGTGCAACAGCCAGAGGCTGCAGCAAGCTGCAAGCGGAGTACACTGGCAGCCGCAGCCTGCAGGCGGGCAGGAGCGGAGCTCCATCATCTCCGTTGGCCTGGAGGCCGAGGGGGCCACGACGGGGTTGGAGAATCCGTTCTCGTTCCGCTGCAAGCCAGCAGGCGCCGCCGACACCGGCGGCGCAGCGAGCAGCGACTTCCCAGCTGGCTGTGCCCTCGCTGCATCCCCCTTCGTCTCGCCGGCGACCTCAGAGTGCCAGCTTGTCAAGAACGTGCCCGACCTGGAGCTCACCTCCACGACGAACTCCCAGATGGCGGACATGGACTTCATGCTCCAGCTGGCCGACGCGGATTTCTTGGATAATTCGCGCTATTTCTAACTAAGTCGCCGCAGGACAAGTAGGCTTTCGGCACAGATTTGTGTATAAACAAGCATGTACAAGTGGGATATGCCATGGAAATTAATTTAGTGGCGAGCAAATGAGTTCTGATCGATCTGAATTTGAAAGCTACGTGCGTGGACCATGGTCGTGCAGACACGAAGGATTATCGTGAAAAGTATCACTTGCCGTCACCGGCAGGTTACTGACAGGGACGACAACAACAAAACAGCAAAACAACAATAACGACTGAATGATGCCGCGAGAGGCATTGACGTCTGACGATGACTGTTCGTACCTACTAGCATATACAACGTTCTTGAGTTCCCGGATAAAAATCGGCACATATGACGTCTATTAGCCACGTAAGGCTACCGTCATATCTTAACCGTGAAGAGTTTAAGCACATCTGTCTTGTTTTTCCAGGAAAGAGAGTATAAGCCGGTCTCTGTAGAATCGATGCACACAACTATATTTATTGCAAAGTTCATCACTCAAATAATTGCAAATCTTTAATCTACTCCCGCTGATTTCACGGGGAAGTTGGTATCATTGTTCGATCTAGTGAGCAGCCAATGAATAACCTGGAAAACAATAGACGCTCTAGTAATCTCGAAATAGGCTTTCGCCCCGCTATATTAATATAGCAACCACACGGCACAACTTTGAGGCCATTGCTGGGGCAAACAGCACAATCAATCGCAAAAGAAAAGAAAGAGAAAACAATGCCGACACCGGCGGATCAACGAACGAAAATTACTCGCAACCGCTATGTCCTCTCCAGAGTATTACCACCACGATCCTAACACTCCGAATCGTCGCGTACCAAGCAGCACCTCCAAGAAGGAAAGCGACGATGACGACGCTGCTGCCCGGACTGGTCCTATGGTTTCCCCGGTACGCTAGAGGTAGTGGGAAAGAGGTACACCCGACGCCCTTTAGGAAGGATCAGCGACACTCACAAGCGTCACCGCGTCGGTGTCAAGATGACAGGGATTTCTCCCGGCCCCCAAAAAACCACATCTCAAGACAATCTGTAGCGCTCCACCCATCTTACCACCCACCAACAAACGCCACCACGGAATTGAAGTCACCATCGTCGTATCACCATGGCAAGCACTGCGTGGCCGGCCGAACTGAGAGGAACCCGCCGTAGACAAGGAGCAGCAGTACCACATCCACGTGTGAGGGAACAACCTCCACTGCCATAGACGGTAACCGACCGGACGCAGCAGGCAAGAGCACACCAGGCCGCCATTGGAGGCAGAGGGCGGCAGCCGCACAGCCACCTAGAGGACATCCTCCACCGCCATTGACGGGTGCTGACCGGACACGGCAGCAGAGACACACCAGTCCGGGCAGGCCCGGCCGGGCCATGGACGGGCCCGTGAAGTCTCCGCCGCCACGCTGTTGCACGTAGGCCACCGCCGCCGCTACCCTCTAATTCACCGAAGACCCGGCCGGACCTAGACGGGCCCGCGAAGCTCCCGCCGCCACGCTGCAGCAGGAGCGGCGTCGTCGCCGTCACTCCCGTCACCGTCTACGTCTCTCAGTCAAACCGGGTAGCCGGGTCGAGCCTGCCCCGCCCTGACCTAGATCGGGCCGAAAGGGCCTAGATCTGGGCCTGCAGGGCCATGGCCGAAGCCCTGGCCATCCCCGTCACCAACGGCAGCGCGCCGCCGCCCTCACCATCCGCAGCAGTAGCGCAAGAGCCCCCACGCCGCCAAGCTGGGCCGCCGCCGCCTAGAAGCACCGCCCGGCGCCGCGCCGCCCGCGCGAGGAGGACACCGAGGGGGGAGAGGCCAGGGGCCGGTGACGCACGCCGACGACAGCAGAGGGGAAGAGGTGGGGAGGGGGCTCGCTGGGGAGGTGGCCGGCGGCGCGGCTGGTCGTCCGCGCGGGGGACGACCAGTCACGAGAGGAGGGTTGGGTCGGGGGTCGTTTTCTGTGCTTTTCTTATCAAGACGCTCTAGTAATGTAAAACATAATGTTGTTTCTACAAATCCATATTTACTAACATAAAGTTAAAACACCTATGCGTATTCTAGACGTTCTTTTCTTGTCTATTCCATTTAACCAATTCTCAAACATATTTTTGATATTGCTTGGTGGAGGAAAATTGTAAGTAATATAAGCAATACGTAAAAAGAATGAGAGAAACAAATGTTCAATAGTCTCCTCTGACTTACAAAAACATCATTTTTTACACCCATACCAGTTTGTTTTTACCACATTATCCTTAGTAAGTAATACTACTTTTTTATTGAGGAATGATACGTCCAAAACGTATCTACTTTTCCGAACACTTTTGCTATTGTTTTTCCTCTAATTTGTGTGATTTGAATGCAACTAACACGGACTAACGCTGTTTTCAGCAGAATTGCCTTGGTGTCTCGTTTTTGTGCAGAAAGTCAAAGTTTTAGGAAAATTCCAGAAAAATTCCAGAAATTCTATTTTTCCAGAAGACCCACGGAGCCAGAAGACGAAGCGAGGAGGGTGCACAGGGGCACCACACGCACCCAGGGCCGGGTGGGCCCTTGCCGCGCCCAGGGGTGGTGTGGCCACCCTGTGTGGCCCCCGACGCTCCCCTTTGGACTACTAAAGCCTTGACCTAAAAACTTCGGGGGATCGACGCTTTTTCCAGAAACCTTCCAGAGCTCCGCCGCCATCGAAAACCCTATTTCGGGGATCAGAAACTCCGTTCTGGCACCCTGCCGGGACGGGGAATTGGAGGAGATCATCGCCATCATCATCACCGCCACCTCTCCATCGACCATCCATGACCCCCATCCATGTGTGAGTAATTCCCCGCTGTAGGCTGAGGGGATGGTAGGGATTGGATGAGATCATTCATGTAATAGTTGTGAGATTTGTTAGGGCTTGGTGCCTAGTATCCATCGGTAGTACTTTATGTCATTGTTGCAACTTATTATGCTTAATGCTTGTCACTTAGGGCCCGAGTGCCATGATCTCAGATCTGAACATGTTATTGAATCATGAGAATAATTATTGTTTTGGATCATATCTATAAGTTGTATACACACGTCACTGTCCGGAACCCGAGGCCCCAAAGTGACAGAAATTGGGATAACCGGAGGGGATGGTTGCGACGTGAGGATCACATGTGTTCACGGAGTGTTAATGCTTTGCTCCGGTGCTTTATTAAAAGGAGCACCTTAATTACCAGTAGTTTCCCTTGAGGCCCCGCTGCAAACGGGCTGGTAGGACAAAAGATGTTGTGCAAGTTTCTCATTGCGAGCACGTACGACTAAATACGGAACACATGCTTATGATTGATTATTACTTGGATACCTTATTATTATTTATCTGCAATTGCCCTATGTATGACTATTTCATGAATTATCTCATCCATGCAGCGCCCGTTCATCCATCCCTATGCCTACAGTATTTTAATCCTGCTGTCTACTGCAATTATTACTGCTGTCTTTATTTTACTGCTGCTATTATTTCACTACTGCTACTGTCATAAAACTGTTGCTACTGATAAACTGTGTCGAGCAAGTCTACTTCCAGGTGCAGCTGAACTGACAAATCATCTGTCAAGGCTTATAAATATTCTTTGGCTCCCCTTGTGTCGAATCAATAAATTTGGGTTTTACTTCCCTCGAAGACTGTTGCGATCCCCTATACTTGTGGGTCATCAAGACTATTTTCTGGCGCCGTTGCCGGGGAGCATAGCTCTATTTATAAGCTCACCAGGGAGTCATACTGCTCGCTGCAATTCATTCATCATGGGTAAACCTCGTGATGATAAGGTTCGCATATTGCCATCCACTACAAGGAGAGGTACAACTCTGAACACTTCTGCTGCTCTTGATTCACCGTCTGTTATAAGTCAACTTGTCACACCACCACATGCACATGCTTCACGTGCTGCTACTTCTGCTGAATCTGAGAATGTTTCTGATGAATTTGATGATGCTTCTACTGTGCTTGATGAAAGAGGTTCACTAGGTCCTTTTCTAGATGCTACAATTGCTAAATCTAAACAACTTGAAAATACTGAAACACCTAATGAAACTCCTGTTACACCTGCTTATTCACCTGAAACAAGAGAAACTACTAGTGATGATCTTGAGGAAACTTATGTTGAACTTGATGATGACTTTATTGATGAATGCATGAATTGTGATACCTCTAAAGATGTTAATGCTATTAAAAATCTTCTTCAAAGACGTGCTGTCAACTATAAACTTTCTCCTGATGCTAAATTTGCTACATCTCCCATAAATATAAAAGATAAAGATTATGATTTCTCTGTGGACTTGTCTTTTATAACTATTGCTGAGAAAGAACCTTTTCGAGGAACTGAAAATGAAAGTGCTGTAGAACATATGAACACTCTCTCTACTCTGAGTAGTTTGTTTTCTGATGATATTAAGAAACGCAGTTACTTTGTTACTAAAATTTTCCCTTTCTCATTGAAAGATGAAGCTAAAACTTGGTTTAATGATTTATCTCCTGGATCTATTGAGAGCCCGATGGGTTTAGTCAATGCTTTCTTTCAGAAATATTTTCCTGCTAGTGCTCAACATGCTGCTTTACAGAAAATCTTTAACTTTAAGCAAAATGAGGGAGAGAAAATGCCTGAATCTTGGGCAAGGTTTTGTTCTTTACTTAGAGCTCGGCCTGGACATCAACTAGCTAAAAATGAACTTCTTGATATATTTTATAATGGACTAACTGTTGAATCTAGGACATACCTGGATAGTTGTGCTGGTTGTGTTTTCAGGAAAAGAACTCCAGATGAAGCCGAGGAATTATTGGCTAAGATAAGCCAAAATCATGATGATTGGACCCTGCCTGAACCAACTCCGGTACCTACGCCGAGGAAAAGAGGAGTGATTGAATTGAATGATGAAGAAATGAGAGAAGCCAAGAAATCTCTTAAGGAGAAAGGTATTAAATCTGAAGATGTGAAAAATCTTCCACCTATAGAAGAATTGTGTAAGCCAATTCCTCACTCATCTACAGTTGAGGTACACTCTCTCCAACGCTTTGATGATAGAGATATCCCTTATTCTAAACCTCCTGATCAATGCTTAGATGAGTTTGATAATTTCATTGTTAAGCAAAACAATTTCAATTGGAGAATAGAAAATAGCTTCATAAAGAATTCTCATGTCATTAATCATTTGCATGATGTTTTGGAAAGAACTTCTAATGATGTTAAAATACTCATTAAACATTTTCATATGGTTCAAACTCAAATTGAGCAATTGACTAAAGTGCAAAAAGATTTGCTAGGTAATGCTTCTAGAGAAAATGATAAACATGCTTTTGGTATAGCAACTAGAGGTGGTGCTTCCACTCAGGATCCTTTTATCCTGAGGGACATCCTAAAAGAATTGAGCAAGATTCTCAACTAGTTAATGAAACTACTACCCTTCTAAGAAAAAGAAGAAGAAGAAACATAAACATGTTGAGGAATCTCCTGAACCTATTAAAGACAATGAGCATGTTAATAATCCAAATAGTATATCTATCTCTGATGCTGAAACTGAGAGTGGTAATGAACATGCTAATGATAAAGATAAGAATGATGCTTCTGATAAAGAGGAAAGTGAAGAGGAACCTGAAAAGCATTCTAAAAACAAAAAGTACACTAAAGAAGATTTTCTTGCTAAGAAACATGGTAATGAAAGAGAACCTTGGGTGCAAAAACAAATGCCTTTTCCTACTAAGAAACTCAAATCTAAGGAAGAAGAACATTATAACAAATTTTGTGAATGGATGAAACCTTTGTTTTTGCAAATTCCTTTGACTGATGCTATTAAGTTACCTCCCTATTCAAAGTACATGAAAGATATTGTCTCTAACAAGAGAAAGATTCCTAATGAAGAGATTTCTACCATGCTTGCTAATTATTCTTTCAATGGTAAGGTTCCAAAGAAGCTTGGAGATCCAGGTATACCAACTATTCCTTGCTCAATCAAAAATAACTATGTTAGAACTGCCTTATGTGATTTAGGTGCAGGGGTGAGTGTTATGCCTTTTTCTCTTTACAAGAGACTTTACTTGGAAAAATTGATACCAACTGATATATCTTTGCAAATGGCTGATAAATCTACTGCTGTTCCTGTTGGTATATGTGAAGATGTTCCTGTTCAAGTGGCTAATAATTGCTTGATATTAACTGATTTTGTTGTGCTTGAAATGCCTGAAGATGATAATATGTCTATTATTCTTGGAAGACCTTTTCTTAACACTGCAGGGGCTGTTATTGATTGCAACAAAGGAAAAGTGACTTTCCATGTTAATGACAAAGAGCATACTGTTTATTTTCCCAAGAAGCTGGACAAAATATTTGGAGTTAATACAATTACCAATATTAAAAGTATCAAAGTGGGAAGTATTGATTGCCCTATATATGAACCTCATGAAGAACTTCGATATATTATGATTGGATCTATAGCTATACCATTTAAGGTAACATGATTGTTCAATGTGGTTTAATTCTTTTATGTCATATAAAATGTATTTGGTGGCAAGACTTGATCAACCTTGTTAACAAATATGTTTTACATGCATAAAATTGCTAAACAACATTTTCTTTCTCACTTTTGTTTTACCTACTGTTTTGCTACTGTAATTTGCAAAGTTAAGTAATGCTTGGTCTTTACGTAAATTCATTTTGTCTAGTTTTCATTGTTTAAAGTACCCAGAAAATGTCAGAAATAAAAGTTTTCAAAAAAATTCTGAAAAAATTCTACAAGTCCTAGTTTTTAAAGAGGAACGTGGGAGTGCCAGAGGATGACCAGGGGGACCCACCAGGCCACCACACGCCCCCACGGCGCGGTGGAGGGCAGGCCGCGCCCTGCCCTGGTGTGGGGTCCACCTGGCCCTCCACTCACTCATCTCTCTCCCACTCCTTTCTCTCCCCGACCATACACACCACCATTGCTCAAACTCGTGTTCTTGCTGCTCTTGCTCGAAATTTTTGATCTACTTGCTCAGCCCATCTTTGCTGCTGAAATTTGGATCAATTGCTCTCCGAAAAGGAAGATGGATAAACACACGTATGGAGAAATCTTTGAGAGGCAAACACCATCCTCCTCAAGGGAAACAAGGGCTTCAAGATCAAGAGGTGCACATAGGCCATCATACAATGAGGATCTTTTGGCACCAAGAATCGGTGAAGAGGAAGATGATGGTGTTCCTCATCCATCTATTTTTCCATGCTTTAACTTTATGAGAGATGCAGGGATTTATGATGACTTCATAAGGATGATTAACAATGTTGGTTTGATGGAATTTATGCAGGATGAGAGGCCACAATATGCTAACCTCACTAAGATTTTTGTTGAAAGCTTTAAGTTCAATAACTCTACTTTTAACCCCACTGTTGAGTTTAAGATTTATGATCGTGCATGCAACATGGACTTGAAAAGATTTTGCAGGGTCATAGGTGTTGCTCCATCTGGGACAGCAAGGAAGATCAAATCACAGCCGCCCGAGTTGTTGGATCTTTACCATGAGCTGAGCTATGATGATCACCGTAGAGTGCAGCGTGGTAAGATAAGGAACATTCAATTTCCAGCCATCAGGTACTTTACATATTATCTTGCCACGAGTGTCCTTGCTAGAGAGAACACTAGTAATATTTCTTGCTATCATCTAGCTTTTCTTGCTCATGCACTTAAAAATAATAAAACCTACAACCTTGGTGCCTTGATTGCTCGCCGCCTTGCCGCCAAAGGTCCCATCTTTGGAGGCATTATTGCTGCACGTGTTTTAGCTGATCTTGGTCTTCCTGCTGATCCTTCTGATGAATTGTTGATTCCAGAAAGACTTGATCTTGCCGCCATGAAACTTCATGATTTTGTTACTAATAATTCAACTACTGGACATTTGATGTATAGAGTTGTTTTTGCTAATGGACCTGAGCTAGAGGTCCGGCTTCCACAGCCTAGTTTGTTCAGTGTTTTCAGGGGTCCTCTATCATATTCGAGGGAGGATTTGGACAACCACCTCGGTGCACCGGATTTCCATTTACAGCACTACCCTGAGGACCGACAGGAGACCTTCGTGGCACCCCCTGAGGACTACACCGTGTACTACGGTGGTGCATCCTCGAGCTTTTACTCGGACGAGGAACCCTCCTCGTCACACACTGAGGGCGCGCCAAGCTGGCGGCCATGGGGATAATTGGTCTCCCACTTAGGCCAAAAGCCTAAGCTTGGGGGGAGGTATGCCGACAAGTTCACTCATTTTATCATATTCATATCATGTTGGTACTTTGTATATCCATGTTTTAGTTTGTTTCTTTTCTTTTTTTCTTGTGTCCATTTCATTTTCGCAAAACACCAAAAGACCAAAAATATTTCCTTTATTTCTCTTGCTTTTGAATTTGTAGTGCTAGTTTACTTTATTTTTCGTTTTGCTTGTTATTCAAAAATCCAAAAAGATTTTGCTTTGTTTGCTTGTTTCTTTCTATGCTTGCTTTAATTCGAAAACCCAAAAATATTTGTTGTTCTTCTGCCGTTTTGTATAGTTGTTTCAGGAGTTCGAAAAATTTCCGTGGTTCCACTTGGATTTGGTTATCATTTCACATCATTCAAGCCACACAAGTGAAAAGCAATAATGACGATTTACGATGATTCGGATGTGGTAAAAGGCTGGTATGAACTCTATTTGTTTTTCATTTTTGTAAATATACCTACTCATGTGAACATGCTTAGCTATCATGGTAGTGGTTATGTTATTTAATGATTGCTTAGTAGTTCATGTCTTCTTATGGCCAGTACCAAATTGCTAATAGTAATAACATGTCATATAGATATTTACATGCATTGTTCTATTCGTAAAACGGTATGGCAGGCTGGTATCCTCCTCTGAATAATTCACTTGATTCGACTTGGCACATGCTCACACATGTTATGACTGAAAAATAAAGTCAATTAAGCCTTGATGATCTATTTTGCCTCAGAGTTTTAGTATCATCTTTATGCCTCCGTTAATTTTATTTTGTCGCAAGCATGATTATGACCGTTATCGCTCTCGTGGTTGTCGCTTCCCAGTCTATTGCTAGCCTTCACTTGTACTGAGCGGGAATGCTGCTCGTGCATCCAAATCCTTTAAACCAAGTTATCCCAAAGAGTCCACCAAAAATTCCTATGCATGGTATTTCAAGCCATTCCAAGTAAATTTGCATGTGCTACCTTTAAAACCTTCAAAATATTTCTCTTTTTGTGTCAATGTTTACTAGCTCATGAGGAATTAGTGTGGTTATTCTTTATTCTATTTGTCAAATGGATTTTTACACCTGGACTAGTGGCATATACATCCGCTTATCCAATAACTTGCAAAAAGAGCTGGCAACGGGGTGCCCAGTCCCAATTAATTACAACTTTAACCAATTAATTCTCTTCACACTTTTGCCCTGATTCATCAGTAAGCAATGACAAACAGTGAAATACCTGAATGTGTGTAAACCAAAGAGAAAGAGGGATGATCTGCCTTGCTGGTAGAAAAACGTCCTTCATGGGAGCCGCTCTTAAAAGTCCGTTTGACAGGTAGAATACTGTTCTCACCCGCTACCATTCGTTGACAATTAAAAAACACCTCTCAAAACATTTTTACCTCTGTTTTTAAAATAAAAAGCTCTAGCACGTGTTAATCCCTGCTTCCCTCTGCGAAGGGCCAATCTTTTATTTTTATGTTGAGTCACCATCCTTTCTTTGAGCACCTCTTCGAGAGCATAACTGTCGTTCTTAGTGTAATGTGCTTGTCCCAGGATACGATTAATTGAGGTATAACTATGATACTCTTATCTTTGATATTTTTATATCTAGTCTTCACTTGAACTTCAGAGGTGCCTTGGCATTTATGTTTTGCCCTTCAAACAAAGGCAAGCGAGATACCACTTTGTCATATCTTTTTACGAACATTGCAATTCTTGTGGATAGATGTATGCTATGTTATTCATTCTTAGTACTTTGGTATCTTTTCATGATTTGCATAACTACTAGGTGTCATTATTTGCATGGTTCCTATTATGAATTGTCTAAGTAATTGATCATATAGTAGGTATGTATACATCATATGAAGCAAATGTGTTCGTAAAAGTTTCTTTTATCGCACTCAGTTGTTAACTGAATTGCTTGAGGACAAGCAATAAGCTAAGCTTGGGGGGAGTTGATACGTCCAAAACGTATCTACTTTTCCGAACACTTTTGCTATTGTTTTTCCTCTAATTTGTGTGATTTGAATGCAACTAACACGGACTAACGCTGTTTTCAGCAGAATTGCCTTGGTGTCTCGTTTTTGTGCAGAAAGTCAAAGTTTTAGGAAAATTCCAGAAAAATTCCAGAAATTCTATTTTTCCAGAAGACCCACGGAGCCAGAAGACGAAGCGAGGAGGGTGCACAGGGGCACCACACGCACCCAGGGCGCGGGTGGGCCCTTGCCGCGCCCAGGGGTGGTGTGGCCACCCTGTGTGGCCCCCGACGCTCCCCTTTGGACTACATAAGGCCTTGACCTAAAAACTTCGGGGGGATCGACGCTTTTTCCAGAAACCTTCCAGAGCTCCGCCGCCATCGAAAACCCTATTCGGGGATCAGAAACTCCGTTCTGGCACCCTGCCGGGACGGGGAATTGGAGGAGATCATCGCCATCATCATCGCCGCCACCTCTCCATCGACCATCCATGACTCCCCCATCCATGTGTGAGTAATTCCCCGCTGTAGGCTGAGGGGATGGTAGGGATTGGATGAGATCATTCATGTAATAGTTGTGAGATTTGTTAGGGCTTGGTGCCTAGTATCCATCGGTAGTACTTTATGTCATTGTTGCAACTTATTATGCTTAATGCTTGTCACTTAGGGCCCGAGTGCCATGATCTCAGATCTGAACATGTTATTGAATCATGAGAATAATTATTGTTTTGGATCATATCTATAAGTTGTATACACACGTCACTGTCCGGAACCCGAGGCCCCAAAGTGACAGAAATTGGGATAACCGGAGGGGATGGTTGCGACGTGAGGATCACATGTGTTCACGGAGTGTTAATGCTTTGCTCCGGTGCTTTATTAAAAGGAGCACCTTAATTACCAGTAGTTTCCCTTGAGGCCCCGCTGCAAACGGGCTGGTAGGACAAAAGATGTTGTGCAAGTTTCTCATTGCGAGCACGTACGACTAAATACGGAACACATGCTTATGATTGATTATTACTTGGATACCTTATTATTATTTATCTGCAATTGCCCTATGTATGACTATTTCATGAATTATCTCATCCATGCAGCGCCCGTTCATCCATCCCTATGCCTACAGTATTTTAATCCTGCTGTCTACTGCAATTATTACTGCTGTCTTTATTTTACTGCTGCTATTATTTCACTACTGCTACTGTCATAAAACTGTTGCTACTGATAAACTGTGTCGAGCAAGTCTACTTCCAGGTGCAGCTGAACTGACAAATCATCTGTCAAGGCTTATAAATATTCTTTGGCTCCCCTTGTGTCGAATCAATAAATTTGGGTTTTACTTCCCTCGAAGACTGTTGCGATCCCCTATACTTGTGGGTCATCAAGGAACCACACAAATTTCTTGAATCTTTAGTGGTATTTTAACTTCCACAGGGTATTTGCGAAGAAACCTAGTTTGACCATTCTTAAGGTCACCATACAAACATTTCGCCAAAAAATGCTCCTAAGGTCATGAGCTTCCAAAAAAACATGTCTGCTTCATCAGCCAAATCTAACATCAACAACCTTTAGCATAGATGTAATCATACATTCCACTTATTATCACTTAAGACCCTTCTGAAAACGATGTTCAGTGGAACGCAAACATCTTTCCGTTGCACTGTGTTATACAGTGATGCTACTAGGTGAGTCGTCTCGCCAAACCAAATATCGTTGGGTGCCCATACCACCTCCAATTTTGAAAACCCTTCGTTATAGAAATCATTTTTAATTCGCATGAGACCTTTCTAGAATGGAGAATATGTAGGCTTTGCCTAAACTTATAACAAAGTTTTATTCAAAAGATACTTATTTTGTAGCTAATCTTGTCACACACACCTCCTCATTTAGTAATTTAACACATCCGAGAAAACGCTTACTTTTAAGTAAAAAAACCTCTATACCTAAACCACCCTTATCATTTAGTCCACAAATAATATTCCATTTATTTAATCGATATTTCTTTTTATTCTCGTTGCTTTTTCCAAAAATGTTTGATCTGCAAAAGTTGAGTTAATTTCTTAGAACTTTGGGTATTCAAGAACCAACAACATAAACATCAGCATACTAGTTAATTATAACGGAACTAATGAGGACAAGGCAATCCATACGAGAGAAAATTGCCCTGCGAGCATGCCAGTTTTCCTTGGAAGCAACTTTTTACTAGATTACATTGTGTGTGTTGTAATACAAAAGTAGAAGGGACACTTGAACAGAAATGATTCCCTTGTCTTATTGTAGTATGTGAGTCCCACTTATATAAATAGTGAAGGGGTGTGTTTACCCATTCGGAGGCATCTCTTCCAAACTATGGCTTACATGTTTTATTTCTCAACCCCACCCCAGTCAATTCGTCATATGTATATTTCAGACTAAAATTCTTTGAAGAACCCTGTGGGAAAAATGAGGGGAGGCATTATAATGATGTGCCATTGAAAACTCTTATAAACTCAGTGGAAAAATATAAGGATAAACCAATATGGCATACGTCCGCACTTGTATTTATATTGTCTCGTTAAAAACCTTTTATGAAAACTCATCAATAAAAAATAAGATTAAGTATGAATGATTTGATGATCATCAAATGGAATTTATTTCCCCAAAACTTTGCAAACTTTAAGGTCGTAGTACCAACTCCATGAACCTAATTCTATAATATAGATGTTGGTAAAGACTATATCTGGTAGATTCTCACAAAATTTTGTTTGTAATTATCCTCTTACATTTTGGTAATCAGTGAGGATAAAATAACATGTATGTATTTAGGGATACACGTGGCATTATATTGATACATAAAGATAGGCGATTCTGATGAATCAAAAGCACATGATTTCACATGTGGCTAATTATTTTGAGAAGCCATACACATCTCGTGATTCATCAAAATAAAATAACTACTAGATAATCAATAATTATTGGAAGGAGCTATTTGTAGTCTATTCTAAAGACTTCCCTCACAAGACTCCTCCATTAAATCCACTATGTTGCGGTCACATAATTAGCCACTATTGATATATCCACTATTTGTAGACTATCTTGAGTTTCATGTTCGAATTTAATCAAGACGCTTTTTGAGCATTGGACACCGGAGGATATTCCTTACACCCACCATATAAATTTCCAGCAAATGTAATGTAATGTATGGCAAATTTTGAAAGATATATATGAGTGTTGTGATGGTATTTATATATATAACCTTGGGTCCAACTATCACTTCACCGTATCCCCTAGGTCTACAAAGATTTGTATCCCCTGTCAGCAATAGCATGACCATATGTGCCTTTATTGTGATATATCCATATTGAGTTTATCCAATATTCTAGATATATAATATAAATACCAATGACCATTTTTGTTGTGGGGGTATTCTCACGTTCTGAAATTAAGAAAAAATTGTTTGACCCAAATATCTATCGTAATATGATTGCACGAATCTTATATGTGTCTTATAGACATCAATGCCATATCGACATGACTAAGGTGAGGTAAATTCTAATTCAGGATTTCTCCATGAATACACATCAACAATCATCTGTATGAGATTAATCTATAACAAGTAAGAACTCACTTAGTAAGTTGTACCACACAATTCTCAGATAACTTCAAGTCACAGAGTGACTTTTGAAGTTTCACACAAACATGTTGTGAGTTTTCTTTGAATTCGATATTTCAATTCGTTCAAAGACTTTAATATAGAAATCTCATTTGAGTGACCCGTATGAATATGTTGTCACTTCACCATCAATTTGATATGTACTGTCAATCATCTTCAATATAGTAAATAATTTCACTCATACTGAGAAGGTGTGTTACATCGTATGTCCGATCTCTGTTGGAACCCTTGTGCTACAAGCTTTGCTTTATCACCAATTCATTTATTTTGATTCTGAATGGAAACACTTCTCTTCCATACAAAAGACACTTATGAGGAGTAGGTTTTACAATGGTAAATACCTCTACTTTGATGAGCTAGTGTTATTCTTCCTTAATTGCTTCCTTTGAGGGCCCAAAGGAATTAGGAAATTGTCGAGAAAAAATATATGTCGACAAATGTATATTTTATCTTATATGATTCTCATGAATGATGAATCAATATCATTTGTGAAATTCTCGGCTCACATTTTAACTTCTCGGGATGTCCAACAACAATGGGCGTCCTAGCACCCGAAATTGTTTTCAACTTTAGCTGGGCTCTCGATGTTGAACATCCGTCATGTGGGATTCAACTTGAGGTTCAATCACATTTACGGATGGAGGATATACAGTTTCCTCTACTTCCGTGGAAGCATATGAGGACTTATGTCAGGTGACCAAAATTGCACCGCTCTTGCTCTTATCTGGGGAGAAGATTGGTTTATAAAGTACATCCACTCTTTCTGGTGCTTGACTGCAATGACACCTTTGTCATTAGTAAACGTATGTGCCAGGTTATTTCTAATATGTTGTAAATTTCTCATAACCCAAACTTGTAGTTCAGATTCTAAAGTTTGTGTGGACCATGCACCACGCCATTTGGCTTACATCACATCTTCTACAATGACCAAGTGGATAATCCCTGCCTTGCTCAACATCCTACTTAAGTGGTGAGGATACGAGGCACGAAGCTTCGGACCATCGACGCATCGTCTCCTAGCTCGCCAAAGAGACCTGAGAAGCCAACATCTCCAGTAGTCACATCGGGCATCCCCCTAGTAGTCTAGACAACGTCTCCATGAAGAGAACGAAGTGACAATGCCGTCACTGGCTGGTCCGGTGAACCGGACCTAGGGACTCCCCTAGCACCCGAGGGGAGGAAGGCACAGTGAACTCCATGATCAGGCCTCCAAGTAGGTAGCGGCACCCGCAGGCGTCCCCGTGTTCAACATCGTCCAACACCGAGCAAAGCTTTCACCTCGACCATTAACCGTGACCCCAAATACCACTGAGGCAAGGGAGATAATGCAAGTCGCCAGCTTGAACAACCACCACATAGAGTAGAGAAGCACCACTGACCTCACCGACGAACAAGAGGGGCGCATCGACCACGCACGGTGTCACACCTAAGCAGCATGGGATCGGAGAAGACTAACAATGGGATTATCATCAGGTAGGCCTAGCAAGCCCAAAAAAGACAAAGTCAAAGTTGAAGTCCGACAAGTCCAGAAGGCCCATGACACGCGCAAGGGAGCCATCCAAAACCAGAATAAATTCCTCGGCCTGACTAGGAGGTGTCGGCTCCCCCAAAGAGTCATTCAGCAGGCTCGTCAAAACCAGGAGACGACTTGAGGCCTCTTTGAATCGCGGAATTGAAAACAAAGGAATAGGAAACATTCAAGAAAGAGGTTTATATTTTAAAATAGAGCATTGTAAAACACAAGAAAACTGTCAAAAATAGTCTTTTCGAAAAATGCAGGAAAGTGTATTGATCCTACACACTTTAGTCTAAAAAAAGATGTTGTAGTGGATGTTCAAATTCCTATGGGATTGAGAAATAGGAATCCAATTCATAGTAATTTGTGTAGCACCATGTTCTAATCCAAATGCAATCCATAGGAAAAAAAATGCTAAGATCAGAATCATATAAAAATTGTACTAGGAAAAATGCCCGTGCGTTGCAACGGGTTGGTTTTTATTGAATATTATTTAAATCATGGCAAAATTCACTACCGGAAATTACTATACAAGCATGTCACAACAAAAGGCCATATATTATAAGGTCAGCCCGAAACAAAAACAAAATACACAATTTAAACCATACCGTGACGCTATAACCCAGGAAGTTTGCTACAGAAACATGAAAATATCTATTACTTGCCCACTAAGATGAAACATATGAACAAAAATTGGACAAGCCTTAATACAGGGAAATTTATAAAGCCTTACCACTTGACACATGTTAAAAATACAATCCAGATCTGCTACTCTGTAGAGCCTCATGATTCATGAAGGTTCCACACACACATAGCTAAGCCTTCCGATCAGAAGGTTCCTAGGCTATTGTAAATGTCACAAGCCTTGCACAAAGACGAAGAAATATCATGCATTAGAATTTTTTACTTCGTCTTGTTCTGGACCGAGGGCAACATGTCCATATGTAGAAGGTTTTATTAGAAATCTTAGCTCGGTAAAAACATTACATTGTGACATGATGGTGTTTGTCACTTGTAGGGTTCTCCGGGTGAGATCTCCACTCCTTCCTGAAAATCTCTTCCTGCCGAGGGAGTTCTTGTAGACTCGTGCACATAACGACATAGAGTATGATGTGCGTTTCTCAATCAATTATGCTCGCAACAGCATGAGCAGCCGTCAAATAAATAGCTGAGAAGTATGAAGAAATCGCTCTGATGATGGACTCTGAAAAACAACACCGGTCAAAACTGCTCCAAGCACTTTGTACCTGATAACATCTGCAGGTTCTTGCAAAAAGAAGTTCAGGACCAACATTCTAGTCTGTATATTGCTCCTCGTGGGATACTGGGATAACCTTGCAGGTCGGCTGTAAGGGCAGTATGATGGAATCTGAAAAAGAACATCAGTCAAGACTGCTCCAAGCACTTTGTACTCCGAATACCTGATAACATGTGCACGTTCTTGCAAATGAAGTTGATGCCTAACATTTAGTCTGTAGAGCGCTCCTGGTGGAAGAAACTTGCAGGTCGGCTGTAAGCCAGTATGAGATCTTACGAACACAACTTGCAGTTGTTGACTTGCGTGATGGGCTGGGCAGACGTATTACTGTGCACATGCCCTGCTCCTTCGCATCCAGATTTCAGAGAGTTGGTTTAGACTTCAGAGAGGAGAGAGGAGCACCGTCCAAGATGATGCCAGATACATGTCGCGATCATGTGGATTCCCTCCAGAGATGGCCAAGAGGCGGACCTGCGGGCAAGGTGTTGCTTGAGCCTTGAGTCTGGAGGCAAGCGGCGATGCCATACATGAAGTGGCGGCGGCGCGTGGATTTTGGCGAGGTAGCGGCCTCGCCGTTGTCTTCCTCTGAGCCGAGCGCCTCCACCCGGTCGTCAATCCGGAACCAGCCGCTCTCCGCGCCAAAGGAGTTCGCCGCGTTCCCGACGAGCAACTGGTGGGCGAGCGGAGGACCAGGCGCCGAGGCGCCTCGTTGGGTTGCCGAGGCGACGTGAAGATCATAGAGCAAGGAATAAGAGACGTTGGTGCGGCGACGCAAGCGAGCAGCACAACACGGCGGCGAGCGTAGGCACGCTAGGTGGCGAGCACGGTAGCACAGATGAACGCCCGCGAGGCGGGACCGTGAGGGCGAGCGCGACTTGGTGGTAAGGTGCAGTCTGCCGACGATGGAGGGCAGAGGGCGGTGAGGAGGAGGTCGAGCTCGGGCACGGGGCAGCGACTCGGCGGCTGAACCAAGCAGGTCCGCGGACAGAATTTTTGCATGAAACACTCCTCCCCTCCCTGTCGGCGGTGAGAAGCTCGGCCACGTCCTCCTTGCTTGCGCTCGGGTTCCCGGCGAGGTTCGCTAGGAGGTACGACGCCACAAGATTCATCTAGATCGGATCATGGACGTCCACGAAGACACTCACACAAAAGTCGATCGAATCTCGAGTTGGTCGATCGAAGCGGTCGCCGTCGGAGCTGACCAGCGTGCTGGTCTTCTCGCCCACAACCTCGTCGACTTGCTTCTCAGTCCTGGTTGCCGCCATGTTTTTTTTCTTGATCTGGAGTCCAATTCCAAAGCTAGCTCGTCGATCACGGACGGATTTCAATCGAGGAAATTTGATGTCGATCACGGACGGACGTGCAGATATCCGGCGAAATCGGCAGAACGACGACGCGGCGCTATCAAGAACGAACAAACGGCAAGAGTCGACCTGTTGATTCCGTGGTCTGCATGTTTATGGGTGATGCACGGGAGAGTATTCGAATCCAACACAACACAGTAGACCGGCTAGTACACAGTTCGAGTATGATACGGCAAAACGTGCATTGTGGTTGGGTACGGGAGGAAAAGACACGAACCGGTAGGTGACTTATCAATGGCAGTGGTGGGTAATTTTCTGGAACTTTAGGGGTAGTTTCAACGACGTACGAGAAGAAGCCTTAATGTTTTTATTATTAGGTATAGATAAAATCCCTACACTCTCGTTCAAACGACGCCATACGTTACCTATTCATATCGTGGAGAGTGCTATGCTGCCGGTCCGCGTGTCATTTAAGCCCCACCTACTCGCTAACACCCAGCCTGAACTGCCGTTACGTTACCCGACCCACCACCAAGGGCACAAATCCAGTACGTACGGAAGGGGGACCGGCGCACCGCCCGCCACCGCCCACCGGAGACCATGGCCTCCGCCTCGGACGCCGACGCGCGCGTCGCCGAGCTCGCCGCCCTCTCAGGGGAGAAGCTCGTGGACCTCCTCCGCACCACCTCCCGCAGGACCGACTTCGAAGCGGTCGCGCGCGTTCTCAAAGCTAGGGATCGGAGGTTCGCCGAGGTCAAGGCCGCGCTCTCCCACATCGACGCCCTGCGGAAGAAGTACGACGCGATCCTGGACGCGCGCCGCCAGCCGCGGGACGAGGCCGTGGAGATGGCGCCTCTGCTCGGGATCGACTCCAGGGGCCCGGTGCATCGGGACGAGCCGCAAGTGGAGGAGTTGGAGGATGTGCCGCTCAGTCGGCGCCTGAAGCGGCTGAGGCAAGGCGAGACCAGCGATTTGGAATCGGGGAAGAGGGATGGACAGGGGCAGAGCGATTCCGTCGGTACATTGGGGAATTATGGGCAGAAATCTTCGTCTGCGAGGTCAGTTCACTCGGTTGGCCCCAAAGAAAGAATAGGGCAACCGGTGGGCAGTAGTACGCCTCAAGATTCAAAGCAGGGGAGGGGAGCTGTGGAACCGGAGAAGTGGGGTGGAGGAGTGCCCCGGACTGTGCCGCTTTTTTCCCCGGTGCTTCTTAACAGGAGCTTTCTACCCAAGGGTTCATCCGAAAGTGACCACGGTAGAGCCATAACTGGCAAGAAACAGAGTTCCTCTGATGGTATCCTAGCGAGGGGTGTTATTCAACCACCGAAGGGGAATGGTAAAATCATCAATACATCGTCTATGCTGGAATCATCATCCAGATCTGCGAACAAGGAAACTGGGAATGTGATGAAGAAGGGCCTACCTGCATGTGGACAGACCGAGGACGGGATGATAGCAAAGGGAGGAAATGCAGTGCTAGAGGCGACAATGGTCGCGCCTTCTTCTCTGAGCATTCCCACTCTCTCAGGAGCAGAGCTTCTAGCTTATTGTCTCAAGCCAAAACCAGCGCCTCCGGCTTCTTGTATTGGAAACAAAACACAAAATGTCCGCGATTTGGCGAAGGGAGGGAAGCCTAAGAAACTTGAGGATCTGTCCTCAAAAAAGAAGCTGGTGGGTGGAGACTGAAGAGCATCCAAAACTTAAAAAAACTAATGATAACACTTATGCTAGTTCAGTGTAGCTTATGTAAATCCAGACTGGCCGAAGGGGCGAGGTTCACTTTTTGTTGCTAATATTCATGTAGATGGCGTTACTATGGTATGTTTTGCTGTACCGCTGCTGCTGGAACTAATCACTCTTGGTCCTCTGGAACCATGATCTGAACATATAATGATGATCCCAAACATCGCTACATCTTGTGTCTGCACCTTGATGATTCATAACAGTTTATTTATGTGTGTACTAACGTATGCCAATTACAATGATACTTTTAACTTAATTAAATTTAAATTATATCACTCTCCAAGTATATTGTCTGTTATACTTGGTAGTTCATAATGTTTTTAGTTTTCTAGGCAATGCTTATTTTAATGTGAAAGCTTGTACTTCTGCTCTCGGGTAGGATCTATTAGACATTATGATAAATCCTGAAGCTATTATACTTGCAGCTAAATATTTGATACGCCACCTCAAAATCAACCGAGATGGTGCACTTTTGGCTATAACATGGTTTAAAATGAGTTCAGTTAGGTAACTTTACTATGATAGTTCTGACTTGGATTCTTCGATATCTCCCTTTTTAGCACTATTTTAATTAGGTGTTGTCCATGTTCTTGGATCATACCACGAGGCTGATATCCGCGTTGAATTCGGTATTTCCACCATGTTCTAACCAAATCAAGGCGATATGTCTTTTAGGACACAAACTCATGTAGTTCTACCTTTTGGTTTATATTCCTTTAGGCTGCTTAATTTTGTTTTATCTAAAAAAGACTGATTCAGATGGTTAGTGAAGATGTAATTACACATGATGCAGTTCTTTTGGGCTTTCTGGATGGCTTCCCCGAGAAGCTGCCCTATCCTCAGCTTCCTGGAGAAGCCGTTACTCAAATTTGGGTAGGCTTCCAAACTAGTTTAGACTAATCTAATTTGGAGCCTATTAAAAAAATTAACGGGGACGGCTTCTCCAGGAAGCTGGGGTAGGGCAGCTTCTCGTGGAAGCCGTTCAGGAAGCCCAAAATAATTGGACCGTAGAATGGTGCTTAATTTGGTTGTTGCTGGGAGCTGTACTTGTTCAGGTATTAACACTGTCCACGGATAGTAGAAGCATCATGATTTGTCAAGGACACCCAGTCACCCAAGTCCCTTATCTTTGGTGTCACTTTGTCAATGATGCACAAGCGTTATAGGCTAATGATTTGTTAATGTGAAGTAGGAACCCAGAGGAGATTCTGTGGGCCGAGGCTACCAATGTATTCACTACCATGGACATGGCTGCAACACTTTTGTATGTTCATATCCTGTCAAATATCTTGTTACATCAAGATACACTGAACCATTCATTGGTTGAATGGTTGTAGTAACTTTCTATTCTTTCATTTTAAAGGTGGTGCTGAGAAGTTCACCATTTCTGCTCCCAGCAGGGACACCCCAATGGCAAGTTTTGCTGTTGTTGTGGTTGGTTGTGATAGTATTGTGGTTTCAACTTTCATGTCTCTAGGAATCAAACTATCAATGAATATGAAACTAGTTGCCAGCTTGTTTGTTTCACGTGGTTACGTTATGATCAGTGGTACGTTGGGAATCCCCACCCCCACCCACCCACACACATGCCCGATCGCGCCATTATCGAAATAAATGTCCATGTTACAAAAGTAATTTGATTTGAAACTATAACTAGTAACACTTTAGAAGCTGTATACAGCTAAGTCGATTTAGAAATAAATATTTCTTGCGCAATATAGAGATAGCAACACATATTTATAATTACTTCACTGGTTCTTTGGTTGTTTCATTAATGGCAAGTGTCAGCCATTCATAGGGCTATTCTTGGTAAAAATCACGTCCATTCATTGTTTTATTACTTCTTCGCTGCCACATTTATTTAGTTGATTAGGAATGTGACTTATTGGAGTAGTCTGTACGTTGTATATCTGTTTCACTCTGTTCCTTGCCCAGGACACTGGTTGCAATTATATATTTGCATTTTCTTGGTCAGAATTTTTTTAGAATGTTTTAAACCTGAGAAGTGTTATAATCAAATGATGTGTTCGAACTATGTGATGCCGAAAGATAGTATCTGTGCATCATTTCAGCTTGATTATCGCCCACTGCCTATACGTGACTTGACATCCTTGCAGTCTGTCCATCTGGAAAGATGAAATTTTAGACATGGGCGCTCTGTCCAATATATAGTTTTGACATCCTTGCAGTCTGTCCATCTGGAAAGATGAAATTTTAGACATGGGCTCTCTGTCCAATATATAGTTTTGACCGTTGCGATTTATTCTAGATATAATTTTTTTTGACAGCATGATATAATATTTGCCGGTATAAGGCACAGAGTTGAGTTTCTCTGCTTTTGTGAAATTTAGTAGATATGCTAATCATGCTGACTTTGACTAGTACAGTAACTAGAAATCGAAAAAGTACAGACATGCCGATACAACTAGCGTAGCACCTTTTGTTGCTCGTTGTGCCTTTCTTTTACAGAAGCCACTTGCCAGAACTTCTACTACTCCTAGTAGATGGTGCAGACTTCATCATCTCTGTCTGTCGGAATTGATGTTTGCTTCTGGACTGCTGGTGTAGTTCTATTGCCAAAAATCATCATGTTCGTGCCTAGATTACGCTTTGGGTTCCTCTTATCACAAGTGTTGGTTCTGAGTTTTACGAAATGAAAGTTAAATCAAAGAACTCCCTCCCTAACCCCTGTCCCCCTTGCAAACAATTTTGTAATTTGCTTTCTCCGTAGTGAAATCAGCGCAGGCTGCTTTTCGTAAAAAATGGTTATCGAAGAACTCCAACCCATAACCGAAGGTGTCTGAACTTCATGTATGGTGTTTCTTCTCAGCAAAAAAAAGTATGGTGTTTCTGATATTCATCAATTCCGTAGAATTCCAGGGCTCTACAGTTGATCATCTACTAGCACTGGTCCTTCCACTCTGCTTCAATCATGAACTGCTTGACAATGAAGGTCCCATCTCACATGCTACTGGTGACCACAAGTTCAGGTTTAATGGCAGAGTTAGCAATCGACCCTATATAAGACGTTAATCATACTCCAACCGCGAGGTAAAAACTAATGATCAGAACGGAGGAAAGCAGCTTGTGCTTCTTGCCACTTCGTCATGAACGTCAGCATAGATAGAAGAACTAAAGAACCAATAGAACGCAATACAACGGCAGGCCTACAAATGGCAGAGTTAGCAATCGACCATATATAATACGTTAATCACACTCCAACCGCGAGGTAAAACTAATCATCAGAACGGACGAAAGCGGCTTATTCTTCTTGCCACTTCGTCCTGAACGTCAGCATAGATAGAAGAACTAAAGAACCAACAGAGCGCAATACAACGGCACGCCTACAAATAGCGCACTCAACTCAACAGCAGTCACAACATCCCCGGGCCCTTTTAACTACACCATCCCCGCTAACTCATCTGCAAATTCTTGTTTTCTTTCTTCTGTCCTGTCGCCAATTCGCCATGCTCGAATATTGCTGACAGCCGGACACTCCTACGTTAACACTAGTAAGTACTACCTGCGGTTCTCTTTGATCACCGCCGTCCTACTCTTCAGTCGCTGCAACTCGACCACAACGACGCTGATGTTGTCCTTGCTGCCACGCGCGATAGCGAGCTCCACAAGTAGTGCCGCGGCATCGGTCGCTGTTCTCCCAGAGACAGACTCAGGGTACTTGGAAGCTGCACGCCCACTTAGGCAATTCCTCGCGATCTTGCAGGCAACGTCGTTGGACACCACGTCCCACAGACCGTCGCTTGCTAGTATAAGGAACTCGTCTTTGTCTGTCCGGTCCGTGACGGTAACCTCTGGTTCCGCTATCACATATGGTTTCAGATAATAGTCACCTGAAATGACAACCAAACAGAATACAACATTCTTTATTTTTTGCAAAAAAAATGAAGTTCAGTGACAGAATGGTTTGCTACCCTTGCCTAGCATCAATTGTGTTATTACCATCACTACTCGCATTGTTGATATCTTTAAAATATATATAGCACTGATAATCTCAGCTGGGAATATGAACCTTGTGCATCTCTACCAACAGGGGAACTGTACAGAGCAAGATGATACAGCATCGTACCGATTGACCTAGAAGTCGCAAGCACTCCCAGGATACGGTATCCATTCCAGTTAATGACCCTGCCACCAGCTGCTTCTACTCTTTCCAACTCGTCAGGTCGGTCTGGCTGCATGCGTAGGGTCAAAAGAATAGGAAGTCACAAGAGTTTCCATACATTACTGTCCTACAAACCTGTAATTGCAGCAGCGGCGAAACAGTTCAAAAGAAAGTTGTACCAGCAATGACAAATTCAATAATGCGTTGCATGGACAAACAACAGACATAACTAGGATACAGAAATCAGCAGTTTACAAAAACTTGCAGTTTAGAATAATGAGCAATGATGTTTTTGTTGGTACCACCGAAGGGGCACGTTCGAATGGATGAATGTGAGGCGGATATCTAAAGGAAGAGCGACATGTCAACTATCGGCACATGAGGAAACAAGATGTTCTAGTTGCGGATGTATCAAGCCATATCAAGTGGGATGAGAAACTTCAACTCTTCAAGTATTGCCAGAGCGCCAAATAGGACAAACTGTCCGTCACCAACCTCCCTCAGTGCCATTGATACTGCTAGCACCTTCCATCCTTAAGAGTCAAATCTCAACAAAATTGATCGGTTCTACTTCACATTCGTGTTTTTGTTGAGCGAAATGAGCCTTCATAAGCTGACATGTTCGGAAGAAGCCGTGCCAACGTTCTGAAACCGTCACCTTGCATCAACTATTTTCTTTTCTGAACACATGCAAAATGCACAGACACTCTTCTGCATCCTGCATCATTACAGAATAAACATTGCGCCTCATATGTTGGTCCCTACAAATGACCAGGGGAACACATTGCCCACTAATGGCAATGCTTAAAGCAGCAGCCTGGCAATACTTCAACAAACGACCGTCACACTTGATATGACTTGACAGATCCGCATCTAAAGCAAATTATTTCTTCAATTTTGATACTGGTATCTATAGTGCGCCACTTTACGTACAGTAAAACGGCGATCACTTTGCTGATGCTCCCCATTACTACATGTACAAACAAAATTCAGATATGTAGCATATAATGGGTAGTACATGGTGCACTGCAGCACACCCTTGCGAGACGTTTAATCCCACAAGGAATGCACATAGCACGTGCCAAGCATGCCCATTAGAGTGCACTACACAAACTTAGAAGAAAGGCCATTAAACTATAATTTTAGCCTTTAGCCATGGTTTAGACACATGGTCTCCATAAGCTATAGAATACAGATTAAACCTTGATGTCCAAGGAGTCTTAACTCGGTCCTAACTCCCTAAAAGCTAGGGAGACCGAAGTGCAAGCACATGACTAATGAATGGCCTTCACAAAGAAGTTGAATTTGTCTTTCAACTGGACATCAGACATACTCCGAGTGAAGATAATCTCAGCAGTACTACTGTACTTATAAGCCGGTTCACTTCTCCCCATTTTTGTTAAAGTACTGATGTCCCGAGCTGAGCTACCTTCTCACTGCACAAGCAAGCCATCATCTGTAGATACCTCGACAGTGCACGAAAAAAGCCATCAGAGCATGAAGCCGTTTGATGCCAAGCCAAACCGACTTGGCGCCAACAAAATTCTGTGGATGCACACCAGCCCTCCCGACAAAAGGCCCAACGGAGAACACCATCTACGTGTCGCGCCTTCGCCTCCTGGGTACCATTCGCGCCCACAACATACCACATGTCATCCGGCATTTTCCCCCACTCGAACTGGTACGTTCGCGCACAACGTGACAAGGTGGCAGAGTCTCACACGGCCCAACTCCGCGACCACCACCAGCAAACCTCAAAATGCATCCCATGGCATGGAACACACGAAACGTCCCTGTTTCGACACACACACAAAAAAAACAGAGGTTGGCGCGGCGCGAGGGCCAGCGACACCTGTCCAGCCGGGGCCGGAAAAAATGGCGTCATGACGGCGACGTGTTTATGCGTCCGTAAACTCGCAGCCAGGTTTGCTCCCAAATCTAGATTAGCGCGGATCTACAACATGGTTGGAGTTAAATTGTCTATGCCGTTTTGTTTTTGATGATGGTGTCATTCGAATAAGCTCGCTGGCCTAGTTAATTTGGATGAAGGGAGTGTCGTGTACCTTGTGGTCGGAGGAGAGCGGCACGGGGGCGCCGCCGCGGGAGAGCACCGCTCGGGAGTCGCCGCAGTTCGCCACCACGATCCGCTGGGGGGCCACCACGGCCACGACGGCGGTGGAGCCCACCGTCTGCTCCCCGTTGTCGGTCCGTCGTCGTCCGCGACGCCGACCTCGCCGTCCACCCGCGCGAAGCTGGTAGCCATGGCCTCCTTCCACCACGTCGCGCCGTCGTCCTCGGTTGTTCGGCTCTGCTGCCCTTCTCTGTCCCCGCTACGACGAAGACGAAGCCGCCGCACCTCCTCCGCGAGCACCACGTGCATCCGCTCCCTGCACGCCTCCGCCACGCGGGACCCGCCGTGCCCGTCGTACACCGCAAAGAAGAAGCCCTCTTCCCCATCGTCTCCGTACTCCACGTCGCCGCTCCCCTTCTCGGCCATCAAGAAGGGCGGGGCGACGGCCACCACGTCCTCCATCTCCCGCCGCCGCCCGATCACCGTCACCGCACCGTGCGACAAGCACGCCGAACACGCAGCGGGCTCCGGCGCCACCCTCCCCGAGTCAGACGAATCCGAGGAGCTGTCGGCCGGCGCCGGCCGCACCCGCTTCGCGGTCTCATCCTCCGCCGCCGCGGACGCCGTCCGGCCGAGCCGCCGGAGCTCCAGCCGGCGACGCCGCGCCGAACGGGCCACGGTCATCAGCTTCTTCTCGCCACCAAGTAGCTCCCGTACATGATCCCGCTTGCTCGTCTCGCTGCTCATTTCCCCCAGCACTGGGGGCGTGGCACGGCGAGGTGCCTTTAATACCCACGGCCACGGAAGAAAAGAAAAAACGGTGGGAGAAGGAAGGCCGTTGGGCCGTCCGATCGCCGACAGATGGTCCGGATGCGCGACAGCGAGGGCGGGAGCCGTATCCGGACGTGGATCTCGCGAGCCTGGACGTGGACGGCGGCGATAAGCCGGCGGCCGGCGCGTGGCGGGCGCGATCGGGGTCTCGGGACTCGAGCGAGGGCGTGGTGCGCCCGGCTCACGTGGGCCGTGGAGAGGGGCTTCGGCCTCTGCCGGTGAGGCCAGGCGTTCTGGAGGGTCGCGGCGCATGGTGGGGAGGGTCTAGGGAGCGATGCGACGTGTGGCGCTTTTAGGGAACGCGTGGGACCTGAATGGAAAGGCGGAGGGGTTTACGTGGAGGAGAGAGGAAAGACGCCTGTGGGGCATGTCATGCTATATTGACTGGTAGGGAGGAACTGGTAGACGCACACAAGCTGTCTCTTCACACTCAGGTAGAGTATCTTTTTATGGCCATTCCCAAATGCGCATTTTATGAAAATGGCGCCCCATTTTAATAACTGGAGCAGTAGTAGGTAACAACATTGTACTGAGTACAGTATTTTTTACTTCGCATATTATGTTTATGCTAAGTCAAATGTTCTAAAGTTTGACTAAATTATAAAAAATAGTAACATTTATACTACATGATCGATACAGTATAGAAATATATTTCATGATAATTTGGTATTGTGAATGTTGGTATCTTTCCATGTAAACTTGTTCCAATTTTAAAATGTTGTGTTAGGACAAACCTAATATTCGGAGTAAAAAGGACAAGAAGGAGTACTCCCTCACGTTATGTGTTTCTTCAAAAGTAAACTTTTTAAAGTTCGTTCAAGTATATAAGGAAAAATATCGCATCTATAATATCAAATACATATACTATGAAAATGTATTTTATGATGATTGTAAATTTGTAATGATACCAAATTTACTTACTCTGTTTATAAACATGAAATGTTTTATTTTCTAATTCACGTTAACTAGGTGTGTATTAGTGTGTTTGTTAACTCGTTTCAATCTATATGTACTTCATATTTGAATATCCCAAACATTATATAATTAGGAACAGAGGGAATATATTGTGTGTTGATATGTTTTTCCTATATATTTGGTTAGAATTAAATTATTTTGATTTTTACTAAACCAAAAATGCAAAATAACTGTGAACAAATGGAGTATATATATTTGTTATTGATCTTGTACGATTAGAAGATTGCAACAAATTATGTCAATTCAAACATTCGCATTGAGTCACATGATGCCAAACTACTAGGCGAGTCTCCTAAAAGCTATACAAACATATTTCAATCAGAGTACATAAATCCTGGTCTCCACTTTGCGTGCATCCGTCTTAGAGCAACTCTAACAGCTGCCCTATATTAGGAGGGCTATTTTTGGGTATAGGTCACCTGTTTTAGCGTTTTAGGCACGAAAACTTTTTCTGCTTTACTAGCTGCCCTATAATAGGGCACCTCCTCTCCAACAGTTGCCCTATTTTAGGGCAGCGTGGCCGCACCCCTTCTTCCATCTTTTTACCCATTTGCACATACATATCAAACAAATAATGTGATAAATGAGCTAAAATAAATTCAAACAAATAAAACTTAAATAGTACTTACCTTGAACTAGCCGGAGCGGCAGGAACTTAAATAGTACTTACCTTGAACTACACCGAATCAAGTACATGATCTTGATCTTTGCCTTCCCGAATGCACAACCTAAATTACAATCTAAATTACAAACAACAACATATACAAATAATTGTGAAATGGAACCTCACCTTGAACTAGCCGGAGCGGCAGGAGGTGGTCGCGGCCGCGGCGTCGGCGGCTGACTGGAGGCGCGGCGGACACGGAACAGCTCCGGAGCGACGGGGAGACCCAGGAGAGGCCGCGGTCGTCGACGACGCAGCCGAGCTCGACGGCGATCGAAACAGCGTGGCAGCGGAGCTTCGGTCACGCGACCAACTCGCCAAGCCGCAGGCGGCGGCGCGGTCGCGGCAGGTCGGCGAGGAGGCTCCGGATCCGTCCACCCTGACCCGCGGCGACGGAGAAGGCCGAATCGAGGCCGGCGGCGGCGGAGCTTTGGTCAAGATTCACGACGGCGCCGGTGTGTCCGAGGCCATCCCGGCCGATTTGGCGGCGGGGGAAAGGTTGCGGAGGGGGCGGCGGACCGTTTCCGCGGTGGAGGACGGCCGGCGGCGGTCGAATCGAGGCCGGCGGCGGCCAAATCACGGCGGGGCGGGAGGGGATTTCAGCGTGGCAGTTGGTGCGGGCGGGGAAATGAAGGAAAAGGGCACGGGGCGCGCGCGGTCCTCTCGGCCCTATTTTTGGGCAGAGAGGACCAAAATTTAGGGCAACCCTATAATAGGGCACGTGATAGGGCAGCTGTGGGGTAGAGAGGACCAAAATTTAGGGCAACCCTATAATAGGGCACGTGATAGGGCAGCTGTTGGAGACTGTTTTTTGCCCTCTGGTGCCCTAAAAAACGATTTATTGGGCACCATGCCTAATATAGGGCAGGTGTTAGAGTTGCTCTTACATCAACCTGTTTTGGTTCATCGGCACACATTATTTGGCTGCACGCCCAAATCAGCTTCACTGTGTGCATATATATACATGAACGTCCTGGATCAGTTATTACATTCCTTGCGTATCGATCATCTTATGGTGAAAGAAGACACAGTAATGCAACGGATCATATACGCAACAGCCGAGAACAATCACCTACTAGCTAGGACGTACAGAGGTAGTTTCAGTCACGTCGTTGTCTGAGTGCACAGTGCGGAAATCACGAGAATCGCAACGGATCGGTTCATGCAAAAGCTTGGACGAATCGTCGTGATGGCGCCCATACATACAGTGGAGTAACACGAGATCGATCGCTGTGATGCGGTATGTACAAACATCCGGGTCTCACCTGACCACGTAAAGCTGGACGGAGCGTTTTGCAGGAAACAGGCGAGAGTTCACGGTGCGCAGCGCTCCTCTGCCGGATTCGGGAAACCGAGCGGGCTCCTTTGGACAGTGGCAACGGTGGGAGGTATGGGGCAGGTAGCGAGCAGACGACGCAGCGAGTCCGTGGGCGGTTGCTGGGGTGGAGGAGGGAAAATGCTGCAGCGGCAAGGAAAGGAATGGCTGCGGTATCTGGAGTGAGGGAGCATGGGCGTGGACGCGTGTCGACTCGTCGTGTCCAGTCCAGTCATAGCTACTCGGAAGAATATCTAGGGCTACCAAAACCTCTGCATGCTCACCGTGCTATCATTAACAAAAACACTTTTTTATATGTTTCAAAAACTTCTACAAACAAATGTGAGCATTCACGGCATATCTGTCTACAAGCTCTAAAATTTTGAAATCCGAACTTCAAAGGAGCATCGAGGAAAAAAATAACAAATCTAGTATATATGAATAATGCTATTACTGTGAGAAAGAGACGAAAGTAAAAAAAAAAAAACACTATTCATGTCTGATTTGTCCTTCTTTGTTTCCCGATGTTCTTTTTGAATTTGGATCTGAAACTTTTGGAGGTTGTATACACATATGTTGTGACACGCTCGCAGTTTTTCATGTGATTTTTCGAAACATGCAAAATTGTTTTTCCATTGGTAGCATAGGGAGCACCTTGAGAGGGGGTAGCACTAGATATTCCCTCGGTCCTCCTCCTCGTCTCCCTCTCGCTCTTATTCCGCCACACCTCACTCGTCGGTGGACTGGCCCGTCCTGGACCGTCATGGGATGGGAACTCCGGTGGTGGCTGGCGCGCGACGGTCGGGGTAGAGCCCTCGAACTCCGGCGGTGTAGGGCTCGCGGTCCACTGAGAAGATCCATCAAACTTCGACGGTGTGACGTGGAGAGCACGACCGTTACAACGCCTGCTCCTCCTCGGTCTCCCTCTCTCGCTCTTATTTTTGGGGTTAAACGGACATTTATTAAGAAGTTGGGGATACTTAGTTGGGATACTTATGTGTGTAGGTGGGGGGCAATTGCCCCCCCTCCCCCACCCCCCATGATCATATTTAAAATCTATTTAAGATAATTTTTTAACATGAATATGCAAGTTTCATTTGTTTAAAGTAGTTATTTTATAAATATTGTCAAAATTCACTCCAAGTGGCTTCAAGCACAAGTTAATTAAATGTCATTTCTCAGTGTTAATGCCACTTGCTCGCCAACAACACTGTTTCTTCTAGAAACGATGATTTTCTTCCTCCGTAATTTAAGTAGGCAACGTTGCAAATTCTGCAATATGTATTACAAAACATAATATTAATTTTTTTGTTGCCTTTTGTTTTTCACATAAGTAAACAACGTTGCAATAAGTAGGAAACGCTGCAAATTCTACAATATGTATTACAAAACATAATATTAATTTTTTGTTGCCTTTTGTTTTTCACATAAGTAAACAACGTTACAAATCCTTGTATACAAGAATTTGCAGGAATATATTTGCAATGTTGCGCTTATATAAGTAAACATAAAATTAATTAAAGTCAAAGTATATATCGTACGTATATATAATATGATACACAAAACATAAAAATAATTTTGTATTTGTTGGTACGTTATATATACTTTGATTATTTTATGTTTTGTCCGTAAACCCTACATACAATATGATATACTAAACACAAAATAATTTTGTATATGTTCATACATTGTATATCGTATGTATATACAATATTTTATACAAGAATTTAATTAAGTTTTATGTGAAGAAGAGAAAGCAACAAAAAAATATGTTTATGTTTTGTATAACACTAGTTGGCATGTACGTGCAACGCACGTTTTCACAATTAAAGTGGGTAATTTACAAGTAGAAAATGTTGCACGTGTCCACTAATACATACAAAAAAAATTGTCAGATTTTAATAAATATTGAAGTACAAATAAAATTCTTGAGCCAAAAAATAATCAATTATTTGCACAATGTTTCATCTAGATGGGTTAGTCGTCAACTTTTTCTACTACAATTTTGTACATTATTGAAAAATACATATCTTTGGGTTCATAACATTCATGTGTAAATGAGAATGATTCATAATATTTGGTAGATGTTCGAGTTGTTTATTATTGGAATTTCTGGTATTCAGAAGTATGAGACCATCATGCAGAAAATCACTTGTTAATATCCTAGAAAGATTCAGGTGGGACCTTCTGCTCTCCTGGTGACCACTCTAAAAAAAATCTCATGTGTATGAAACGTAGCAAGCACAAATCTAAAACGAAGCCCGCTACGATAGCAGCAGAGGTGCATCAGCCTCCTGGGCACGATGGGCTGGCAACTGTGGTGCTTCCCCATGTGGCCGCACAAAGTGACACGCCGCTAGCTCGGCTACTTGGGCCTCGTGGCAATCGACAACATCCTGGAGTTGGTGACGTACGGGCGTAGCGATGGGATCGTGGGCGGAGGACGTCGGCCACCTCGTCTCCACGCCGTCTTACCTCGCGCCCCTCGTGCGCCACCAGACGGACATCGTGGAGCTCCACCTCCTGGTGCTCGCTGGCCTCTCGCTCGCGCTGCACACCACGAAGCGTTTCCCGGCCAGGCTCATGCCGGTCCTCAAGCGCCTCCGTAAACCCTACATACAATATGATATACTAAACACAAAATAATTTTGTATATGTTCATACATTGTATATCGTATGTATATACAATATTTTATACAAGAATTTAATTAAGTTTTATGTGAAGAAGAGAAAGCAACAAAAAAATATTTTTATGTTTTGTATAACATATTGTATATGTTGGTTGAGTGAATAAACAAAAAGGAACAAAAATTTCGGGAAAAATATTCGCTGCTAGATGAGGATTCGAACTCACGACCTAAATGACTAGAAGTTGACAACAGACCACCGCACTAGAGCATGCTTTTTTTTATTTTTTGAGAAGCTAGCAGTTCGATTAAAGAAAAGCAAACAGATTACAACCAACGTGTACACACACCAGAAACATCCGGAGGCACCTAGGTTGGACAAATTGCACAAAGCACCCTGGAAAAACAAAAAACATCAGAAAAGTCCTTCCAGGACCCTGAACACTTCGCCTTCGTCGACCGCCAAACTCGATCCCGCACCAGAGATGGAGAAGACGGCCATCCCTCTTACAGAGCACGGAGTAGACGCCATCGAAGACAAGCTTCTTTACAAACCGCAAGAACCATCCGCCGCAGTCGACGGAATATAACCCGCTGTTGAATATCGGTCGGGGCAAATCCCCAGCGACCTCCGAGCTCCACTCCGGCCAGATCCTCAGGAAATCGCCGGAGCATCCTCCCTTCTTCCTCATCACCCGCTCCAACCCAACCACCACCAGAGATCTCCAGCTTGTACCAGTAGAAGAAGACACAAGAAGCACCCAAATATCTTCAGCGACGACGAACTCGCCGGCCTCCATGGCCGCAAGCAACACCGAGCCAACCCAAAGATCTGGGGCCCCAACGAGCTTATTCAACAAGCTCTTGCCAGATCCACCACCACCCACCGCCCTCCACCAAGGAGACCACCAGATGGAGAAGATCAGCCGGCTCGAGGATCCGCTCGAAGATCTCAAACCAGAGCACAACGACGCCATGAAGACGACAAGCAAAAGAGACCTACACCTACAAGCGGACACACCCCCCGTCCATTCCCACTCTGGCCGGCAACGCCGGCGGAGGAGAGAGGACGAGGAGCGGCCGAATTTTACGTCACCGGGACGACCTCCGCACACAGCTACAGTAGAGAGGAAAAGAGAAGGAAGGAAGAAAAGAGCCACAGACGCTGATATCTGTGAAGGATGCGCACTAGAGCATGCTTCTTGTTTCCATTATATACATGGCCCCCTTTTGTTCTGTTTTCGCTTGTACCCAACAAGCAAAAAAAAAAGAGCACGGCGCCCCGGTTAAAGGCGCCATGGTTGTAGGCACGGCGCCCCAGAGCAAGGCGTCGTGCTACCAAGATGGGTTCCGCTTATTCTGACGTGCCAGGATTCATAACGCCTCAGACCGGGGCGTTGTACAGTTGAACACGGCGCCCCGGGGGCGGGCGCCGTGAGAAAGGGTCAGATCGTAAAATAATTTGAATTTGGGTCCATTTTGTGAAATGATTTTAAAAAAGGGTCAAATTCATCAAATTTGCCACGAGAGACTACCTGTTTTTGCTTCAGTAACCGAGCAACAAAAAGGCCAGGCTGCTGTCTTGGTTGCACAGGTTTCATCGCCAGTACAAAATAAGGCCGCAGGAGTAATGGGCCTCCCTTGCTATGTTGAAACACCATTGGTTTATTCGCAAAAAACACACACCATTGGTTCAAATGTCCATACACTGACAACTCGAACTGAAAGCGGTCATAGAGATCGTCCGCCCCATGTGTGGCGGTTTCCGTTTTTTACGCTCGTGGCGATCGTGAGGCGATTGCCTTCGCCCGTCGAGTTCGGATCGGCTTCCTCGGCCTGATCTGCTGTGTCTCGTCGGATTTCGTTCGCCGATCTCGGTTTGATTCCTGAGTCCCCCGTCCTCTCCATCGTTCCTTCAACCCATCCACACACAACCTTCCTCGTGTGCTTTGCGCACGGGTCGTAATACTCCAGGTTTTCTAGATCGGCGGCCTTTGTTGATTTCTGTTGTCGGGGCTGTCGACGCAGTCAAGTCCCAATGAAGATTGTGGCTCAGAATTTCAGGGGGCTGGGGAATCAGGCGGCAGTCCATAGTTTGCAAGATCTCCAGCGGGTAGAAGACCCCGACATCCTCTTCTTGTCGGAGACGAAACTTGACGAGAGGGAGATGGACTGTTTTAGGTGGAAGCTAAATATGCCGAACATGATAGTGTGGATTGTAAGGGGCGAAGTGGTGGACTGGCGCTTTTCTGGCGTAAGGGGGTGGATGTTCAACTTAGATGGAAGGGAAGATACCACATAGATGTCCATGTGGTGGAGGAAAATGGTGTGAAGTGGACGGAGGTTCACTGGGATTTACGGGGAGTCGAAGAGTGGGGAGAAAGATAATACCTGGAAGTTGCTTCGCACTTTGGCCGGACAATCTGATCTTCTGTGGATGTGTATGGGAGATTTTAATGAGATTTTGTTCGCTCAGGAGAAGGAAGGGGGGCTGGCTCGGGCCCCGTTAGCTATGGAGGCTTTTCGTAGGGCTTTGGAGGATGCACAACTCAGTGATCTAGGGTACGTAGGTGATCCTTTCACCTGGCGCAACAATTGGCACAATGCGGAGGGGTATCTGCGAGAATGGCTGGATCGAGCTGTGGCTAACACGAGGTGGCGTTGTCTGTTTCCCCTGTACAAGATCATTAACGCAGATCACCGCCACTCGGATCATAGAGCAGTGGTGGCAATTCTAAACGAGCAGACCATCCAAGCAAGAGAGGATGAAGGAGGAAGGGTGTTCCGTTTTGAGGCTGCTTGGCTCCAAGAGGAGGATTGTGCTAAAGTGGTGGAAGAGGCGTGGAATAACGCATTTGTTGAAGAGGATATTTCTGTTGGGGAGGGCATCCGAAGAGTAGGCAGGAGCTTGTGGGTGTGGGACAAGGAGGTTTTGGGGGAGTTGAAGAGTCGCATTAAAAAGGCTCGGAAGGATCTTGAGCGATGTCGGCGTGGGCCTATTAATCAAGAAGGTGTGTCCCGAGAGCATATGTTGAAGTACAAGCTAAGTAGGCTGGAGGAGCAGCATAATATCTTCTGGCAGCAAAGAGCGCATGCGAATTGGTTGAAATTTGGGGACAAAAACTCGAGCTATTTCCATGCTTTTGCGTCGGAAAGGAGGAAGGTTAATGTGATAAAGAAGTTGCAGAGAGAAGGAGGTGGTGTTGTGGAGGGCGAAGAGGAGTTAGGGCATTTTATCACTGGCCACTACAAAAGTTTATTCGAGTCATCTGCAGGTGATGTAAATGATGAGCTCCTCCAATATGTTCCTTGTTCCATGACAGAGGAGATGAATGAGTCTTTGTTAAAGAGGTTTACAACGGCTGAGGTGAAGGAGGGACTCGATTCTATTGGAGATCTCAAAGCACCGGGACCTGGTGGGATGCCGACCATCTTCTATAAAAGGTTTTGGGAAATGATTGGTCCAAAAGTACAGGAGGAAGTTCCGGGGGTGCTAAACGGAGGGATGATGCCGTATGGGTGGAACGAGACTACCATTGTCTTAATTCCTAAGATGAAGAATCCGCAAAAGATCACGGAGTTCCGACCAATCAGTCTTTGTAATGTCTTATACAAGCTGATTTTGAAAGTGCTAGCTAATCGCTTGAAGGTTATCTTGCCTCATATTATTTCACCAACACAATCAGCGTTTGTACCAGGAAGAATGATAACAGATAATGTTCTGTTAGCATATGAGATCACGCACTCTATGCATAGAAAGAAAGGTGGAAGAGATGGGTTGGTAGCAGTGAAGCTGGACATGAGCAAAGCGTATGACCGAGTGGAGTGGCGGTTTCTTGAGAAGATCATGTTAAAGATGGGTTTCAACCTGCAGTGGACTCAGCTAATTATGAATTGTGTCCGCTCGGTTACATATCGAGTGAAGGTCAACCGAAAGCTGCACAGTGGTTTTACACCAGCGAGAGGTCTTCGGCAGGGGGACCCTTTGTCCCCATATCTCTTCATTTTGTGTGCTGAGGGTCTATCTGCGCTCCTCCGTCAGGCTGAGGCTGAGGGGTCCATTGAAGGAATACAATTGTGTGCGGGAGCGCCGAGAATAAATCACCTGTTCTTCGCTGACGATTCGTTGATCGTGATGCGGGCCAATACTGCAAACGCTCAGAAACTGCAGGAGATTTTGGCACTGTATGAAGTGCAGTCGGGACAGATGATTAATAAAGAGAAGTCAGGGGCGATGTTCAGCAAAGGAACTAAATCAGCAGCAAAGCAGGCTGTACTCGGGGTTCTAAGCATTCCAAGAGAATCAAGAAATGAAAGATACTTGGGTTTGCCTGTTCATTTGGGGGCCTCGAAGAAAAGGGAGTTTGAGTACCTCAATGAGAAAAATTGGCAACGTATTCAAGGCTGGAAGGAGAGACTTCTATCAAAGGCGGGTAAAGAGATTATGATTAAGGCCGTTGCGCAAGCTATCCCCACTTACGCTATGTCCTGTTTTGATCTTACTAAATCTTTGTGTGAAGAGATCAGTGCGATGATTTGTCGCTATTGGTGGAATGCCCAAGATGAGAAGAATAAATGCCATTGGATTAGCTGGGAGAACTTGACAAAACCTAAAGAGGAGGGCGGATTGGGATTTAGGGATCTGCACATCTTCAATATGGCTATGCTAGCTCGGCAAGGATGGCGGATGCTGCAAAACCCGGACTCCTTATGCTGCACTGTTCTAAAGGCTCTTTATTTTCCGGAGACCTCCATATTGGAAGCTCAACCAAGACCTGCAATGTCGTACACGTGGCGAAGTATCCTCAAGGGTGTCGAGCTGCTGAAACAAGGTGTTGTGTGGCGAGTGGGTACGGGTGAACACATTGATGCCTTCAATGATCCATGGATCCCAAGAGGGCAAACGAGGAGACCAACCACACCTAATGGCCTGGATGAACCAATCATGGTTAGTGATCTGATTGACGCTGAAATTGCATCGTGGGATGAGGAAGTTGTACGTACATTTTTTGCTCCAGCAGATGTGAAGGAAATCCTTTCGATTCCACTCCGACGGGATATGGAGGATTGGATAGCGTGGCACTTTGATAGCAAGGGTGTTTTCTCTGTGAAATCAGCATACAGACTAGGAGTTAGTCTCCGTGAATATCACTGCAATCGTGATGCCAGTTCGTCTACTGTCACCACAAGAATAAACCCCCTTTGGAAGTCGATCTGGAAGTTGAAGCTCCCGGGGAAGATTAAAATTTTCATATGGAGATTGTGTCATAATAGTCTGCCAACAAGAATGAATATCAAGCGCAAGCGTGTTGAACTGGATACTAGATGCCCGATGTGTAATCGAGCTGATGAGGATGGCGGTCACCTGTTTCTTAAATGCAAAAAAGTGAAACCAGTGTGGCGTCAACTTCTACTAGAAGATGTCCGTCTATCGCTTGTGCCTGCACCTAATCCTTTGGTTCTTTTTGATGAAGTGTTTGCTTTACCAGAACCACGTCGTAGCACCCGATCTTTGTTCTGATGTGGGATTGGTGGACAACAAGGAACAAAATGAATTCTGAAGGAAAGGAGAAGAGCTCAGCTGAAGTGTGTCACTCGATTCAGAAGCACTGTTTGGACTTTATTTCAGTAGGAACCGTTCTTTCTGTTGCTCAGACAGAAACCGGTGGAATGATCAAGCACAGAGCTGCTTGGGCTAAACCACCGCTCAATCACGTTAAGGTGAATTTTGATGCGGCTTTCCAACAGGATACTGGACTTGCTGCCTGGGGTTTTATTGCGAGATCAGATATGGGCGAATTCATAGCTGCAGCAGCGGGGAAGATGACAAATGTAAAAGATGCATTACAGGCCGAGGCAGAAGCCTGTCTCGCTGCTATCGAAGGAGCAGGGGCAATTGGTGTGCATCGTGTGATTTTCGAGTCTGATTGCAGGAATCTGGTTACAGCTTTGAACAGCAGAGTTCTGGAGCTGGCTGCTATTGGTGTTTTGCTGAAGGAAGCAAGGAGTCTCTGTATCGGTTCTTTCGACAGTTATACTTTTCAGTTGGTCTCTCGTAATTGTAATGTTGTTGCCCATTCCCTAGCCCAGTATGGCTTGCATGCCGAGATAGCTTGTACTGGGTGGGAGGATGTGGCTCCAGTTTTCATCTCTGACTTGGTTGCCAGCGATATTGCTGGGCTCGTTTAAGTAATGGTAATATTTTAGTTTCAAAAAAAAAAGTCCATACACTGCCCTAAGAGAAATCCCACGTACAAACAAAAGAAGTTAACATCTTTCAAGCATCGGACATAACTTCAGTGGAAATTGGGAAACAAAACGAGAAACAAGGAGTACTATTTCCGAGGTTTAGATGAACAGAATGGACCCCGGCCCTCGAGCACAGACGGAAATTACAAGAGCGATGCAAGTAAGAAGAAAAGGGCAACCTGATCATCACAAATGCCTTAAAGTTTTACTCGGAACATGTTTTTAGCTAATCGGTCAATGGAAAATATGGCAACTGCAGAGCTCAAACAACTGGAAACGGTGTCTACCTGCAAAGCTACTGCATTACCCGTTTGCCACATATGGAAACACGTTTTCTGAAAGGCTGTTACATCCTTCTTCGGTCCAAACTACGAATATATATATAGCATAAGGTAGCACTCTTGGGTTTGGTTCTTCTGTCAGCTCCTTCAGTGCTGGGACTCTTGATTTTAAGCTTTCTTCTACAAGGCGTGACGAGCTCATTTAGCACTTTTGTACATGTTGTCAATTACGCCCTGCAAATTTATGCAAGATTAGAGCTGATGACTTGTAGAAGGCACCAAAGTAGCAGGGGACCAAAATAATGCTGATGAAATAAAACACTAATAACTTCAGAAGTACCCAGGAAGTCACTGGCTTGGTTTTCTGATGGTGCGAAAAAGTTCACCCCGTTCGTAAGATGATTATAATTCATTTATTTCCACAGGATGATTAATTGAAAGGATGAGAGAACCAAATTGCTCAAGTCGTCCATGCACGTACAACCTATGCTGAAGATGGCTCATAACAATTATACCTGGTAGTACTTAAGCAATTGCGGCCGCTTCCTTTTATATGTTGGAGTGATCAAGTCACGCTCCATGTCGAACGGCACCGGGTCAAGATGTACAGCTCTTATGAATTCAAAACCTTTGAGCTGCAGAAAGATTCAGAAAGTTATGGTGTGCACTGGAGTAAGCTGTGAATATCGCTAGAAAAAGAGCAAAACAGGAAAGCAGTAACAATCTAACCTTCTTCTCTTTTCCTGTTTTTGAAAGTTCTGCCAAAATATACTCTTTTGCTTTTGGATTCTCACACAGTGCATCAAAATCACCACTGATTCCATTTCCCTCAGCCCAGCTCTCAAGAGCTTCCTTGTTAGGATTGACTACGGCAACAAGGAATGACTCGAAACTATTGCCATATACCCATATCTGGACAAATGTTTACAAAACTGAAGTAAATATTTAAATTGTGTCAACAGAACAATGCTGGCAACAATAGATAGGATGAAGCATGCGTAAACTATTTTTGAACATTTATCATATAAAGAACAACGCTGAAAAAAATGAAATAGCATACACAAAACTGAGCTCTATTTACCGAGTCTATAGCAGAAACAACACCGTAAATGTTCTCCAAATTTTCTACTGCCACATATTCTCCTTGTGAAAGCTTGAAGATATTCTTTTTGCGGTCTATGATTTTCATACTTCCATCAGGTTGCCACTCACCAATGTCTCCTGTAAGCAGAAGAGAATATGTTTTGAAACTCCACTTGGGGTAAGGCACAACATAGAACAGTTTGTGTCAATAACAAGTAGAACTTGGGAGTGACTTTCCCTTGGAACTGTTACTATTAAAAATATGAACAGGCCAAAATGTGATCTCCGTAGTACTGTTATTCAGGCTAATGCGAGTAAACTGACTTAGTCTCCTTGTGTTCACTACCGTGTGGACATATACTGCCACATATTTAGAGACCTAAATATTTAGGACTACCGGGGAGAAGAAATACTAGTCATTTGGCAATGATTATGTTTCATCTTTACAGCAACCGCATAGTGAAAACGGACAACAATTCAAACATTAAAAAAGCAAGACGTACCAGTATGGAACCATCCATCAACCAAAACCTCCTGTGTAAGGTCTTCACGCCTGTAGTACCCTGAGAATAATGTTTCTCCCTTGATGCAGATTTCTCCACGAGGTGTGCTTGCAAGCGCATCGTAATTCATTTCAGGCACAGATTCTAGACGAGTATCAATATTTGGCACTGGAGGACCAACAGTCCCTATCATGGACATCTGATTTGGTAGCGAGACAAATGATCCAGCACAAGTTTCTGTGAGACCTAAAAGAGAAGAAATCACAGGGAACAAGCCAGAAGTCATAGTAAGAATGGAGAAGAAAGACGAACAGAAAAAACAGCACATGCAGATCAAGGACTATGGCCTGATTTAGGTAAAAGAACATATATAAGTCTTTCTTTATGTTGAGAACCAGTTTAAAAATAGTGCATGATGCATGAAGTTCTGTTGACAGATCTACACTTGTTATTCACCATATATCACAAATGCCAACAACATGTCAACATTGCTGATGCCACGAGTAATGTATTTACGTGTAAAGTATGATGTCTTTTCGCAAAAAAAAAAAAAAAAAAAACGTGTAAAATATGATGTCGTAGGCCCATTACATGGTTACATGAGTTATCTTTAACTGAAAACGGTAGATCTAACCCATACGATTAAATTAATAATGTTTACTGACCAATTGGAGTAGAGCAGAAAATATTAGGCAATCTTGCAACTTGAACCAATCATAACAGTAATGCTTTATATGACAAGAAGAGAATAAGGCATGTACCATATCCTTGTAAAACATGCGCACATGTCACCACTCGCAGGTATTGTTCCACATGAGTGGCAAGTGGGGCGGCTCCAGATAATATAACACGGACATTTCCTCCAAGACCTTCTTTCACCTGAGTATCACAAATATAATTTCTAAAATGTGAATGCGTGAAATTGGCAGAAGTATGCATAGTGAAGAAGCAGTGAATGACAAGGTGAATTACCTTACTGAAAACTACTTTGTCACATATTGCAGCAGATTCAGTGTGCTTAACTCCCCTCATCATTCTAAATTGCTTGCTGAAAAACATGATGTGTACGTCATACTTGGATTCGTGACAGGTGAGTTCTCTAATGATGCGATCAGAACTATAGCTAGCCTAGGGCCTGGGCTAGGAGGGCTGTAGCCCCACCCCAGCCAAGATTAAATAGGGAGTAAGTATGCATATTTTGGCCCAATCTCAATCCCAACAGACCAGCACATCCAAAACCAGGATAGTAATCCTCTGGTCCAATCCTGGGTTCTCCACTGGATACAGACACTTAATAATTGAACAACTTGGCATGAAGTGCAAGAAATATTGGGTTTCTGATATTAAGAGTGCAAGCAAGTATTCCACACTTCTACCCAAGGAAAAAACACCACTCTGAGATTAGCAAACTTACAATTTGTAAGCCAGATTGAACATTGTACTCTTTATGAAACCACCAGCTGAAATTTTAGCTTGAAGCCCTGAAAAAAGTGTAAAGCAAAGGGATGACATTCTGTGAACTTTGGATCACAGCGTCAGATCCAAATCTTTTAAAGTTTGAACGGTGGAAGCAGACTGCAACAATGGATAGTGCAAAAAACTATGCACCAAGTTAATGCATGGACATGCATGAACAACAGTGAATACAAGAATTGTGGGAGCCAATTCTTCATATTACCGAAACCCAAAAAAATAAATCCAGAACTGTGAATAAAACAAGAGTTGAGACGGTCAACTCTGTAATTCCATGGCCAATAGGCTACATACGGAAGACCATTGCTTAGGACATCTGACTAAGACACCTAAAGAAATCACTGGGCCAGCCAGCAAGTTAAATCCATTAAAACCAATGCAAAACAAGAGAGTTTAAACACATACAGCTTAACTTATTAAAGTACAGATCAACATTTTTTTTTCATCTTCAAAAAAAATCTGATCATATGATATCTCATATCTGTACACAGTATACTCCTAATTTGCTGCTTCACAAATTAAATTAAACATCTCATAATATGCCCATGGAAACAAACCATGGGACTTCAATAGCTAGCCCGATTCCCACACAACTGTAGGCTATATTGCAGTACGTATGTTTACTTTTTTTTAAATACTCCTTTTACAACAACAACAACAACAACAACAACAAAGCCTTTCATTCCCAAGCAAGTTGGGGTAGGCTAGAGTTGAAACCCTAGGTATATGCACAGATTATGCTAAAAGATAGTGACTGTAACTAAAAATATCATGGAAGTCACTTGGGAGTATCTAATGATTACCAATATAGTATATTTGAAGTAATAAATGAGTACAGTACCAAACATGCATATAAGTGGTATATGAGGAGTGAGAGTACATACTCCCCATACATATGTCTACATTTAAAAAATGGGCTGAACTACAATGGTTATTATCAGAAATATTAGTTATATGTCTTATACAACTCTGATGGTCTGAATGTGTATTCATTACTATGCACCAAAATAAGCAGTGGTGGGTCTCTCTCCCTCGTTTCCCTCCAATTAATGTGGGAATTTTAGCCTTTCAGAGTAGTAGAAGCTCCTTTTTACCTTGCTTTAATAACAAATAGATTTGGTAAGTGATTGAAGTAGACCCTTACCAGAAAATATCCGATCAAGAACACGTGGAACAGCACATAAAATAGTTGGTTTCAGTGTCCCAATATCCTCAATCAGCAACTTAACATCCTGTAACATATCTTAAATGTCAGCACAGATCCAAAAGAAAAACCAAGAAGGATTCTGTGTACACGTAATAATGCTTACCCCACGCCAAAATCCAATAGATGCACCATGGAACATAAACAGCTCTTCCACAACTCGGTCAAAGATATGAGCAAGAGGAAGGTAAGACATGTAAACGTCGGTTTCCTCCACCTGAAATTATCACGTAGTAATCATTTAAAGGTCAATCACTGGAGAGGCAAAGTCACATGATGTAATAGCTGCTGACATCTTACCCGCTCCTTTACAGAGTTAAGCAGATGGTCTACACCTGCGATGAGACTAATAATGCTCGCATTGGAGATCAGTACACCTTTGGGGTCACCAGTAGTTCCACTAGTATACATTATAGTACATATATCTGTCCTTTGCTTCACTGGAAGATCAAATTCTTGGTCACCTGCCTGCAGATAAGATGCCACGAGGAGAGTACAATAGTTAATAACTGTGTTGACAAGACTGTTTCAGTAAATATTTTACATCAATTAGAAAATTGAAATTGTCATGTTTGAAATTGACTAGTGTGATCAAGAACAAGTGGCAAACAAGATATGAAATTCTGAGGAGATCTAACAACAGATGGTAACAACAAATGAACATATAATGGCTGGCTTGATAATTGATAAATTTGCAGCCAATAACTATTAGAAGCCTTTGTTCTGATGTTCCACAAATGAGATTTAGTTAAATGTTTGCTATCCAGTCATTCACAGAATTGAGGATACTAAAGTGCACATCATGATGAAATACTCATATTTTCAAGAAAATAGTATTCAAAAGAACCCACATGCAAAGCTGACAACCTATCTTACCAAAGAAAGGAACTCATGCCATGAGTATATTGATAGCCCATACTTGGAGACTTCTTCCTTTTGTTCTTCAGTCACATTGCCAAAGCTCACAATAGCTACAAACAAAGTTACATATTTATTTTCACAGTACAAACATTATGGTATTAGATGATAAAAGATATCTAGGATAAGTGAAACTCACTTTTCAAGAACTCGGTTGACTTCGGAAATGTCTTCAAGAGCTGCCAAATTGAGATACAAGATGGACAATAATAACAGAATACACATTAGCATGGTTGCTTCACAACTTTCTTAATTTTGGCCCAAAACATAAATTGAAAAAATAAAATATGTTGAAACAAGGCAATTGCTCAACAACAGAGAATTATGTTGACAATGAAATGTTTTCTATTACTATAAATCCGGCTTCTATTGATGCAAAGAGCTTATGGAACTCGACAGAGCAGAACTGCAACAAGAAACTTTTGAAGCCGAAACTAGGGATGCAAAGTGGCGCCCGATCCGCCCCGCTCTATAGTCAAAATCAGCCATGTTAGTTGTGGTATCTTTTTACAGATTAGTTCACTCTATACTGTCACCTACTTTAGAGGGCTTATGCGGGACGCAGCTTACATCTCTACCCGAAACCAGCTAGGATCACAGTCACAGCCCAAAAGAACTGGGCTTGTCTCGGATTAGGCTACCACAACATGGTGTTAGGGATACAGAAGACATGGATTCACATGCATCTGTTTCCAACTTCCTGAGGTACGGACCAAATAGGAGTCAACATGCATCCTCCTCCAAGAAAAGACATGGATACCAAATATTCAAAATAGCAGTTCATGGTACATTGCAAAGCATATAAATTCTAGATGTGCAATAATGAAGGAAACATACCTCCTCAACTTTCTTCTCCTCTGCAAACGCAATTTCAACTTCTGCATGGCACAAAATAAACTCTATCGCACCAGCCCCTACAGAAAGAGCATTTTCAATAAGAAGGTCGAACCGTACCATCATTGTTGTTTCTTTTACATGTTTCTAGTGTGCCAGCTGGGGAAAAGGATCCGTACTTAAGGAATTCCTATTGCTTTAGTGCTCTGCTCACATATTACTATATTAGATAACTTGTTTGCAGTATGTTTCAAATATGTGGCAGGGCTTTCATTCCTTTCTTTTAAGACTTGATTAGCACTCGATCATGGTTAAAGAAACCTTAAATAGTGCAAGCATATGAATATCGAGAACTAATTTTCAAGTAGAAGATGAGGAAGTCTATAATCCACTGATACACAACAACAAAAAAAAGTGAAAATGAACTAAGAAGTATCTGAACAGACAACTATATGCTCATCCATGCCATATAACGGAGATGTCAGGACATATACCAAGAGTGTCATATAATGGAACACAGTAAATTCCATGGGCATTGCAAGCCTGCAACATAAAGATTGCAACTGAATTAAGTTTTATGAGGGTTCAATGATTGCTTCAACAAAAACTCCAGAAGTCCAACACGATGAAAATAGTTGTTGCAACAATGATAAAAATGCTGCATCCATTAGAACCAAAACTTTACCTCCATCGTGATAATCCACTCAGGACTATTAGCACCATATATACCGCAACGGCTACCCTGCATAATTATGCAGTTTAAACTTTTTTAGTCGGCGCGAAATGACATGATCCGAGTTTAATCCTGAACCATGAGCTAAATAAAAGAGTTCACATAATGTTTAATTCACGTGTTCACTCAAGATGAGAGAAAAACATAACATCTCTGTGAAATATGCCGAGTTAAATTAGTATCAACCTGAACAGAATAGCAAATACAAAGAAATGAGGGAACAGACCTTCGTGATTCCACAGCTCCTAATAGAGTTACCAATTTTATTTGCAATGCCAAACACCTCCTTATATGTACTCCAAACGTATGCACCGGCCTATTTGTTTATAGCACAGAAATCATATTTAAGCAAGGTTTCTACTGCGGTTATATTTCAGGGGAATATAAGTTGTACATGGAATAATCGATCGAATCGTACCTTCCCATCAACAATGTCACGGCGGCCAAGCATTTTGTTGTTTGGAAACTTCTCCACGGCCATTCTGTTTATGAGGAAACATTATTAAAACTCAGAACTGAATAAGCTCACTAAGAGAAACGGTCACCAGATTTAAGAATTTTAGAAGCAAGTTAGCAGACCAAATGCAAAGAACCAGGCTGCTCAGTTAATTTCCTTGGTGCCTTCGCACTTAACTAACCCGGAAAAAAAACTGACACTATTGACCAATCTGACATCAGCATACGCACTCACATATGGCGACGCAGATTTTTAATTCAATTTGATGACATGTTTGCATGGTCAACCATGTGATGTTGTCCGCAACTGACCAACAGTTTTAGATCGTAAAAGAATTAGCAGGAAATAGTACCACTGCCGACTTCCATCTACTGATCCGACATACGCAGAAACGGAAGAAAAAAAAAGGACAAAAGAATGTCTTACAGAATAGGGTTTCTTTTTGCTGGGTGGGGGGGACAAATCCCCAGGCTACCATACCGAACAACGGTTACATAAATGCCATAAAGAATGTGGTTCAAGCAATTAGTTAGATTTGATGTGAGGCAAAGGGCATATCGAACCCCAATCTCCGTGTACTAGCAAGACAGCGACAAATAACTAGTACTACAAGTTACAAAAGAAAGGAAAAAAAGACCATCTGCATCAACAGAATCAGCGCACCGATACTTGACCAATGTCGCCACGCCAAGAGAATAACTAATCTCTTGGCCGTTACCCGCCCATCGATCAACGGAACACGTAAGCAAGCAACAGCAACCGGGGGCACGGCACGGCGGAAGAGCAAGGAGAGCTGATCTCACCGGAATATGTCGTAGCAGCTGTCGAGGCCGGGGACGGGGGCCGGGAAGCCGTCGCGGGCGAAGGCGCTCCGGTAGGTGGCCCCCACGGAGGGGCGGCCATCAGCGGCCGGGCGGCCCTCCTCGACCTTCACCACGTGCTGCATCTCCGTCATCTGAGATTATGTCCTGCTTTGCTTTGCTCCGGGAGCGGCGCTGCGCTGCCTTGCTGCAATGGACTGAAACAGAAAGAGGCGTGGGGACGGAGGGGCTAAATAGCAATTGGATTTGTAGATGGCGTGGGTGTGGCGGAAACCGGTGGGGTGACGGGGCCACCTGGCATGGACAGTAGGCTGGTTGGTGGGGCAGGCGGCCAGCGCGTGTGTGAACAGCGACCATCCTTGTCAAGAGTCAGATGGTCGCTCGGCTCATCCAGACGTATCTGCATGGACCGGAATAATTGGTGCCCCATTTTTTCAATTTCCTTTTTAGTTGAACCAATTCGAGAGGAGGATTTGCAGGTGGGTTTCAGTGACAATGAATGCCCAAAGTGGGAGCTGCATTTTGTTGTAATCCTGTTGTGATTTCACTGTCGATAGGTTGACATGATTTTCAGTTGCACCCCCAACAAAAAGGACGTATGATTCTGAATTCAACTGCTAAGCATTCACTAAGGGTGAGCATGCAGAAGGATGAAGCCTCGCTTGGTCACCACATTAGGAGCCCTAGATTCGTGTAACACAGTAATTCCCTGTTATTTGCCATGATATTTATGTTTATTATAATATTTGTATTGATTTATTACAAAAATTTGGACTGAAACTCATTATTTTGTTATTTAATTTAGGAAAACAGAAAATCTTCAATTAAGCAGGGGAATTGCCACATATGAGAAGATGGGCACACAGTCGAACTACCTAAAATACCAAAGTAGTGGCCAGGTTGTGCCTTAGGCCTTCCACAGTGTCAAATCATCATCTTGCGACGCCATATTAATCTAAAATCGTCTATATATGTGTTTATGGCATGATGAGTAGGGAGTACTCCACCCCTGACTATGTGTTTTGTGGCATTAACTTGACCTAACTCTCTATGTGCTACATTGTTTCAAAGCCATATGAGTCGCGCTACATGATCGTTAGTGTTTTTTTATGGTGGTCTTTGTCTTATGAGATGATTTATTCAGATTCAATCTTGTCATATGTTTGTCTTATGAGATGATTTATTCAGAGGCTACTAGGGACCTGGTTGTTTATGTACCACACGTGTATTAATGTTTCTGCTTAATACAGTTATAGCATGGTATAAAACATATTATGAACAAATGAGATATGATAAATAAAACACTTTATTAATTGCCTCTAGGGCATATCTCCAACAGTCTCCCACTTACACTAGAGTACAAATTAATCTAGATTACAGCTTGGTAAAAGCCTAACACCCATAGCACTTTGGTGTTTTACATGCTTGTCTAGTGGAAGAGGCTTTGTCAGAGGATCTGCCACATTCAGATCCGTATGTATTTTGCAAATCTTCACATCGCTTTCCTGGATATACTGTCGTATCACATGGAAGCGTCGGAGAATGTGTTTGGCGGTTGAGTGAGACCTTGGTTCCTTCGCGTTAGCAATAGCACCTTGTTGTCGCAGTAGAGGATCACAGGGTCTTGCGCGCTTTGGAACACTCCGAGCTCGATGATGAACTTCCTCGGCCAGACAGCTTCATTCACGGCTTCCGAAGCAGTGATGTACTCCGATTCCATTGTAGATTGGGCTACTATGGGTTGCTTCCCACTTCTCCAGCTCACAGCACCTCCATTCACCCAAAAAACATATCCTGTCTGTGACTTCGAGTCAACTGGATCTGTGCAGAAACTTGCATCAACGTAACCTGTCACGCCAAGTTCCTCTTCACAGCCTCCATACACAAGGAACATTTCCTTTGTCTTGTTGAGATGCTTAAGAATGTTCTTAACAGCTATCCAATGCTCCTTTCCAGGATTACTTTGGAAACGGCTCGTCAAACTAAGAGTCAATGCTACATCGGGTCGAGTACTTAACATGGCATACATGATCGATCCTATGGCTGAAGCATAGGGATGTTTAGCCATCTCGGCTTTATCATGTGCCGTCACTGGACACTGAGCCCTGCTCAATGTCTTATTCCTGATAACCGGCAGAGAACCCTTCTTTGCCTTCTCCATACCGAACTTTTTCAATATCTTATCAAGGTAAGTACTCTGACTTAAAGCTAATAGGCGCCTTGATCTATCACGATAGATTTTAATGCCTAACACGTATGCAGCTTCTCCTAAGTCCTTCATCGAAAATGTACTGTTTAAATATTCCTTCACGCTTTTCAGAAGTTCCACATTATCACCAATCAGTAATATATCATCCACATATAGAACTAGGAATGCAACTGAGCTCCCACTCATTTTCTTGTAAATGCAGGTCTCTTCCATATTTTGGACAAATCCAAAACCTTTGATCATGTCGAGGTATTGGTAACGCGGAACTACTATATGGATTCATACGTACCGTAGAGGAGGTGGGGCAGAACGTAGAGGATTGCACACACGGTCTTACCCAGCTTCAGATCTCACGACGGTGGCGAGATCCTACGTGCTGCTATAATTCACTCAAGGCGAATATGTGTACAGGTTACAATGAGGTTGTATGCGTGCCTCTAAGGCTGCTGGAAGGCTGGCTTATAAAGGCGCCAAGCCTTCCCCTACAAGGCTGCTGGAAGGCTGGCTTATAAAGGTGCCAAGCCTTCCCCTACAAGGAAAGCCTTAACCGACGTAGATCATGAGTCCTAGACTAACACGGCAACAAACCCTAACTTGCTCCCTAAGGCGAACGTAGTCTGGCCTTCGTCTTGGACTTCACTAAGCCAGCCCAGGGCTTATTCTTGCGCCTAAGCCCATGAGGCCTTCTCCATTAAGCCCTCCGGCTTTATCTGATGGGCCTCCTTGGTGGGCCAGGTTTTATCCACCGTGGCAGACATACCCGTTCGGCATAACCTCCACAGTAGTCCCCGGAAAGGTTTAAGTTCTTCGTTTTCCGTCTTTGGAAGACACGGGCTTTCGCCTTTACTCAAAAGGCGGACAGAAGAGCTTGGAGCATTCCAAGATGAGACGTTCAGTCTGCCTTAAGGATTAAGCCGAACTCTCCTGTACTTTGAACAATCTGGCAGAAAGATTCTGTCAGCGTCGAGTCTTGTCATGACGTCATCGTAGTCAAAGCCAGTCCACGACAGTTTGGATAAGCAAAGAGACGTTGTGACGCCATCACTGCTATTTTTCTGCACACGATCTCCGAGGCGTCAGGGAGAAGATACCCACTATCTGACCGTTGTGGGACGCGTGGCAAAAATCGCGCGGGCGTTGTTCCACCGTACTAATCGCGGCGCACCCCCCCATATAAGGGAACGCATTTTCTCCATTACTCCATCCGATCCATTTCCCTGTTCATCTTCCTCCTCGCGCCCGTCCCCATCCAAACTCCGGCGAGCTCCACCACCACCACTTGCACACCCATCCATGGAAAGCTCCGATGCGGCGGCGTCGTCGGCGACGGCGGGACAAGATTTGGCCGCGAGGGGCTCGGCGCCGTGGATGCATCCACTTCTCGCGCGGCAACGGTAACAAGCCCCGTGACCGTCTCCGCCGAAGCGGAGAAAAACGCCCAGCCCTCCGACGAGGGCGACGCGGCGGAGGCAGAGGAGGAGGGAGAGGAGGCATCATCCCGCAACTGGGCTGCCTCCACCATCACCGAAGCAGACCTCATGTAGTTGCAAAAGGAGGGCATTCTCCCATCGAAGGAGAACTGCCACTGGCGATCGGCGTACGGCCACCTCACTCCAGATCCCGCCGGCGATGAACGAGTGCTCCTCGTCTCACATCTCCTCCGCGGTTTGTCTCTACCACCGCATCCTTTCTTCCAATCCGTCCTAGATTACTATGGCCTTCAGCCTCATAGCGTAGGCCCCAATAGCATCTTGTACATAGCTGGTTTTATGGCCTTATTCGAAGGATATTAGGCATAGAACCTAGCTTAGACTTCTTCAAGTACTGCTTTACTTGCAAACGCCAAACAGAGAAGGAAGAATTGCTTTCCTTAGGAACAGTTAGCATCAACCTTCGTAGAGGTAGAGACTGGTATCCTAAGGCGCCAAAAATAGACTCTATTAAAGGCTGGAACAACTCTTTTTTCTACTGCAAAGACATGGCGCCCGCAGGCAAAGACATAGGACTTCCTCGCTTTTCTCCTTTGCCTGCGGAGCCCCGCCTTTCTTGGGGCGAGAAACCAATGAAGGTCCTCCCTGACAACCTCCGTCGCATGCAAAGGCGGGTTGAATATTTGACAAAGACTGCTGTGCCCAAACTCACGGGCACAGATACCATCTTATGTTGTCAAGGCGAATCCAGCCTTTGAAGGATCGCAAGGGCCTCTTATGTCACTACACGGACCAGAAGACGGATCCTCTCCGTGTTAGTGAGAGCGACCTCACGCACGATGCCCTTATGTATCGCTTCAAGAGGATTGCCAAGGAAAGGATCCAGCTCGCAGAGCAGCGTCCTATGTACACAGCCGCTAACCCGGCTCCCACGGTAAGGCATTTATCGTCACTCTTTGTGTTACTATACTTCCATGATGTTTGCCTTACTAACACCACTTTTGTTTTCAGCTCGCCCTTTTGCCAGATAATCTGCTGGCTCCTTTGTTTTACGTGCCTGAAGCGGCACCCGAGCCCCCAAAGACTCGGAAACGAAAGGCTTCAGGGGCTTCTGCAGCAACTTCAGCAGCAGAAAAGCGGAAGCGTGACAAAGCCATTCCTGTTGATGCCGAAGTGCTCAACATTGAAGACGACGAGGATGCGGCCTTCAACGCTCCAGTGCAGAAGTAAGCCGAATCTCAATTTCTGTAGTAAGGCGAACAGTGTCCATAAATGTTCTCTTATTTTGTATATGATTCGCAGGATCAAGCCAACTGTGCCTCTCGCTCCCCCCCACCCCCTCCATTCAGCAAGAGACAGCCCCAGGCTCATCTGAAGATCAACATACGGATCTAGACCCGCCCGTCTTACTTGAGAAGACGGAAACTGAAAAGTTGGCCAGGGCTGCTGCTGCTGGGAAGGCGGCAGTAATTCAGTCAGAAGAGCCAAACGAGCCCATTACTCGGAGGCTATCCGCAACATGGTGAAGAAGAGCTCTTTGACGACGAGGGGTATATCTTACCCAACATCGCCGCCATGCTTGCCGATGAGAAGGAGCGCAACGAGCCGCCTCCGAAGCTAAGGCCAGTTGGTCAGACATTGACCATCTTGAATCTGGAAGACAATTGTGACGAGCTGTACGTCACAATGAAGAAGAGCTACAAAGCCTTGAAGGCCATGATGCAGGTAAATATTCCGTCTTTATGTACATACTAGTCCCCGGGCATTACGTTGAGCTTTGACTAAGCCGACGTAATGGCCTTTCTTTCATGTGATAAAGACTCAGTCCCCAAGCCCTTGTAGCTATATCTTATTATCTTTACCTTTGTTACTTACTACTGCCCTTGCCTAGCAGAGCAGCGAGCAGCTTACATGCGATCTATGGTACTCACTGAGTAACCAAAGGCAGTGCTCAAGCAAGCCGTCGCCGAAAATAAGGCGAACGAAGGTAAATGTGTTCTTTCACATGCGCTGTGAGTTTAATTCGTTGAAGGCATAACATGCTCAACACATGCAATGTGCGTTTGCACAGCTGTTGTGGCGAAGCGAAACAGATCGTCAGCGAGACTGGCGATATAGAAGTTGTGAGGCGGGAAAATGCCGCCTTGTTTAAGCAACTGGAGGAGAACCGAAAGACGGCCGAGGCCAATCTTAAAGCCGTCCAAGACAGCGCCCTGCAGAGCAAGACAAACTGAAGAAAGAACTTCTGAAACTGCAGCGACAGGCTGAAAAGGATGGGCTCCTAATCCAGAGCTTACAAGGTCGTCTTGAACGCCGAGCTGATGAGAGCACCGCCATTGACGAGAAACTGCTAAGTAAGCTTCTCTCCTTTCTTTCACTTCTCGCCTTTATTTCAACAGTTCATTACGCCTTAACTTTTCTTCCCCCTCTCCACAGTTCCAGCTGGGTTTGGGGAAAGGCTTACCTCTGAGACGCGTCTGGAGCTTATCTTGGAGTGTGGCGAAATTGTGTCAGGGCTGTACACTGCGGGAAGAGACGTTGTCGCCAACATCTTCCCAAAACAGCTGCCCCAAGTGACAAACACCAGCAACTTGCTGCCACTTCTTCAGAACTGCGTCCCAGAGGTGGAGCGTCTTCGCTCAGCAGCTAGAGGCGGAGCAAAACTTGCTCTAGGACTTGTTCGCGGCCACTACCCCGAGGTCAACATGTGGCGCGTTATCAAGTGTTTCCCAGCCAAGGACAGAGACGGCAACGAGCTCGTCAAAGAAAAGGTCTATGCCTCTGTCTCTGGCTTTGCCTCAGCCGTTGCTGAGATGGTAGACTTGTCTATCTTCTTCTCCAAGAAGCCTGTGCCTCCCCGTCCTGACGACGTGTCTGATGACGAAGCCGAAGCCACCCACACTGGTAATGGCGATGAGTCAGAAGACGGAAAGAAGAAGAAGAAGAAGAAGAAGAAGCGAGTCTGAAGCTACGCTGGATCCATCCAAGTCCCCTGCGTCTTCGCCTCCTCAGTCCCCTGCATAAGATGCAGGAAAAACTTTGCATTAAGCGTGTCATGAAAATGGCACAAAAGACTTGTGTTATGTTTTGTAATGGCAGGAGCCTTTTATCTGTTGAACATGTTTGTTTTGCGACGCATGCACTTATTTTTAAAGGCTTGCAAACTATGCTCCTTATCCGTCTTTAAGTTTTCTGGCTTATATGCTTTAGCCTTTTCGTATGCTGGCAGAACCTAAGGCACGGAACACTTCGCTGGCAACAGGGTTAGTAACCAAACTGTTTAAACACAGAAACGGCGCCGGCTTTTGGTGCGTAAAGCATCTACTAAGACAAGCCAGCATATACGCGATCAGATAAATACTCTTAGACGGATGCAATTTTAATTTTTGTAAGGCCTTAAGGCAAAAGCATCATGTGAGTAACCACAAGCACGGAGCCAATTCGGGTTAACATTGATATTTTTATCGAAATATATGATCAAATGGAAATAAAAGACGGCGAGAACTCATGCATAAAAATAATTGAGGGAACCAAAGACTTTTATTTCATAATCATATATGGTGTGATTACAATAGAATTGCTAAGTGTAAAAAGGACGTAGCTGCTCAATGTTCCAAGGACGTTTCGTCTCTTGAGCACTGCTTCTTCGTTCCTTTTCCTTTTGCGGCCTCTTTTCTTCTTCTTCTTGATATCACGGAGGTCCACAAGATAATATGCCCCGTTCTTAAGCGCTTTGCTGATAACGAAGGGTCCTTCCCATATGGGAGATAGTTTGTGCTCCTTTTGCTGAACAAGGCGAAGCACCAAATCGCCTTCTCGAAACGATCTCCGTCTTACCTTGCGACTGTGGTAACGCCGCATGTTCTGCTGATAAATGGCGGAGCGCTGAAGCGCTATCTCACGCTCTTCTTCGAGAAGGTCTAAGCCGTCCTGTCGGGCTTCTTCTGCGTCTGCTTCGACGTAGGCTGTTACACGAGGTGTGTCGTGCAGGACATCTGTTGGGAGTACCGCTTCAGCGCCATATATGAGAAAGAAAGGGGTATAGCCTGTTGCGCTGCTTGGAGTTGTGCGTATGCTCCATAAGACAGCAGGTAATTCTTCTACCCATGCTCCAGCTGCTCTATGCAAAGGCACCTCTAATCTTGGCTTTATTCCCTGTAGAATTATACTGTTGGTTCGCTCAACTTGGCCATTCGATTGTGGATGAGCCACAGATGCTAAGTCCAACGAATACCAACTTCACCACAGTACTTTGCCATTCTCCTACGGCGAAGTTTGTCCCATTGTCCGTAATGATACTGTGGGGACGCCAAATCTCGTTATAACCTCAATGACGAACTTCTTGGCTGTTGCCCCATCAAGCTTTTTTATGGGCTTAGCTTCAACCCACTTGGTGTATTTATCCACCGCAACTAAGAGATGTTTGACGCCGCCTCGCGCAGTCCTGAATGGACCTACCATGTCCAGTCCCCAGACCGCAAATGGCCACGTGATTGGAATGGTGCGCAACTCCTGGGCTGGCATCTTTGGCTGTCTTGCATACTTTTGGCATCCAACGCATTTCTTGACGAGTTCTTCTGCGTCTTGCTTTGCTGTGAGCCAGTAGAATCCATGTCTAAAAGCTTTGGCGACAATTGCTCGGGCAGAGGCATGATGACCACAACATCCACCATGGATCTCTTCTAGTATCTCCTGTCCTTCTTCCGGCGAAACGCATCGTTGATATACACCTGTGGTACTCCGCTTGTATAGCTCTCCATTTATTATTGTGTATGCCTTAGCTCTGCGCACAACTTGCCGCCTTAAGACTTCATCCTCTGGCTCTTCCTTGTTAAGGAGGAAATTTATGTAGGGCTGTGTCCAATCTGGTTACCAGCATGACGGAAACAGACTGCGAAGCCATGGGGTCATCCTCATCTCCGCCTTTAATAGACGGCACGTACAGGTGCTCCAAAAATATATCGGAGGGCACCTTCGATCTTTTCGAGCCCATTCTGGCTAAGGCGTCCGCTGCTTCATTTTCCTCCCTTTTGATATGCTTGACTTCTAAGCCGATAAAACACCGACCAAACTCGTCTACCGTGCGTCGGTATTCAGCCATTGTAGGGCTCTTCGCGTCCCATGCCCCTTCTAACTGTTGAACAACGAGGTCTGAATCGCCATAGCACAAAAGACGGCTAATGCCCAAATCCTTTGCGACGTGCAATCCATGCAACAGAGCCTCGTATTCTGCAACATTATTAGTGGCATTGAAGTGTATCTGCAAGACATAGCACATCTTGTCTCCTTTAGGGTTCTTCAGTACCACGCCAGCTCCCGATCCCTGCAACATTTTGGAGCCGTCAAAGTGCATAACCCAATATTCTTCGTCAGGGAGGGGAAGTTCATCCATTGCTTCCGTCCAGTCTGCGATGAAATCAGCTAAAGACTGGGATTTGATGGCTGTACGTGGCTTGTACTGGATATCGAAGGCTGCCAATTCAATTCCCCACTTAGCCACACGTCCAGTGGCATCAGTGTTGTTTATAATGTCACCCAATGGCGCCTTACTGACTACCGTGATTGGGTGCTCTTGGAAATAATGGCGTAATTTTCTGGCTGCGAAGAAAACTCCATAAGCCAGCTTCTGATAGTGAGGGTATCGTTGTTTGGATTCGGAGAAGACTTCGCTGATATAATATACCGGCCTTTGTTCCGGTAGCTCCTTTCCTCTTCCTTTCGTTCAACAACAACCACTGCACTAATAACTAGGTTGGTAGCCGCCATGTAAAGTAGCATCGGCTCTTGTGGTAGAGGAGACGCTAATATTGGTGCTGAAACTAAGGCGTCTTTTAACTGTGCTAAGGCTGCATCTGCCTCTTCAGTCCAGACGAACGTCTTAGTTTTCTTCAACAACCTGTATAGGGGTAAAGCTTTATCCCCAAGCCTACTAATAAATCGGCTTACAGCTGCTGCAGATCCTGTGAGCCTTTGACATCTTTAAGACAAGTAGGCTTTTTGATGTCCATGATAGCTCGAATCTTTTCTGGGTTAACCTCAAGACCTCTTTCTGAAACAATGAAGCCTAAAAGTTTTCCTGCTGGGACGCCAAAAAAGCATTTTCCCGGATTTAGCTTCATGTTATATTTTCTTAAGTTATCAAAGGTTTCTTGAAGGTCAACGATGAGATCGCCGCGTTTTCGCGACATAACGGCAATGTCATCGACATAAGCGTGAACATTGCGGCCTATTTGATCGTGTAGGCAACGTTGTATGCACCGTTGGTACGTTGAGCCAGCGTTTTTAAGCCCGAAAGGCATAGTTATGTAGCAAAACGTTCCGAAAGGTGTGATGAAGGAAGTCTTAATTTGGTCAGACTCCTTCATCTTAATTTGGTGGTAGCCAGAGTAAGCGTCCAAAAAGCATAGTAATTCAGAACCTGATACAGCATCTACGACCTGATCAATTCGCGGCAATGCGAAGGGGTCTTTAGGACAGGCTTTGTTTAAGCCGGTGAAATCTATGCACATGCGCAAGTCTTTCACGTCCTTCTTAGGTACTAATACAGGATTTGCTAGCCAATCTGTGTGGATAACCTCTCTAATGAAATTAGCGGCACTAAGCCGAGCTACCTCTTTTCCTATTGCTTTCTTCTTCTCTGGACCGAAGCGACGAAGACCTTGTTTTACTGGCTTGGCACCTTTGGCGACATTAAGGCTGTGCTCGGCAAGTTCCCGGGGTACTCCTGGCATGTCTGATGGTGACCATGCAAAAATATCCCGTTGCTCACGGAGGAACTTGACGAGCGCGCCTTCCTATGCGTCACTGAGGTCCGCGCCTATGTTCGTCGTCTTGCTTGCATCGGCGTTGTCCAGCACGATCTTCTTCGAGTTTGAGCTGGCCTTGAAAGTGACATCCGAGGCGCAAGGAGGCTTCTTACCATCCGGCATTTCATTGGTGTTAACTTCTTTCTTGTACTGCTCCAGCTCTTCCTTGCTGATGACTGCTTCTGCTAAGACGGCGTTTCCTGCTTCGCATTCCTTCGCCTTCTTGAAGTCGCCATTGACCGTGATGACGCCGTTTGGTCCAGGTATTTTGAGCTTGCTGTAGATGTAACACGGGCGTGCCATGAATTTGGCAAAGGCTGGGCGGCCAAAGATTGCGTGATACGCACTTTTGAATTCCACCACCTCAAAGGCAACTTCCTCAGTCCTATAGTTTGTTTCGTCACCAAGGTGACGTCTAAGACGATTGTTCCCATAGAACTGGCCTGCCTGCCTGGCACTATGCCGTGAAACTTGACTGTGCTATGTTTTAGCTGTGTCTCAGAAAGGCGCATGCGCTTTAAGGTTTCAAGATAGAGGATGTTGATGCTACTCCCTCCATCCATAAGCACCTTAGAAAGCCTGCATTGCTGCACAATTGGGTTTACAACGAGCGCGTAATTCCCTGGGTTCTGTGGAATATGATCAGGATGATCGTTGCGGTCCCATGTAATGGGATGCTCGGACCAGTTGAGATACTGGGGAACCGCTGGCATAGTGGCATTGAGTTCCCTCCAGGCTGCCTTTTCCTTTTTGGCCGAAGGAGTGGCAAGGAAAGTAACAAGGCTTGTTTCGACCCTTGGAAACTTGTTGCTCCTCTTGTGCTTTGGCTCCTGATCTTCCGGCTCCGAAGCACTTTCCTCGTTGTCCTTCTGCTCTTTTTGTCTTTACGGTTCTTGCGCTTGAACTGCTTTGCCTTGAAGCCAGCGTCGGATCCTTCTTGATATCATCGTTAAGGCGGCACTGCCTGTTGGTATGGGTGCATTTGCCAAGCTTGCTATGATGGGCACAAGGTTCATCTTTGATGTCGTCATAGGTGATTTTAATGGGTCTTGACCCTTGACTGTCATCGCCTTCTTCTGCCATCTGCTAGCCCCGCTCTGGCCACCCTTCTTATTGGCAAAGGCTACCTCCTTTGATGGTCCTGGCGCATCGTTGGCTTCTTCTTTTTCCGGCTTTGATTGTTGTTTCGCTTTTCCGGGTTAACAGCTATGTCCATGCGCAGATCGCCGTCGTCAGCTCGAGCGTCGTCTTCTGCTGCAGCGTAATTGTTCGCGCTGTCTAAGAGCTCGCCGAGGTGTTTGATGTTTTGGCTGGCTAACATATATCTCATCATGTTGCCTTTCTTCAGGCTGTTCATAAAAGCATGTATGGCCTGGATCTCAGAAACGTCTTCACATGCATTCTTTGTCTCTGTCCATCGAGCTATGAAAGCTCTGCTTGACTCCCCCTCCACTTGAGCGCACTTTAGTAGATCTGAGTAAGCCTTTGGACGTTTGTATGTGCATGAGAAGTGTTGCATGAATGTTTTCTGCATGTCTTGCCAATTGTGGATACTCTTTTCTGGCAAAGTGTCGATCCATAACCGGGCCGTTCCCTCCAACATGAGTGGAAGAAAACGTACAGCTGCGTTGTAATCACCGTCATTAATACCAACGGCGTGGATATAATCAGGCAGCCATATGTCCGGTTTGTCAATGCCATTGTACTTGTCCACAATTTTCTTGACATTGCCTAGCGAGGATGGGAGTTGCACCTTGCGAATCGCCGGTCCAAAGCACACAGGGCCCAGGTAAGACTCCTCTTTGGCCGCTTTAATCTCATCGAGACGGATGCGGGCGTCTGAGATATGAGTGTTTTCCCTGGCTGGCCCTTTGTTGGATTGGCTACGCCTTGGCTCCTCCTGACGGCTTTGGCGATGAGGGGAGCGGGAGCGAGATCGCCTTTGAGGCGGATCTCTGTTGCCCCTGTTTCCTTCGTCTCTTGCCCGTGCTGCGGGCGGAGGTGGCATGTTAAGCCGGTCGCTCCCACGCCGTGCGTCCTTCCCCTTGTCTTGATCTCTTTCACGGCGAGGCGGATCATTCTTCTTATGGCGTGTGTTATCCTTTTGCCGGTGGTCGTCCTTGCCTTTGTCACTATGGCGGTTGGACCCAGTCTTTGACTCATCCCTGTGTTGTCAGGAACTTTGTCCTTCCTGGGTTCCTTACCCTTATTGCCATGGCTACTGGAACCAGCTGGTTCCTCTGGATCCACCGCCGGCAACGGCCGTCTTGCAAAGACGCGTGTCGTCCGCCAGTTTTGAGTTTGAGTCCGCCTTAGCCTGCTGCTCTACCGCCTTTTCGATGAGCATCTTAGAATAATGGTGGCGCTCTTCAATTGGGACTGTTTCGTCTCCCATGATTTCCCTGGCCGCCTCTATTTTTGGCCGGGGTGGAGAAGAATATGACTCCATCAGGGTTAACTCTGAAAGAGTATTTCTGCCAAGGCTTTAAAGACTTTTGGGCAGAAGGCTTCTCGAAGTTTCCCTGCAGATCCCGATGCAGAAGAGGGTCACGTATACTTCGTATTTGCGGAATTTCTCAACATCGCGCTCACGCTGATACTCTTCCTCTTCTAGAGCCTTTCCAACTAGGATTAACTCTTTTTCCTTGTTCAGGAGGGACAACTTATACTTGATGTTGACTTCAGTCTCAGCCAGGAGCGCTTTCCGTCTTTCCTCAAGTTCAACCGCGGTTGGATTTGGTCCCAAAGGTGTTTTGAGAAGCTCCAACGCGCATGTGTTCCTCCTTTGACCGTTCCAGGTCTTCTTCAATAGGCGTAGCCGGGGAGGCCCTTTGGGTCCAATACTCCTCTGGCTTTTCCGCCTTGTCACCAATGTGTTTGATGCTAGAGGAAACTTCAGCCTCGTCTGGCTTAGCCGCGGCAGCGCCATCCTCCACAGCTATCTGTGCCGGGAAAGTCATTAAGACTTCGTTTGGATCGGATGAGCCATAGCCTCGCGCGGCAACCTGTGCTGCAAAGTCTTCCTCCTTATGTCATCGAGATCTGAATCTTCCGCCATTGGAGCGGTGCCATCAGATCCGGCTTCTGAGTCTGCTCCTGTCTGTAAGGCAGGTAATATTGACTCAGGGTCAGATTCGGCCGGCTTAGGGCCAGATGCGTCAATGACACCGACAAAGCGAGAGGCGGGCTCCATAAGCTCATAAGAGCTGGAGTCAGAATCGCTTTGGGTATCAGAGTCACTCAGATCGCGATAGACAAAGGCCTGATCCGATCTGTGTTGTTGCTCGATTGCATAATCGATGGGGTGGTGGGTGGGCCAAAAGGCGGCGGATCCCCTGGGGAATCCATACGCCTCAGCCGTAAAACCCATGAAGATGTTGATGGTGCCGAAGGGGACGACGAAGCTTGACACAGTGCGTCGTTTGCTGGGACGTAGGATCCGTCGTCTTCGATGCACCCAAAGTTGTTGATGATGCGGGCGCGACCAACCGCCATAGTTTGCCGATCTCGCCCAATGCTCCCGCCTGAAACAAAACTCCCGACGCCTTGGGCCCCACGGTGGGCGCCAACTGTCGAGGTATTGGTAACGCGGAACTACTATATGGATTCATACGTACCGTAGAGGAGGTGGGGAAGAACGTAGAGGGTTCCAGTGACGGGATTGCACACACGATCTTACCCAGCTTCGGATCTCACGACGGTGGCGAGATCCTACGTGCTGCTATAATTCACTCAAGGCGAATATGTGTACAGGTTACAATGAGGTTGTATGCGTGCCCTAAGGCTGCTGGAAGGCTGGCTTATAAAGGCGCCAAGCCTTCCCCTACAAGGAAAGCCTTAACCGACCTAGATCATGAGTCCTAGACTAACACGGTAACAAACCCTAACTTGCTCCCTAAGGCGAACGCAGCCTGGCCTTCGTCTTGGACTTCACTAAGCCAGCCCAGGCTTATCCTTGCGCCTAAGCCCATGAGGCCTTCTCCATTAAGCCCTCCGGCTTTATCTGATGGGCCTCCTTGGTGGGCCAGGTTTTATCCACCGTGGCAGGCATACCCGTTCGGCATAACCTCCACAGATCACCTCATCAAAGCGAAGATTCCAGCTCCGAGATGCTTGTTTCAGTCCATAAATGGAACGCTGAAGCTTGCATACCTTGCTAGCATTTTCTGGATCGACAAAACCTTCAGGTTGTACGATACAACTCTTCCTCAATGTTGCCATTTAGGAACGTTGTTTTGACATCCATCTGCCATATTTCATAATCATAATATGCAACAATTGCTAGCAAAACCCGAATAGACTTTAGCATCGCTATAGGTGAAAATGTTTCATCGTAGTCAATTCCATGAACTTGTCGGAAACCCTTTACGACAAGCCGAGCTTTATAGACGGTCACATTACCATCAGCATCAGTCTTCTTAAAGATCCATTTATTCTCAACGGCCTTGCGCCCTTCGGGAATCTCCATCAAAGTCCATACTTTGTTGTCATACATGGATTCTATTTCGGATTTCATGGCCTTAAGCCATTTCTCGGACTCGGGTCCTTCCATTGCCTCTTTGTAACTCGTAGGTTCTGAAAGAGCATGTGTTGCCCCATGTGTGGTTTTGGTAATTAATGACAATCTCTATGGACTAATGTTTGCATTGAGATATCTTTATAGATCGAGTCCATGAAGAAGTTTGGAGTTCATGTGTTGGACTCTAGAAGAGTATATGATGACCAAGGTTCTATCCAAGGATTATATATGAAGAATGGTCATGTGTAGAGATGAGCTTATTGCAAGCATGGCTTGGAAAAGAAGATTGAGTGAACTTCATGTTTATCTCCAAGCCATCATCTATATCAAGAGAAGTATATGAAGCGCAAGTGGATACATGAAGACGGAGATTAGCGAGGCTCTGCCATAATGGTGTATGGGGGAGCATTTGGAGATGTCTTCATCAAGCATGAGCTAGCAAGCGCAAATCAAGAAAAGTGGTCCACTTGAAGAGATCAAGATCGTCATCATCTAGCTCAAGTGGAATGCGCAAGGCAAAGGTATGATCTTGATAGGGTTTCTATTTTACCGGTCTCATGGTGTTAGTGGGAGACCGGGTTATAGGATAGATGCCGTACTATCAAGAGGGGCTCTCAAGTGAGTAACTTGATCGCATCTTTGTGGAGAGCTCAAACCTTTGCATATTTGGCATCATCATCTTTCTTGGTTCTTATTTGGCCTTTATCCATGTGAGAATTTAGAGCTTGTGTTCATCTCCATACCAAGCTCTAGTTCATCAAGAACGGATTTCATTTGAATATCTTTTGATGTTTTTGATATTGGAGGTTTTACCGGTTCGTCTTTTGTAGAGAGGTCAAACTCTCCTCTTGTGTTATCCTCCTCACATGATGGACTATGATGTGTATATGCATGATCTTGTAGTGCTTGTGATTATCTTCGGAGCAAGCCCAAGATCATCGAAAACGGAGTCCGGATGAAAACTTGTTTGCATTCTCGGCTTTGGAAATATTATCGGTCCACCTCGAGATAGGATCCACACCTCCCATGTGTGACATCTCCTCCATATTTGTGACCCTTAATATTTCCAACGCATTTGTCGTTACCATTCCAACGCAATTGGATTCATCTCATTTGGAGTTCATATGAGAAAGTTATCGCAGTTCAGGTTTCAGGATGAAATCCTGTCAGCGGTAGTACCGCCGTTTCGGGCGGTAGTACCGCTGGCCCTGGGCTGGGAAGCCTCAGCGGCAGTACCGCTCCCAGTACCGCCGAGATTCATCTTCGGACGCAATGTGCGGTACTGGCAGCGGCACTGCCAGCGGTAGTACCGCCCGGGGTTTCTTGCGCAGCCCGAAGCGGCGGTAGTGCCGCCCGCACTACCGCCAAATGTGGCCTCTGGGGCCCATGTGCGGCAGTACCGCCCGGTGCAGTGGTACTACCGCTGGCTCGGGCTGAAGGGCGCGTTCTGCGCCTGTTTTGACCGCAGCGCAGGAGGCGCCAGCGGTAGTACCGCCCGGCGCAGCGGTACTACCGCTGGCTCGGGCTGGAGCAGCCAACGGCTCCTTTTTGGGGGAACCTATTTAAGGGGCTTTCTTCCCCAACGGTTCCCCAATCTTCTTGAGCTCGTTTTTCTCTCTCCTCCATTGTTGCAAAGCTCAAAACTACAAGATCTCCCAATCCCTCCACCCAAACTCGTTGATCTTTGGAGGATTGGAGGAGAAGACCTAGATCTACATTTCCACCGAGACGTTTCTCCTCTAAGTGAGTGGAACCCTTTCGATCTAGTTCTTGAAGTTCCATTTGTTGTGTTCTTCTTTGTTCTTCCTCTCTTCTCCCCCCACAAGCATTTGTTGCTTTTGGTGGGATTTGGGAGTGAAGGACTTGAGCACTTCTTGTGTTCTTGCCTTTGCTTTTGTGCATAGGTTTGCCTTTGCTTTTGTGCATAGGTTTGCTCTCTCCACGAGGATTCGTGGAAGTGAAGATTGTGAGCTTGTTACTCTTGGGTCGTTGGACCCTAGACGGTGTTCTTGTGACCTTTTGTGGTCAACGCCTTTTGTGGCGAGTGGCGCCTTTTGTGGCGTTGCAAGGCCTTTTGTGGCCGCTTGGGAGCTCCCAATCCTTTTGTGGGTTGTGCCTCAAGTTTGTTGTAAGGGACTCGATTTCCGCCCAAAAGGAAATCAATAGTGGAAGGTGAACCGAGCTTTTGTGCGAGGTTCATCGGAGTATAGGGTGAGGCCTTTTGTGGCATCTTGAGTTTGATACTCACACCCCTCCAACGAGACGTACTCCCCTAAAAAGGAGGAACTCGGGAATACATCGTCGTCTCCACGTGCCTCGGTTATTTCTATACCCGAGCTCTTTACTTATGCACTTTACATTGTGATAGCCTTCGAGCTTGAAGTATCATATCTTGCTATCACCTTGTTAGTTGTCTTGCTTAGCATAAGTTGTTGGTGCACATAGGTGAGCCTAATTTATTTAGGTTGTTGGCTTGTTAATTTAAACACCTAGTTTTATTCCGCAATTAGCAAGCCTAAACCGGAAAAGTTTTAAACGCCTATTCACCCCCCCCCTCTAGGCGACATCCTTGTCCTTTCAGGTTCGTCTTGTTCAATTAACATGACGGTGCAAACAAGATTACCGTACCACTCAGGAGGGGTACGGGTTCTTCCTGATCTACGAGGTATAATAGCTTCCTCGACATTTTCTCCCACTCCATCTGTTATGGAGGACGGTTCAGGAACAGTTTTCGTTGCGCCACTCGGAATTTCGAGTTCAGGATCAACTATCTCGTTGAGGTCTATTTTCCTCCCACTTACTCCTTTAGCGAGAAACTCCTTCTCGAGAAAGGTGTCATTCTTAGCAACAAACGTTTTGCCCTCGGCTTGGTTGTAGAAGGTGTATCCTATGGTTTCCCTCGGATACCCTACAAAGACGACTTTCTCCGATTTCGGTTCGAGTTTGTCAGGCTGTAGATTCTTAACGTACGCCTCACAACCCCAGACCTTCAGGAACGACAACTTGGGTTTCTTGCCATGCCATATCTCATACGGTGTCGTTTCTACGGATTTGGATGGAGCCCTATTTAAAATGAATGCTGCTATTTCTAACGCATATCCCCAAAACGACACGGGCAAGTCGGTAAGAGCCATCTTAGACCGGACGCTATCCAATAGGGTACGATTACGTCGCTCGGACACACCGTTGCGTTGCGGTGTCCCAGCCGGCGTAAGCTGCGGCACAATGCCACAGGCCTTCAGATGTGTGCCAAACTCAAAACTTAAATATTCGCCACCACGATCAGATCAAAGGTGCTTGATTTTCTTGTTGAGTTGATTTTCAACTTCATTCTGAAATTCTTTAAACTTTTCGAACGTTTCAGACTTGTGTTTCATTAAGTAGATATACCCGTATCTACTCAAGTCATCAGTGAAGGTTACAAAATAACGATAACCATTGCGTGTCGACACGCTCATTGGACCGCACACATCAGTATGTATAACTCCCAATAAGTCCGACGCCCGTTCCACAAATCTGGTGAACGGTGTCTTGGTCATCTTGCCCATGAGGCATGGTTCGCAAGTGTCAAGGGATCCAAAATCCAATGAGTCCAAAAGTCCATCTGTATGGAGTTTCTTGATGTGCTTTACACCAATATTACCGAGACGGCAATGCCACATATACATGGCGGTATCGCTACTAGGTTTAATCCTCTTGGCATCAATGTTATGGATGTGAGTACTACTATCGAGATTCAACAAGAATAAACCATTACTCTCAGGAGCATTAACATAAAAGATATCATTCATCGAAATAGTACAACCATTTGATACTGATTTAAACGAATAATTGTCTTGTAACAGGAAAGACCCACTTATAATGTTTACACTCAACGATGGCACAAAATAACATTTATTCAAAACCAAAACTAATCCCGACAGTAGATGTAGAGGGAGTGTGCCGATAGCCACTACGTCAACTTTTGATCCATTGTCGACGCGCATCGTCACCTCATCCTTCGCCAAGCGCCGTTTATTCCGCAACTCCACCTGAGAGTTACAAATATGAGCAACAGAACCGGTATCAAATACCCAGGCATTACTCCGGGCACTAGTAAGGTAAACATTAATAACATGTATATCGCATATACCTTTCTCTCTTATGGCAATCTTGCCTTTCTTCGCCAGATACTTGGGGCAGCTATTCTTCCAGTGATCATCGCCTCCGCAGAAGAAGCAGTTGCGCACGTGCTTTAACTCCTTTGGCTTGACAGTCAGTACCATCCTTTCCATCTTGATTTCCAATTCGGCCATTTCGAGCATCAACAGTACTTCAGACAATGATTTTGACGTCCCTAGTCTGAAGTAGTCCATGATAGCATCCTTATAGCTAGGGGTAGCGACAGCAACACCCTATCTATAACCAGCTCGTCTGGAATCCCATATCACATATCATTCAAGAGCTGGACGCAGCCAGACATTTTGGCCAAGTGCTCCCTAATGTTGCCGTACTCTCCATCTGGGCTGAGAAGAACAGCTTGGTAGCTTCATACCTCTCAGCCTTGACTTGTGGTGCAAAAACAACAAAGAGTTCAGTGATTATCTCATAAGCACTCTTGTTCTCAAAATGGTTTTGCAGGCCAGCCTCCATGGCAAAGAGCATGCCACTCTGGACATAAGAGGAAACTTCCGCCTTGAACAGATAGACATTCTTCTCGTCTTCAGAGGCGGTGTCTGCAGGCTTATCACAAATGGCGGCTTCCAGAATGTAGGCCACTTTGTAGGAAGTGAGGAGGATCCTCAGGTTGCGGAACTAGGACATGAAGTTTGACCCATTGGTCTTAAGCTTTTCTTTCTCAAGGAACATGCCTAGGTTAAAGGTGGGGCGAGACATCTACAATGGAATTTGCAAAATATATAAGACTTTGTTCATAATAAAATATGGGTTCAAGTTTTAAAATAAAACTACCAGAACTCCCACTCAAAACGAACATCCCCCGCATCGTTTTAGTGATTACACGATCCTTATTCATTATGCAACCCCTCATCGTCAGAGCCAGCAACACAACTTCAAAGGTAGACATCGAAATTTCAATCACAGCTACTCTGTGACTCATGCTTAACCTTTCGGTCACTGTGTTCCGAGGCCATGTCTGTACATGCTAGGCTCGCCAATATAACCTATAGCGCATTGCTTGTGCAACGTGGCTTACACCCACGTTATGCGAACGCATATATGTCTGACACTCGATCATCACGGCCTACCTCATATCGGAGGACTTTCGGTGGTGCACGCTACAGGAGAACACCACATGGTTTTTGGAGGGATCATCTTATATTTCTACCGCCGTGTAACTAATATAACCATATATATACACAATATAAGATGCACACAATAACATGTCATCAAAAATGAAATGTAATGCGACGTGATATGGTATTGCGCCGATGGTCTCCTTCGCGTTTACTAAACTCACCTTGACCATATCACATTGCCCCTTGCAAAATAAAGTTAGACGTTTTCTACTTTATCTTTTGCATATTTTACGTGGCTTGGGGCTTTCGTAAATAGAACCGATTCATACCTACGAACCTATGACCACAACAACGATCAAATAGTCGACTATTTATGTATCCCTTTCGGGCCCTCCATTGAAAATGCAAAGCCAACTAAAGAGAGAGAGACAGACACCCGCCAGCCACATATACGGTACAAGTCATATATCAGTTGTGGAACCAGTCTCGCGTAAGCGTACGCGTAAAGTCGGTCCGGGCCGCTTCATCAACTCGATGCTGCCGGCAATTGCAAGTGCACACTAGAGGATAGCAATTAAAAGAACGATGCCCCATGTAAACATGGGTTCTAAAACCGGTATAGCTATATCTACGCATAGATCGGCTCTGATACCACTGAAGGGGATCGTAGGCAGAAAACAAAAAATTTCCTAACAACGATAACCTTATACTAGCCAGGATCTATACTATGCAGATATACTATATATACAATAGGAGATCGATATACATACCCTTGTAGACCGAAAAGCGGGGATCACACCCCCGCACAGGTGTTGTCGATGAAGTCGACGACGCCGACCTCAAGGTCGTGAAGATTAAGACCTCCAAGCGCCGCAAGCGTGGCGCCTCGTAGGGAGTCGCACACGTACGGTGGAGATGACGACCTCCGGGCTCCGATCCAGGGATGGGCAGCGGAAGTAGAAGGACCGGAAGACCAGCAGCACGGCGGTGTGCGTATGGTGGAGAAACACTCAACCGTGCGCAACCCCAATTGCAGAGTTACGACTAAACGGAAGATAGAGAGAGAATGGTGCAATTTTCAAAGGCAAGGGGGCACCCATATATAGAGGTGGAGGGAGGCAGCCAACTATGCTGGCCTAGCCATGTGGGACTATTCCCACATGACCAGCCGCACCAAGCTGGTGCGCCGGCCCCTAGGTGGGCCCCATGTGGCCCACCTAGGCCGGCTGGCCCTTCCCCCTTTTTTCTTTTTCTTTTTTGGGGTTTTTCCCTAATGGGCCTCTAAGGCCCATGTATGGAAAACAGCCTTTAAAAAATTCAAAATTAATTAAAAAAAATATATTTAACTATTAATTACACTAATTAATATTAAATACATATTATATAATTTATTCCGGCTCCAAAAACTATTTCGTTGCTCTCCGATCTCCATCGGAAATCTCCCGGAACACTTCCGAAGCTCTCTTTTATTTTCTCTTCTATGTCCAATCAATTGTACATGTCATGTCCCCTTAAGTGTGTTACCCTAGCGGTTCGAGACCTCGCCAGACATGATCGAGACACGCTCTCCGATCAATGACTAATCAGTGGACCTTGGATACACATGATAAGTCCCTGTGAGATAACGAATAACTTGGTCGTTCGAATCTTAGACGTCGAGTTTTAAACCTTTTGCCTGGCGATACTTAGTGTGCCTGAGACTCGATCTTAGATATCGTGATACCTAGCTTGATCTCGTTATTGACATCACTATTCTTTACTCGTCCGCGATACTACGTCCCCGTGACCTAGTCACATGCTTGCAAGCTCATTGACGTAATCTCACCGAGTGGGCCCAGAGTATCTATCCTGTTATGCGGATTGGCAAATCCCGCTCTTGATCCCTCGTCTCAACATACCCCCTTCCGATACCCGAGAAGAACACCGTTATAGTCACACTATTAAGATATGACGTTTGATGCAATCAAAGTATCTTTCAGGAATAGCAATTAGAGTTGATCTCACGGTCGAAGGCGTAACGACTACGTCCTACAAATATTGGGTATGTCCATCACATCATTCTCCCAATGATATGACTACATTGTCAACTGACATCAATGTCACATGATCAGGAAACCTTGATCATCAATTGCACAATGAACTAGTTAAATAGAGGCTACTAGGGATCTGGTTGTTTATATACCACACGTGTATTAATGTTTCCGCTTAATACAGTTATAGCATGGTATAAAACATATTATGAACAAATGAGATATGATAAATAAAACACTTTATTAATTGCCTCTAGGGCATATCTCCAACAGATAGAGCATGTGTAAGGAAACGTGTGTGTTAGTTGGATTGGACTTAGTGTTATTAGGTAAGTCCATGAAATAGTAAATGCACTAAGGCCGATTAAAAATATTTTTGAGAAACCCAACTAGAGATAAAATTGAGAGGTGTCATAGCTCGGTGACATCAAGAGTTAATTTGTAGCATAGGTTCCAACTTCAAGTCATGAATCTTAAGACAATATTATGCACTTGTAATAAATTCTGGACGTGGGAACAACCCACTCGCTGATGCATGTAAAATGCATACATGAACTTTGCATTATATTACTTATATTTCAATCATATTTGCATCATATAAGGATTATGTCATTGTTTTATATTGATTTTGGGAATATTTCACAGTTTCCCTATTTTTCTGGAATTAACCCTGCACTGGCAGAAAACCCTATTTTCTATATTTTTATGTTTCAGGGACCCAAACGACGTCCAAATGACCTAATATTTTGCGGGGATCATTTTTTGGAAGGAACAAAGCGTAGGAGCGAAGGAAGCAAAAAAAAGGAAACCCGAGGGCCAAAAGAGGTGGGCCCACGCGGCCAGATTCCTTGGCCGCGTGGGACCCCCTATCCTGGGCCTCGAGCCTCCGATGCCGTCGATCTTCGTCCCCGTGCCTTCGTCTTGACCTAAAAACGACTATAAAAATAGTCCCCCGACGGCTTTCGGAAGGGAGCGCCGCAGAAACACAAAACCACGAAACAGAAGACCTGGAGCTGCAGATTGGAGGGGGGAAACTCCGGCGGGGCGTGATGCATGTAAAATGCATACATGAACTTTGCATTATTTTACTTATATTCCAATCATATTTGCATCATATAAGTGTTATATCAATGTTTTATAATGATTTTGGGAATACTTCAGAGTTTTCCCATTTATTTGGAATTAACCCTGTTTTCCAGAAAACGTCTTTTTTAGTGTTTCAGAATTTCCGGGAGCTTCGGGACTCGAAAAAGGGCAAGGTCATAGAGCACGCTTCAGAATTTTCTAGACGAACGTAATGGGCTCAAAATGAAGGCCAGAAGCCTAACCAACTGGAAATGAGAGGGCCCCACGTGGCCTAAAATCTTGGCCGCGTGGGCCTACCTATTTTGGGCCTCGAGCTCCGTTGCCGTTGATCTTTGCTCCTCCGACTTCGTCTTGACCTAAAAACGTCTATAAAAATAGTCCCCCGAGGAGTTTCGCGAGGAGGCGGTGGAGAAACACAAAACCACGAAACAGGAGACAGAAGGCTGCCGCCGGAGAAGATTGGAGGGGGGAACCGCCGCCGAAATCACCTCCGGAAGGCTCCTCCGTCCCTCCTCCGGAGTCTCCATCAACACCACCGCCATCTTCATCGCCGTTGCTGCCTCCCATGATGAGGGGGGAGTAGTTCTTCATCGAGGCTGAGGGCTCTACCGGTAGCTATGTGGTTCATCTCTCTCTCTCATGGTGTGATCTTTATGTGATCATGAGCTTTGTAATCTAGTTGAATCCATAGATATGAATTATGCTACTTGAGTGGTTTTATTAATGTAATTTCCGGAGTCACCTTTGTCCCATGGTGTGAAGTTGACAGTGTGCGCACCGTGTGTGACTCTTAGGCTAAAGGTTACAGAAATACTTACCATGAGTTATTCTTGTGTTGGATGTCACTATAAAATTGTGGTGTTTGTTTAGTACTATTTTGGGGCACTCATAGTGACCTTGGGGTTCCCTAGATGTGGAAGACAGACTTTAAGGTGTGCTTTTGTAGCCCTACACGATGGTCTTGGTGTTCTATGATATTGTGGTGTTTGTTCACTCAGACTTTAAGGTGTGCTCTTGTAGCCCTACGCAGTAGATTGGTATTTCTATCCAACATGAGAATAGTTCAGAGTAGCATAGGGAAGAGGAAATATCTATGTATTCAATTATATTATTATTGAGAGTGTCCACTAGTGAAAGTATGATCCCTAGGCCTTATTTCCAAGCATTGAAACACCGTTTGCTCTCATTTTGGCTCAAGTTTGCTTGCTGCCATTTTTATTTCAGATTGCCATCACCACTTATAATCATCCATATCACTTGTATTTCACTATCTCTTCGCCGAACTAGTGCACCTATACACCTGACAAGTGTATTGGGTGTGTTGGGGACACAAGAGACTTCTTGTATCTTAATTGCAGGGTTGCTTGAGAGGGTTATCTTTGACCTATACCTCCCCGAGTTCGATAAACCTTGGGTTATTCACTTAAGGGAAACTTGCTGCTGTTCTACAAACCTCTGCACTTGGAGGCCCAACACTGTCTACAAGAATAGAAGTGTGCGTAGACATCAAGCTATTTTCTGGCGCCGTTGCCGGGGAGGTAAGTGCTTGAAGGTATCTCCTTTAGGTCCTGCAGTTATATCTTTTTGTTTCTTGTTTTTATTTTACTAGTTAGGCTTAATGGAAAACAACAAAAAAATTAGAGATCTTTATGAACTTTATATCGAATTAGGACATGATGCTTTTGAAGAGAAAATAAAAAAAGCAATGGGAGTTTGTTTGCATAATAGTGATAACAATGTTGTTAACATGAATGCTTTGAACACCATTATTCCTAATGCTATGGAAAAGTCTAAGCTTGGGGAAGCTAGTTTATATGAAAATGATCTTTTTAGTTCCCCAGCTTTGGAGAATAAAACTTGCCTTGATAATGCTTTGTCTCCCATATGTGATAATTCTAATGATGCTTGTAATATTCTAAATCCACCTACTGAAAGTACTGCTTTTGAAATACCTATGGAACTTGTTGAAATGGTTATGGAAGAACCTTATTCAGGGGATGGAACAGTTCGTCCGAATGATCACTTGTTGAAACTTACAGAACTTTGTGAGTTGTTTAAAGTTGCAGGTTTATCAAGAGAAGATGTCATGAGGAAAGTATTTCCATTTTCACTTAAGGACAAAGCAAAGGAGTGGTATAGGCTGTTGGATGATCGTCCTTCGAATTGGAAACAGCTTGAATCTCTCTTTTGCTCTAAATTTTATCCTCTTCATGAAGTGCATCGAGATAGGAGTTACATTTTTAATTTTTATCCTCATGATGTAGAAAGCATTGCTCAAGCTTGGGGAAGACTGAAAACATTAATACTCAAATGTCCTAACCATGAGCTTTCTGAGGAAATAATTATTTCTAATTTTTATGCAAGGCTTTCAGGTCATCATAAGGATTATCTAGATTCTTCTTCAGGTGGTTCTTTCACAAGTAAGAAGGTTGAAGCTAAATGGGATCTTCTTGAAAAAATTCAACGCAATACTGAAGATTGGGAGATCGACAAAGGTAAAGAATCAGGTATAAACTATGAGTATGGTTGCATTAAGTCTTTCTCTAAACTGCTGTTTTCATGAGCTTAGTGCTAAATTTGGTCTTGATTCCAAATTATGGTTGATTGTTGTAAAACCTTTGCCTCTCATATTAATGTTCCTAAAGAAAATTGGGACACGTATCACAAACCTTTTAAAGAACTTGCATGGAAAATGAAATTGTTACTAATGATTGCAATAAACATGCTCAAACTTCTGAAAATACTATTTCTTATAAGCATGTTAAGTATTGTGGAGCACTTAGACCTTGTGAAAAGAATCAAATCGAAGAAGAATATTGTATCCATCATAGGAATGAAAAAACTACAACATGGTACAGAGCTCTAGGTGATCTTGCTGAAAAAGTTTGTGCCACCTATCCTTTTACTTGTGAACTTTGCTATAAAGAGGGGCATTTCGAATTCCAATGCTCAGGTTCTAATAAGGATATTGCGGGAGACTTTTGTGATAACATGATCACTCCTAATCAACATGATGAACTTACATTATTTTTGGGGTGTGAAGAGTTATCAAGAAAAACTTCTTCGTTAGATATGAGTGCTTTTGATATGAATAGTGTGTTACATGGATGTTATCTCTATTGTGTTAATAATTGCCATGCCAACACTTACATACAAAATATTATAAAAGATGGAATGGCTTTACCAAAATATGAAAGGACTAATGTTTGTTTTACTCTTATTAATGAAAGAGAGGAATCCTCCCAAGTTTCTTCCGTTGTTTCTAACAATAAACCAGGTTATATGGAGAAGCTTCCTTCCAAGCCTCTCTCTCCGAAAGAGGGAAAGAAGAAGAAGAAGAAGAAGAAGAGGAGTAAAAAGAGAGAGGAAACGGTATCTTCCCCTAAACATGTTGCTCCTATTATAGATGTTGCTGATGAGTCTGAATTCAATGATGATCCTATGCCTGTTACTTATAATAGTGATCATGATTGGGAAAAGCATAGTACTTTTGATATTGAAAATCTCTTGGGTACCAATTCTGAAAATGATGATGTTAATAATTGTTATACTATTAGTACTATTCATGTTCTTTCCAATGATTATATGAAAAGCTCTAAGCTTGGGGAAGAGGTGTTTGAAAATCCTTTTGCTAGTAATGATTATATATTTGAGACATCTCCTTCTAGTAAAAATGATGATGAATATGATATTTTCAGTCCACCCACTATTGAGTATAAAGTTTATTGTGATTATGATATGCCTCCTATATATGATGATTACAATGATTATTATGAATGTTTTACTCCCACTATTCCTAATGAAACTGTTTATGCTTATGTGGAGAGTAATGATACTTTTATTCATATGGATCATGATAAGAATGTTTCATGTGATAGCTATATTGTTGAGTTTATCAATGATGCTACTGAAAGTTTTTATGAGAGAGGGAGACATGATTTCATATATCTCAAAAATATTAAGTCTTCTCTCTTTTTGTTGAAAATTTTGAAGTTGCACTTGCTTTGCCTTCCTATGCTAGTCACCTTGTGCTTTATTGATTTATTTTCTTACAAGATCCCAATGCATAGGAAGTGGGTTAGACCTAAATGTGTTTGATATTTGCTTCTTGATGCTCTTTTATATTCAACATCTATTCCTTTGTGAGCATCATTAAAACTATCATGCCTAGCTATATGGCTATAAAGAAAGCGCTTTGCGGGAGGCAACCCGGTTATTTTTGTGTGTGATTTTTCTTTGTGTCCTCTTGCTGTAACAAGAGACTTTGTGTTTAGTTTAGTTTCTGGAGTTTTAAATAAAGTGCCAAGTTTTACCCATTTTGGTCTTGAAAAGTTGCTTATTGAGTTCGGAGATTTTATTCCTGCACGAGTCAGTGCACGGTATGATTTTTAATTCTTATTCTGTAACTCCGAATGAGCTCATATTTGAACTGTAGTTGCAACTTTTCATCCTCTGTATGCATGAATTTTTTCGGAATTTTTGAGAAAGTTTGGTAGGGTAGAAAAATACGTTTTGCTGCTGCTGTTTTTCTGGACAGATTCTGTCCCATTTTGTTTGATGCATGCTTTGAGCTTTTAAGTTGAATCTTTTTGATCCAATTGAGTTTATGAGTAGGCATACAACATTATACACTTTCTGGACATCTCATATGAATTTTTGTTCAAGGATTATATGCAGCAAGAAACCTATTTGTTTATCACTATTAATGCACCCCACAGAAAAGAAATGGGAGAAACGGTGTTTTGAAGTTTTTTCACAGGGATTGGAGGAGATGCACCAAGAGCTATCCAAGGATGGTGAAGACCATAAGCTTGGGGATGTGAAGACAACCCCACTGGACCTACACACTCTCGGTTTGCGCACGTCCAACTTCTGTTTTTCGATCGAAACACTTTATCGCATAAACTTGGAGCGTCTTTTGTTTTGTTTTGGTTTGATTTGTTTTGAGAGACCACCACACTATCATTTATATATGGAGAGCTACTGGAAATATGGGTTGAAATATGTTGGATGCTTTTATAAGATTGGGAAAAGGGATGTTTGAGTTGATTTTTAATGATACATATAGTTGCATGATTCATGAGCTTGTTTATGAGTAATAGTTTGCAAATCCTTTTTGAAGAGCTATCACTTATTCATGTTTTGGTGCTGATTGTTATTTTACTTGGTTTAACATGGATTAGTTAGTTCTATGGACACTCATGCATGCATCTAGATGGTCAACTTTCTCCCTTTTGCTAGCCCAAACATTCCAACAAGTTAAAACTTGTTTCCAACACCTTCAACCAAAGTTATTCCAGTGAGTCCACCATATCTACCTACTAGCTATATGCTATTCCGAGTATGTTCATCATGATATTTGTGTTATCTATACCTCTGAATGAAAATGATTATGTTATTGATTGCCATGGGAAAAGTTGGTTATATAGCTCTCACGAACTTGATGCACATTTTACTATCATTGCAATAAATAAAACATGACCCATTGTGATTAAGATTATGATGCTAGTGGCTTGATAAATGTTCGAGGTTGGGAGTTAGCCCATATGTGCTGTCACATGCAAAGCTTTCAACATGCTCCTTCATCTCATTTAGTTGATATCATGTACTTTTGTTTATGGATGCCTATCATGGTGAAATGAGTTGGAAATGAAGTAGTTTAAATGAGTTTGTATAAATGGTTAGAGAGACGCCTGGGCCGCTAATCTAAGCCATGCATCATTCATGGTGGAAATTTACTTACATGCTATGGTGAACCGTCTGTGATACACCTTATAATAAAAGCTATTCCAATGGTAAATAAAAAGGGTGTTGAGGTTGTTCATCTTGTTTGTTTGTCTTGTCATTTTGATATGGGCTTGTTCCATATCCTGGGACAAGAGGTACCCCAGTTGACGCTCTTGATGATACTATTATTACTTACAATGATATATAACTTGAACTTGCTTTGTTTCCTAAGTTGAGTAACATGGTGTAGGTACTTGTATTCAAGGGGCATGAGACACCTAACCTTTACTTTGTCAAGCACACTACTCATATTTGCTCTCACATTAAACTATAATCATTCAAGATGCTATGATAGGGAATGAGAGCTTGACACCAGTATTACCACATTGTAATCATTCACATTGTAATCATTAACTTAAGTAGAAGAGTTTGGAGGTTAGATGAAACTTATGCATGCTTTACCTCTACTCACTTATACATCTTTCCAAAGTGTCCACCTATCATATTCAGATTTTCATCATCACTCTATGACCAATGTAGGATGTCCATACTTATCATTATGCATACATGTGGTCCATACTACTATCTGTTATGTTACACTTTGTGAACTATCATTGAACATCCTTGCATTGAATACTTGATATCACTTCATAAACTATTTGCATATTGCTACTCCTTTTAAGAATGAATCATTTGACTCTATGTAGCAATAGTAATCATCTTTGATATCCATTGTTAGTATTAAAATGCAAAGTCCATGTTAGTTTTATCACCTTCATACTCGGGACGAGCATGGGTTAAGCTTGGGGATGTTGATGCATGTAAAATGCATACATGAACTTTGCATTATTTTACTTATATTCCAATCATATTTGCATCATATAAGGGTTATATCAATGTTTTATAATGATTTTGGGAATACTTCATAGTTTTCCCATTTATTTGGAATTAACCCTGTTTTCCAGAAAACGTCTTTTTTAGTGTTTCAGACTTTCCGGGAGCTTCGGGACTCCAAAAAGGGCAAGGTCAGAGAGCACGCTTCAGAATTTTCGAGACGAACGCAATGGGCTCAAAATGAAGGCCAGAAGCCCAACCAGCTGGAAATGAGAGGGCCCCACGTGGCCTAAAATCTTGGCCGCGTGGGCCTACCTATTTTGGGCCTCGGAGCTCCGTTGCCGTTGATCTTTGCTCCTCCGACTTCGTCTTGACCTAAAAACGTCTATAAAAATAGTCCCCGAGGAGTTTCGCGAGGAGGCGGCGGAGAAACACAAAACCACGAAACAGGAGACAGAAGGCTGCCGCCGGAGAAGATTGGAGGGGGGAACCGCCGCCGGAATCACCTCCGGAAGGCTCCTCCGTCCCTCCTCCGGAGTCTCCATCAACACCACCGCCATCTTCATCGCCGTTGCTGCCTCCCATGATGAGGGGGGAGTAGTTCTTTATCGAGGCTGAGGGCTCTACCGGTAGCTATGTGGTTCATCTCTCTCTCATGGTGTGATCTTTATGTGATCATGAGCTTTGTAATCTAGTTGAATCCATAGATATGAATTATGCTACTTGAGTGGTTTTATTAATGTAATTTCCGGAGTCATCTTTGTCCCATGGTGTGAAGTTGACAGTGTGCGCACCGTGTGTGACTCTTAGGCTAAAGGTTACAGAAATACTTACCATGAGTTATTCTTGTGTTGGATGTCACTATAAAATTGTGGTGTTTGTTTAGTACTATTTTGGGGCACTCATAGTGACCTTGGGGTTCCCTAGATGTGGAAGACAGACTTTAAGGTGTGCTTTTGTAGCCCTACACGATGGTCTTGGTGTTCTATGATATTGTGGTGTTTGTTCACTCAGACTTTAAGGTGTGCTCTTGTAGCCGTACGCAGTAGATTGGTATTTCTATCCAACATGAGAATAGTTCAGAGTAGCATAGGGAAGAGGAAATATCTATGTATTCAATTATATTATTATTGAGAGTGTCCACTAGTGAAAGTATGATTCCTAGGCCTTATTTCCAAGCATTGAAACACCGTTTGCTCTCATTTTGGCTCAAGTTTGCTTGCTGCCATTTTTATTTCAGATTGCCATCACCACCTATAATCATCCATATCACTTGTATTTCACTATCTCTTCACCGAACTAGTGCTCCTATACACCTGACAAGTGTATTGGGTGTGTTGGGGACACAAGAGACTTCTTGTATCTTAATTGCAGGGTTGCTTGAGAGGGTTATCTTTGACCTATACCTCCCCGAGTTCGATAAACCTTGGGTTATTCACTTAAGGGAAACTTGCTGCTGTTCTACAAACCTCTGCACTTGGAGGCCCAACACTGTCTACAAGAATAGAAGTGTGCGTAGACATCAGGGCGCTGCCAGGGTGGTCTCCATCTTCTCCAACATCTCCACCATCATCACCATGATGAAGGGGGAGTAGTCCACCCCCTGGACTTTGGGTTTGTGGTGGTAACTTGATCTAATCTCTCTATGTATGATCATTGTTGAAGTCCATATGATGTGCCTTGCATAAGTATGGATCTATGTAATTCCTATGGTGGATATTGTGGTATGAGATGATATTTGTTATGCATTTACCGTTGTGTTGGATCTTTTATGACTTGTCATACTTTGGAGATATTCTATGATGCATGTGATGGTTCGATTTATGCATAATGCCTTGTTTATCCATGTCATGAGGTGATTGACACCACCAAGTGTAGATAGATGAGAGAGATGTGGTCATGCACACGAAATATGAATCATTGCACTAGTGTTTAGAATATTGTCCATTATGAAGTATGATGTATGTAGGTACGGGATGGCCGATGTGACAACGGCATATGTATTGAGTGACACAATACAGCCCAACATCCTTTATCTGGGGGTAAAAAGGAAGAAGTATGATGTGGGAGTGATAACAAACCACGCTAGCCTTACGAGGGTGACCTAGCAACACAAATGATTATTTTCTTTCAACTATGTGTTTTAGGACATGTAGCCGTCATAGAAGTTTACCATTAAAGCATGACAATTGTGTGTACTTTTTATCTATAACATGATAATCACCATAGATGGGAGAGAGGATTGAGTGAACCCATGAACCCATGTCCATTGTTCCTATAAGAGAAAACCTTTGTCTTGTCCTCTTGCATTGAAGAGGATTGGGACACTTTTACATTCTTGTTTTGTTACATTAAACTTCCATCCATTAAATCAACCATCTTGTTCTTTAAACTTGTTTAGTGCATAATCAACTAAAACTTGTGACACTTTAGTTGTAGGGAATAGATAACTTTTCCTTCTTGCTCCTGCGGATCGATACCCTACTTCCACATTGAGAGGTGCTACAGTGATCCCCTGCTCTTGGGGGTTATCAAGTACTTTTCTAGCGCCGTTGCCGGGGAGCGTAGCGCTAAAGTTTTTATTCTAGTGTGTGCTAGTCATTAGATTTATTTTCAGTTCTGCATTTCTTTTTGTTTGTTTTACATCTTGCAATCATCTAAGCTTGGAGAGGTTTTCCTCTTTAACTTGTTTGGTTGTGAGTTTTTCTTAGATTTACTTTCAGCTCTGCATTCACTTTATCCATATATCAAAAACCCAAAAAAAATTAGAAAATAGAAAACTATTATGAAAACGCCATGATAGTTGCTGAATTTAGAAAATCAAATGAAGGGAAAAGATTAGGAGGCTACATAGAGCTTCTAAATAAAATTGCTAGTGGGCTGCTTAATTATCATGAGGAAGAAATTTGTTGCTCTGAATACTTTAGACACTTTGAATTCCAATGCCCTTCCAATAAAGAACATGTTATTGCAACTTATCATACATGGAATTATGCTCACTTAGGGATGGAAGAAGTAGAGCAATTTGTTATTTTTATGGCAGCCTATGAATTATACACCTTCATTGATGAACATGAAACCTGCCCTATAGCTTCTCAATTTAAAGTTTTGATTGCCACTATCCTTGATCTCTGCATAGTTGAATTTAACGAAAATATCTATGTTGTTGACACAAGGAAGAGAGCTGCCCAAGAAAGCTCTAATATTTTGCAGGAAGAAGATGATAAAAGCCTAAGCTTGGGGATGCCCATGCAGCCCCAAGAGGAGGAAGCAAATGAGGCGCCACCTCCATCATCCACATATGAGGTTGAAAATCAAACTCAAACTTTTATTGATGATGATATTTATGATAGATTTTCTTTTTATGATTCTGATGATGAGGAAGATCAACCTATGCTTAATGAGAACATCATTGATAATGATTTTAAAGATAATGAGGAATATGGGTTGGATATGTTTTATGATAAATCATTAGATGACCCACCTTGTGACATAATACTACCTGTGGAAGGGGTTGATGAAATTAAAATTGCTAATAATAATGAACCTTATGATGAATCTACATTAAACAAGATATCAATATGCACACTTCTTTTAATGATTCACATAATGGCTGGGTGCAAAACGCCTTAGGAGAAGATGATTCTACTATTGCTCCTACTATACCCAATTCACTATATGATAGTACTCTAGATGATGGTCCTAATTTACTTGATAAATCTCCACACTTAGAAATAGTTACTACTTTATGTGGGAACACAAATAGTGATGGGGTAATCTCTAGTTGTAATGACACTCCTATTCATGCTAGTCCTACATTTTTCTTGAGCTCTCCCATTCACACCTTAGAGGAGAAGTTTTCATATGTTGAAAAATACTTATGTGGGCTGAAATCATCTTGCACTAATAACCATTACACCCACAACAATAATGTTTATGATGTTTCTTGCAATTATTTTGAAAGAGGAAAGCATGCTAATGAATTCCATAACAAAATCAATGACCCTCTTTATGTGCCTAAAGTATCTAAGTTGCATGATCCACATAGTTATATTGATGAATTTGCTTCTAGTGATTGCAACTACTATGAAAGAGGAGGTGACAAGTGCCCTCCTTATGCTTGTGAAAATTATAGGTTGTACACATCAACTGGTAATATGCGTGGTTATACTTTTGTGTGCTGTGATTCATTCATCTATAAAATGCCCATGCATAGGAAGAAAGTGAGACTTCGTTGCCATTGTTTCCATATCTTGTGTTGTTTTTGCCATGCTTTGACTTGATCATTATCTTGATTGGCATGAGCACACCTTGGGACCTTGGTATTTAGTTGCCATTTTACTCCATAGTAATAAAGTTTTCATCTTAGTGTTTAATAGAGTCTAAATAAAGTGCCAAGTTTTACCCGTTTTGGTTTGAAAAGGTTGCTATTTGTATTCGGAGATTTTATTCCAGCACGAATCTGTGCACGGTATGATTTTTCATTTCTATTCTGTAACTCCGAATGAGCTGAAATTTGAACTGTAGTTGCAACTTTTCATCCTCTGTAAGCGTGAATGTTTTCAGATTTTTTCGACATATTTAAGTAGGGTAAAAAATGCGTTTTGCTGCTGTTTTTCTGGACAGATTCTGTCCCATTTTGTTTGATGCATTCTTTGAACTTTTAAGTTGAATCTTTTTGATCCAATTGAGTTTATAGAAGGAATACAACATTATATACTTTCTGGACATGTTTCACATTTTGTTTAAGGATTTCAAGCAGCAAGCAATTCATTGTTTTGTCCTACTAATGTCACCCCACAGAAAAGAGATGGGAGAAACGGTGTTTTGAAGTTTTTTCACAGGGATTAGAGGAGATGCACCAAGAGCTATCCAAGGATGGTGAAGACCATAAGCTTGGGGATGTGAAGACAACCCCATTGGACCAACACACTCTCGGTTTGCACACGTCTAACTTCTGTTTTTCGATCAATGCACTTTATCGCATAAACTTGGAGCGTCTTTTATTTTTGTTATTTCGGTTTGGTTTTTATTTGTGAGACCACCACTTTTCATTTATGTTATGAGAGAGCTACTGGAAATTTGGGTTGAATTAAGTTGGATGCTATTAAAAAGATTGGGAAAGGGATGTTTGAGTTGATTCAAAAAGATACATATAGTTGCATGATTCATGTGCTTTTTAATGAGTATTAATTTGCAAGTGTTTTATCAAGAGCTATCTTTTATTCATGTTTTGATGCTGAATGTTACTTTACTTTGTTTAACATGGATTGATTAGTTCTATGGACACTTATGCATGCATTTAGACGGTCAACTTTCTCCCTCTTGCTAGCCCAAAAATTCCAACAAGTAAAAACTTGTTTTCCAACACCTTCAACCAAAGTTTTTCCAGTGAGTCCACCATATCTACCTATTAGCTTTATGCTATTCCGAGTATGTTTATCATGTTATATTGTATTATCTATACTTCTGAATTAAAATGCTTATGTTATTGATTGTTATGGGAAAAGTTGGTTAAAAAGCTCTCACGAACTTGATGCACACTTTACTTTTATTGCACTTAATAAACATGAACCATTGTGATTAAAATTATGAAGTTGTGAGCTTGACAAGAGTCTTGGTTGGGAGTTAGCTCATATGTGCTGTCACATGGCAAGCTTTCAACGTGCTCTTAATTATATTTAGTTGATATCATGTACTTTTGTTTATGGATGCTTATCATGGTGCCAAATAAATGCGGAAACTTAGTAAGTTTGAGGAGTTTGTATAAATGGCTAGAGAGACGCCTGGGCCGCTAACCTAAGCCATGCATCATTCATGGTGGAAATTTACAGTGCACCAAAGTGAACATTCAGTGATGCACGTCATAATAAAAAGCTATACAAATAGTAAATAAAAGAGTGCTGAGATTGTTCATTGTCTGTTTGTCTTGTCATTTTGACATGGGCTAGTTTCCATGTCCTGAGGCAAGAGGTACCCCAGTTGACGCTCTTGATGACGCTATTATATTACTTACAATGACTTTAACTTGAACTTGCTTTGTGGCCCGAGTTGAGTAACACCGTGGTGTAGGTACTCGTATTCACGGGGCATGAGGCATTCAACCCATACTTTGTCAAGCACACTACTCATATTTGCTTTCACTTTAAACTTTAACCATTCAAGATGCTATGATAGGGGTAATGAGAGCTCCACACCAATGGATACCACATTGCAAACATTAACTTAAGTAGAAGCATTTGGAAGCTAGATGAAACTTATTCATGTTTTACCTCTACTTATTTATATATCTTTCCAAAGTGTCCACCTTTTATATTCAGATTTACAAGAATACTCTATGACCATTATAGGATGTTTTTACTTTTCATTATGCATACATTTGGTCCATAGTACTTTCTTCTATGTTACACTTTGTGAATTATCATTGAACATCCTTACATTGAATATTTGATATCACTTCATAATCTATCTTGTATATTGCTATTCCTTTGAAGAATGAATCATTTGACTCTATGTAGCAATAGTAATCATCTTTGATATCCATTGATAGTATTAAAAAGCAAAGTCCATGTTAGTTTTATCACCTTCATACTCGAGGACGAGTATAGGTTAAGCTTGGGGATGTTGATGCATGTAAAATGCATACATGAACTTTGCATTATATTACTTATATTTCAATCATATTTGCATCATATAAGGGTTATATCATTGTTTTATATTGATTTTGGGAATATTTCACAGTTTCCCTATTTTTCTGGAATTAACCCTGCACTGGCAGAAAACCCTATTTTCTATATTTTGATGTTTCAGGGACCCAAACGACGTCCAAATGACCTAATATTTTGCGGGGATCATTTTTTGGAAGGAACAAAGCGTAGGAGCGAAGGAAGCGAAAAAATGGAAACCCGAGGGCCAAAAGAGGTGGGCCCACGCGGCCAGATTCCTTGGCCGTGTGGGACCCCCTATCCTGGGCCTCGAGCCTCCGATGCCGTCGATCTTCGTCCCCGTGCCTTCGTCTTGACCTAAAAACGACTATAAAAATAGTCCCCGACGGCTTTCGGAAGGGAGCGCCGCAGAAACACAAAACCACGAAACAGAAGACCTGGAGCTGCAGATTGGAGGGGGAAAACTCCGGCGGGGCGCTGCCGGGGTGGTCTCCATCTTCTCCAACATCTCCACCATCATCACCATGATGAAGGGGGAGTAGTCCACCCCCTGGACTTTGGGTTTGTGGTGGTAACTTGATCTAATCTCTCTATGTATGATCATTGTTGAAGTCCATATGATGTGCCTTGCATAAGTATGGATCTATCTATGTAATTCCTATGGTGGATATTGTGGTATGAGATGATATGTTATGCATTTACCGTTGTGTTGGATCTTTTATGACTTGTCATACTTTGGAGATATTCTATGATGCATGTGATGGTTCGATTTATGCATAATGCCTTGTTTATCCATGTCATGAGGTGATTGACACCACCAAGTGTAGATAGATGAGAGAGATGTGGTCATGCACACGAAATATGAATCATTGCACTAGTGTTTAGAATATTGTCCATTATGAAGTATGATGTATGTAGGTACGGGATGGCCGATGTGACAACGGCATATGTATTGAGTGACACAATATAGCCCAACATCCTTTATCTGGGGGTAAAAAGGAAGAAGTATGATGTGGGAGTGACAACAAACCACGCTAGCCTTACGAGGGTGACCTAGCAACACAAATGATTATTTTCTTTCAACTATGTGTTTTAGGACATGTAGCCGTCATAGAAGTTTACCATTAAAGCATGACAATTGTGTGTACTTTTTATCTATAACATGATAATCACCATAGATGGGAGAGAGGATTGAGTGAACCCATGAACCCATGTCCATTGTTCCTATAAGAGAAAACCTTTGTCTTGTCCTCTTGCATTGAAGAGGATTGGGACACTTTTACATTCTTGTTTTGTTACATTAAACTTCCATCCATTAAATCAACCATCTTGTTCTTTAAACTTGTTTAGTGCATAATCAACTAAAACTTGTGACACTTTAGTTGTAGGGAATAGATAACTTTTCCTTCTTGCTCCTGCGGATCGATACCCTACTTCCACATTGAGAGGTGCTACAGTGATCCCCTGCTCTTGGGGGTTATCACTCGCTACGTGCATATTAGCAACCAAACTTATACTTATATTGACAGCTTTGACAAACATAAAACATGCATCTTGTATTTATCATGTTTTCTCCTATATATGCATGCTATGTTGTACCACCATGTTTTGCATAGAGTGGTCAAGCCCCATAAATCTAGACTCATTGTCTCGATCATATACAAAACACCTACACGGGCAATGGTTGTTCAAATTATGCCATTAATTATTCCAAAATTATAAAATATCTTTTATATAGTTTTCTAGTAGTCTAACTATTTTTCTTCCACTACCGAGTTGGACTTTAACACCTACTCCCTCTGTTCCAATTTAATTGACTTGCTATCCACCACATGTGGATGTATCTATACATGTAACATGTCTAGATACATCCATATTTGGTGGATAGCAAGTCAATTAAATTGGAACGGAGGGAGTACTTTGGTGGAGTTCGGTACAACAAAATAGCTTTTAGGACATTCACGGGTTGCTTGAAGAAGTAGCTTGCCAACACCACTTTTCTCGGGTTCCATATATCATCTTTGTGGGAGAAAAACGGCTTGTGACAACACTCTACATTTGGAGTTCAAACGAATTGGTGGACGCCTTGGCCATTGCCATCAAGTTGCATGCATCACCCTCTTTGGGTGCCTCCTTCCTACCTCCTAGTTTTAATCTCTAGGGTGAAACGGTAGTTCCAGGTCTTCCTAGGAGGATCAATGGCGGTGTTTCCTACATCATTGTCATTTTTGAAGGCATCTTATAGGAGTTGGCTAGGTTTACTTGAGAAGTGGTTAGTGACTTTGTTCGCGAGTTGTTGGATTGTTGTCGCTAGTGTGTTTGCACTAGGAGTTATGTGGCAGTGATAGTGGTAAGACTTGTCAGATCAAGGCTTTTGTGATTCTCTCCCACCAGGCTCAATGCCAAGTTGAAGCTTCCTCGTCCTTGGCACGTTAGCCCAACTTTTTTGTTCAGGTCGGTGTGGTTGGCCGCATCGTACTATTGCGACTGATGATCGTGTTTGTTAGCGGCAAAGTCTAAGCCTCTAAATAGGGAGGGTTGGATGATGATGATATTGACGACGATTTCAACAATACACTATACATGGGATTACACGATACGTTCTCACTGACTTCCATATGAAGGTTAGTAAAGCCTCTATTATTTGTTTGTTTTTTCGAAAAGGAAGAAATACCCACAACCTCTATGGCAATCGATGCACACAGTCATAACCTATGTTGTTCACGTGAAGGTCGGGTGAGATATGCCACAAAAGCCTATCAAGCCTTCCTTGTTAAGTTGATCTTTGTCATTGCTAGTGAGGCTTGCTCAACATGCCATGTTAATATTCCTCAGGAGAGATTAAATATATGGCTATGTTGCCCCTTAGACATTCCTATGGTGTCTATGGTGTCGATGATAGGGTAATTCAAATATACACGCCTAGGTCGGCGGTTCTTACCCTGGCAACACTCTTGGATCTCTATATTAGCCCCACGGAGTAGCACTAGTGTTTCTTGTGCACTTTGTGCTCACTCGTGTGCACCCTCAAAAACTTTCGGATATGTCACCCATCCCCAAATTGCTATGGGCCAAGCATGTTTACTTTAAGATTTTTTTGGAGATAAGCTTCAAAAAAGAAGATGTATCTTCTTGATATGGGTATCCTATCAATCCTATTAAACTCTGTGTCGGAATGCCACCCCCATATAATACTGACGTCCTCGTCAGTCAACCCCAAGTCAGGAACGTCCCCTCCTGTCACATGTCCATGCGTCCAGTGCCGATATATGTCCCACATGTCCGCACCACTGACCCAACACGCATGTGTAACCGCGAGGGTCGGCCCTGATACTAATGTAACACCCAGCCACCCCCGAGTCGGCGGTCGTTACCCTCGCAGCTCTTTGTGATCTTAGGTTAGCCCAACAGATCAACACTTGTTTTTCCTGCACACTTTTTCTCAACTCGTGCACACTTGGGAATAATTTCTTGGTCGGTCGCCATCCTCATAATTGCACCAGGCCGAGGAGGCTTAACTTCGATATTCTTTGGAGATGAGTTTACAGAAAAGACGATACATCTCGTTGGTATGGTATTCTGCCAAACCTATTAAGCACTCAATCGGGATGTCACATTAACCTAGAATCAAATACTCATGAATAAATTATAATTAATTTCTAAATATTAGAAACTACACGTAGTAGAATTTTTTACATAGATATGTGCGTGCAATTAACTTTCATAATCCATGGAAAACAAACATGCGTAAAATGAGGTACCCTGGTACTCCATAAGGGCTAATTTGGTTGCAAGGTGGAGATATTCCAGGGTATTCAACCCACGCGGGGGAATTTCCATGTGCACAGGGGATCCCCTCCCACCTGGGGGAGATATCCCACCATTCCCACGTTCGTTTGGACAACCAGGGGAAGGAGAGGAAAGCAGGCTGTGAAGTACCAGTATTTTTTGTGACAACTCAAAGTATTTGGAAACAAGAGTACACAAATAATTAACAAATTGCCAATTAAATTAATAATTCCGTTATTTCTCAAGAATAAAAAAATAATTTGGATTTCTCAAGGGAAATATAAGAAACATATATATACAAATAATTAGAAGAAAAAAAGAATTTCAACTGAGATGAACACATGCAGACTGTAATAAGTTACAAATGTCGAGTCACACAAACAAAGCAACATTGAGCACTAATTTATTTTTAACATGGGATCTAGTAAGTACAATAAGAAGTCCAGCAAAAACAAATATTACGTTGCACTACAGAAATGCCACATACTGGTTCATGCAGCACTGTTGCTACTAAGATAACACCTTGATGGATCTGCTACCTCTAAAGTACAGTGATCTTTAGTCCCATAACATCCTCTCTGCTTTCTCCTCTTCTTCTTGGCGCCTCTGGTCCATCCATATTTTTCTTTCAACTTTGCTAAGATATAGATCACATGACTCACATATTATTACTCTGGCTCAACTACGGCGCTTGTCAACTTGAATTACACGGTTAACATGAAACTGTTGCTACTTCCACGATGACAATCCATCGCATTGCAAAGACAAGCACGATGATAATCACAGAAATTGAGTTAAACTCCAATTGAAACATAAGAATATAATAACAGAAATTAAATTAAACTTCATGGTATAAGCCAAAAGAATGTACACAGATAGTATCATGAAGTACCTAGGCTGTTCGCAGTGCCGACAACAGACCACCAATTTTATTAGCTTAATTGTGCCAATTTTGAAACAAGGATTGAAGAGAAAACTAATGTGTTCAACACAGAGAATTACTTCAGCCGGACCTAGATAACACAAAGGAGCTGGACCTCAGGTTCGGTCTAATACAGCGCACACAGACTGCGGCTCGTGCCTAACTGAATTCAGGAAAGCAAACACCTAGCTAGGCTAATTCTACGTGACAAGATTAAGACTGTAACATCATGCAGGGATTAAGAGAAGCAAAAGAGGTCACAATGGCAGGCTGGGGTAAGATTGAACCGGCTTACGAACTGCTATGTCCTTTTTAATTCTGCATTTAGCATAACTAACAGCATATATACTTCTGAATTCAGAGATGCAACTGTGGCATACGAAATAATCTATAACTGAATCAGGACAAAACAATCAACAGGGAAACTTAGAACATGAGTCTACAATGATTGGGGAAACTCTGTGTGGGTACTGACTTGATTTGGCGAGCAGTTTGAAGTGGAGCGCTGGCGCCGGCCAGGGGACGAGATAACTAGAGTCTTCCCACTGCCGCTACAAATCTTGCTAGTTGATTCAAACAAATTTGCACAATCCTCCCAAGAGTTGTTCCCATAAAAGGCCACAATCCTCAGAGTTGTTCCAGCAAAATAAATCACCGTACCACAGCAGATAGGCGTATATCTGAATCCATGGTGTGTATCTCAATCCATGGTGTGTAATTCAGATAGCAGAAACGAGATATAACCTGCTGTCCAGAAGGGGTCTTCCCGCGGCCGCTACAGATCTTGGTAGTTGGGGATGGCAAGTAGCCGAAGTAGAATCACCAAGAGACTCACTGCTCGTTTCTTGATCTACAGCAAGCTTGTCAATCTGAAGCAACGAGCTTGATCTGGAGCAGGCTGTGATCTGGAGCAACCAGCTCGTCAATGATGGGAAGGGAGGGAATAAAAGGGAAAAGTCAAAACGATAAAGAGGTGAAGGGATAAAATTGGTCTCCGGACCACCGTCGGCGCCGTCGCCGTCGCCGGAAGGCAGAAAAGATTCAAGGCGGAGCAGAGCTCGGAGGAAGAAGAATGGAGGCGGAGTAGATCTTCAAGGTGGAGAGGGGAGGAACCTTGGGGCGAAGCGCTCGGGACGGGCCTTGCTCCGGTCGCCGGAGGACAACCGTCGCCATCACCGCCGCCTCTCTCCCACGAGAGAGAGAGAGAGAGAGCGAGCCGAGGATTTCCTCCCCGACCTGTGGAGTCGTGGAATTCTCGCCCAGGGAAAACGCGGGGAAAGGGTCGGGCTCCCTCCCCCGCCGACAACCAAATGGCCCAGGTGGGCTGCCCCGGGTCAATTCGGCCCGCGTTTTCTCCGCCCAGGGAAAGGACGCGGATCCGCCCGGGATTCCTTGCTGCCAAACGAGCCCTAAGGTCATAGGGGGTAAAATACTCAGGGTAGAAACAGCCCATGGGGAATTTTCAACGACACATGGGATCCCCTCCCCCACGGGGAAAATTTGCCCATTCCCTGTGGCCATTTGGTAGCAAGGGGGAGCGGAAGAAGCCCCGGGCAAAGGATTATCAGGAAAACTGATATATACATAAATTCTGCATGTATAATTGATTTTTTTTCGAGAAAATCAAATTAAATATCAATTCTACGATTCCAGAAATAAGTGACCCAACAAACTTAATATGTACATTTTCAAAAAAAAACAATACATTGAAATTTTCACAAAATTGTCCTGAGATTAAAAAAAAAATCCGTGTCGCTCGTCTCCTTCCTCCAATCGATTTGCTAGAGGCGCTGCAGCTCCTCCAGCCGCTCATCTGCTCCACTGCTCCTCTCTCGAACTTGTCGGCACTGTAGGCTGCTGTTCCGCTCGGCCGGTCGCCCCTGCCGCTCCTCCCCAGAGCTCCTCTGCTTGGTCAGCCGACTCTTCTGCCATTAGTTGGAAATTCAGTCTATGATTATTCATGCAATTCAGAAAACTTATACCTTCAAACAATCCTCAATGTTCTCGGTACTAACCCATGATATGCCAGCAACAAGTACACAAATCTGTTCCATGTGCATCTATTCTTTATTCCTGGTGCAAACCTTAGCACAACGACTTACGCGCATGTGCATTTACACAGCTGCAAACACTAGTGAGCAATTCAACAGATGCTTATTGTAATGAGCCTAAGAGAGTTCACTCAGTTCCATGAAAAAGTTTCATGCACAGTCAAACAAAACAGGAACAGGTTTGAGTACATGCTTGCTAATAACTTCAGATTTTACCTTCAAGCCATCGTTTCTTGCTTATTGTCCTCTAAACAAGCCAGGTTTGAGTACAGTAGACTGCCGTCTAACGCTACTAGTCATGTTGTCCTCCAAGTTCTGCAATCTCATGGAGTACACAACTAGGCCATGTCCAAGTTGGAGTAAGCACAAAATTAAATGTTAGGAGTATTAATTGAGAGATGCAAATAAAAATCATCTTCTTAACTGAGACTGCACCCCTGGGTTGTTTGAACACTGCATCAGACAGCAATAAGAAAACTCCAAAGCACCATAGCGTTTCCCTGTTCAAACTTCAGAGGAAAAAAGGCAGGGAAAACCGTGCACTTAATTAGTACGTGGACATACAAACAGGCAACTACATACACATAAGATCAGAGGAGTATGTTTAAAGATCTTAGTCTAAACATAGTATGCAAGTAAGTCACTTGTACAAGTGGCTGTTGTCCCCATCATATACAATTTCAGTAACCTACGTTTAAACATCTATTCTCAATAAAGCTTCCACTCAGTGAGAAGTCAATTTCAGACAATGCTTCTACGTGAAAAATTTCAGTAAACTTGAGTACATCCACAGCAAAAAAATATTAAACAAGAAGCTTCCACTAAGTGAGAACTAAAATAAATTTTCTTGTCGCAACACATAATTCTGAAACAATAGATGCTCCAATTCGACTAACTCGACGATGATCATCCATAAATCAAGACAAGCATATATTATCTCAAATAGTTATCTGTAGTAGACAGAAATAAGCATACTGAAAACTGCACACTCGCTTGTATCATCTCACAGTTGGCCAGGTCATGCAAAATCTTGTAAATAAATAACACTTCTAAGTATTCACTCATGTCACAGCTGCAAGATTGAGTATCACACAAATCAGTACCAGTAGGGAAGTGGAAGAGAGGAAATTGCTCCAGCGCTTCATCTATATGACATAGTGGACTCCAGATCCATCGCCCCAACCAAATCAAATACCAGAATTGTGAGATAAAATTAACGGAGCAAGATGGTGCTTAGATCTGAATATAGAGATGGGGAAGTTAGGTCGTACCTGGTAGCCAGCTATGGGGATGGATGAGGTTAGGGTTGAGTGTGTGGGACGAAGGAGATTGCCAGGCGAGGTTCCTCACCGAAAGACAACCGCGACTGCAGGGTGACGGCGGGATTCGCTGCTTGTGACAGGAAGAACACGAGGCGGCCGGCGTCGATTGCGGCGAAGGAGATCAAAGCATGGAGACGGAGGAGGAGGTCGGGCCGTCGCCGGAGGGAGGTGGACGAGGTCGCGCCGTCGCCGGAGGGAGGTGGACGAGGGCGAGCGCCGCCGCGCGAGCGAGAGCGAGCTCGGGAATTCGTCCCCGACGTCTCGAGTAGGGAGCCCTAACCCGGGGAAATGTCGCGGAAGGGCCGAATTTCCCTGGCCTCGCGGAGTGCCAAATGGGCCAGTGGGGCTCCCCGGGCTAGATTCAACCGAGGGGGTTTCGCCCGGGGAAAAGGCCGGGATCCCGGGCTTTTCCCGGGCTACCATGAGCCCTAAGTGGTGGGACCGTGGGATTACCACTTTAAATCTGACCATCCATGAAAAAAGGTAGTTCTGTCTTTTCCTCGGTCTAATCCGACTCAATCAAATCGTGCCTCACGACAGAACTGCTTGGCAACGCCGCTGGCTGCTATCAACAGGCCGCCGCCGCCGCTGGCTGATATCAACAGAGGTCATGCATACATCCGTCGAGGCCATTCAGTTCGAGCAGTCATGCAGGACGAGTCAAGCATTCTCTTCTCGGCTGCACCATTGTCTCTTTCTCCTCGCGAGGGTGTCTGCATTCCTCCTCTCGTTGCAACGGCACGGTTGCCGCCGGCTCAACGTATTAGTCTGTCATTCTTAGGGCTCCTTTAATTTCTAGGATAGGGAAAGTGTACCAATACAAAACCATAGGAAGATGACATGTCTAAGTGAATCCAATGTGAAGAGAAAGTTAGTTTGATTGTGGTGAAGGAATTTTTTATTAGGTTAAACCTCATATTATTTTCCTATTAAGTTTGCACTACAAGATTTCTATGAGATTTTTTCCTACATATGATTCCAATCCTACACAAATCTTTTGAAAATCCTATAATCAGTGATATGACCATTGTGTCAATCAATCAACGATGCATCTTATTTTCTTTGCATTCATACCAATCAAATAAACCATTTTTAATATTGTTTAGTTTATTGTTCATCCAAGGATGCGGGAGCGCGTGCCAGGGGAATCATTTCGCTGCTCCCTCGACGATAGCAAGAAATAGTCTGCTTCCAATATTGTATTGACTTTCCGGTCAGTACTGGAAAAGGGACATTACAATCAGTACTTTCACAAGCTCAGGTGAAACCCTCTATTTCTTTTAAACCAGACTATATTTTCTACTTGTTTCAAGAAACAAAGGTAGCACTCTGATTTAGGACTACACACTTTGTTTAACTTAGGCCTACGCACCTCATTATGCACACTTGTTACAGATGAATAATGTACACCTAGAGATACAATAATCTACAGGAAAAATGGATTACAGTGTTCACATCAAGAGTCAGGAGTCAGGCATACGATTCGATCTAATGAAAAGTAAAGCCGACCCATTGACACCGCGAAGAATCATCAACCTCGAATCAATGTATGTACCGCAAACAATCTTTGACAAATCGAACATTTCCGGTGGGGTCTGAGTACGGACCTCTTGCAGCACTTTCCGTGCAGAATTGACATTCAAAGTCGAACCACAGCTCATCGACACGTCGACTTCGTCTTCATCTACATTAATGCTTGCTGAGGGGAGGCTAGCTGGCAGCTGCTTGATATTTGAAGCTTTTCCCCATTTACCACGAAGATAGCTAGAAGATGTAACCCTACTCCCTTTAATATCCTCCGCATCGGTATAAATCCTCCCAGGAGTTATCCTTGCTGATGTGGTAACTGACAAAATTCCTTCGGTACCAGATTTGTCATGAGGCCAGTCAGATTCCGGCATAATTTTGAAACCAATTTCTGAGGTCAGAGATAAAACAGGATCAACCGACTCTGGAGTTTCCGCAAATGTGAGGAACGCATCGGTGATGAGGACTCTGGGGGCAGGCTGACGAAGTGTTAGACCGATGTGCCTCCCCGTGCAGTATAAGAGGCACCAACGACCAGGTAGGAGGTGAAGCCAATTCTATGTAAACAAAAGCAGAAAGAAATATATATAAGTAATCATGTCAAGAAGAGAGCAACATGAGTCGAAAAAAGAGAAAATAAAATAAAATGTAAATACATTGATAACAAGAACCATCTATCTTGCAAAGCAAAATAGGGAAATATAAAACGATCTATCTTGAATTTATTATAATGAGGACACACGACAGAATATAACAAATAGATCAAGTGAACTCATCACATGTAAACACTACAATCATTGTGGTAAAGAATCTTTAATGGCTTATACAAAAAAAAACTAAGATTAGGAGCTCAGAACAAAGTTCACCCACACAGTATTTATAATTATCACTTATCCGGATTTGAAGCGGGAACATAACTTTTACCTCTGTTCTTGGATTCGGGTTTAGCACCTCCATCAACTCAATGAAATATGCTAACCGTCTACGCTGTAAACATGGTAAATGAAGCTTTATAAGTTAACTAGGCTTTGAAGCTCAAGACTCTTCACTCTTGTGAACATTTGGCATGGAGATGCAGCTTGAGTCAGCCAGTATGTCAGAAAAATAATACCTGATGATGTCCATAAATATAATCTTCAGCCAGGCGGACAGCAGTAGATCCCAAGCCCCAACGTACAACATTCACAGTTGGACTTATACGCCATTTAGGTCCACAAAGGAACGGATGTCGCAGTGCATCGACGCAGCTATAGATTAAGTTGATACAAGAAAGTAAGAATTTCGAATTATCAAATGTAAATATCAAACCTGTTCCAAATTTGCAAATTTAGCTTGTAGGATAGCCAACACTAGGATTAATCTTACCTTATCCTTTTGTCAGATTTTGTTGCTAGTAGTAAGGCCAGAAGATTCCAACCGGCACCCCAGTTCCTATCTAGCATCTAAGGAATAATAACAACAGAAAACCACGATGACATCAGATAGCTTCAAGAAATAATATGCCCTGTAAATATTACCGTAAATATGAATCCTTACCTGCAGGCCAATATTCCCAGATGGGGAATTTTGGCTTAGAATTGGTACAAGGAACTCACGCAGACATGATGGATCATTTCCCTGCAATATAGGATAGTTAATCATGGAGTCATAGTTTCCTTAGTTCCACTATTAACATTTTTAGAAACTTAGCAAGTTGAAGTCGCCTGCATGAACATGTGGTGTTAAAACTGAAACAGACCTAAATGGCCATAACATGCAAGTCAGAAGGGCATCTAAGATCTTGCAATAAAACAAAGCTCCAAATACCTAATATTACCAAAACATTATGGAACACATGTTGGTCTGCCCGGCTGCCAGAAGGGAATGGGGCACTAGCTGCTTAGATTGTATATTTAGTAGAACTCCTTCAGGATTGATTGGTCGTTTTCCTTCTTATGATTATGTAATTATCTGGTTGTTTCAGCCTTTTCTTATTAACGAAAATTATGTGCATTCAATGTGTATTCATTAGATACATCTTATTATTTGCTTAGGTGGCATTCCCTAATTGTCTACTTATTTCCGTGCAAATTTTACCAAAAAGCATTCTGAACCTTAAGGGCTTGGATGAAAAGTGTTTATACTGTAATAGGCATGCAATGACAAACACATTTATTTGCGAGAACAAGGATGGAATGAAAAGCGGCGGAAAGGAATAACTCGAGAGTAATGCACACAAAAACCTTATTCAAGAAGGACTTGAATTTTAGAAATGTTGATGAATCCATGAGCTCTCTCAGAACCATCTTTGCCATGATGAAGCCAACGCATCTAGAGAAAAAATAGTTTAATATTTCATCCAATAGTATGCATGTATATATATTAACTATTGTTAACTGCAAACAGAAGCTACCAAACCTACCTCATGTCAAATGCTATCATCATTTTTTGTCTTTCATTGTTACTTGCCACTGTACTGTTGCTAGGATCACTGTCATGAAAATCAACAGCATTCCCAAGAATGCCAACCTAAAAAGATGAAGAAAACACGAAATTGATCAACCGTTTAACTTTAGATGACAGCTATTAAACATTGGGACAAACAGAATGCGCAAACTTCGCAGAGTTAAGTCAAATGTCACCTTTATCGTTTTGGTTCAATCAAATATGTTTTTAAGATTAATAGGGGGGTCACTTCCCAGTTCCATTTAATCCGTGAAACCAGTATCAGGTTATCGATTCGAATATTTCCAGACGAGTATGCATATGGCATGTGATACAAATGCACATCTGGACACCAGCATTCTTAAAGAAGGCTGTTCAAATGTCGTACTCAGCTAATATACACGAGGAAAGGTTGTCCTGCAGGCACGCCCCACCTAAACCATTTAAGAGACAGCGGCTAATTGTTCCTAGCAATAATGCACATATCACGCTTATGCAAAGCACATGTTACACTAACATTTCTGGTTTAAAAGTTAACTAATAAATAGATTCCTTGATGAAACAGACAAATAAATTTTCTCAATTTTTCATAAACCAAATCAAGTTTAGTAAAAAAAATGTATGGTGATGCACTGAAATATCTTTTTCTAAGCTGACTATTTGCTCACTGGTAATATGAAAGCAATTCTAAGTTTCTAACAACATAAATGATTGTAAACAGGGTAAAATCATCATGATAAGCATGCAAGACTGTTGACGTACAAAGATCCTAGTTTGATATTTCAACGACGCTGATAATGCAGATGAGAGTGGTGGCAGAATGTTTTATTCATCTCCTTTCCAATAACCATGTACAGCATTTATTTTTTCTAAGTGAACACTGGATTAGCCTAATAGCATATTCTCGAGAAGTAACAGCCTTAGCTTGCAGAGATATTCATCTTACTTTTTTAGAATGTAGTTCTGCATTTATCAGCAGTTAAGGCTACAGAAAGAGTAAAGATGAATCTGTGTATTAGTATTTAAGAGATTGCTTTCATATGCACGACTTAGATAATTACAGAGTGCGATGACATGTTATTTTGTCATATATAAAGTGAATAATACAATTCAGAAGTGGAATGTTATAGTAAAGTCTTGCTTATTGCAGCAAATCAGATTTAAATATACTATAAACAGGAATGATTACGCCATCTGGATCAGTGACCACCACATGCTGATGCAAAACCATGCTGAAATAGGAATTTTATCTTTAGCAGTTTGACTGTATTACATGAAACGGGCCAAATGGCATTGATTTATCAGTGTCCTCCGTAGTTTAAGCATGATTGCTAGAACATAATAAGAGGAAATGATGCTTACTTTGACATGCTTGTCTACTGGGCTTACATGAACATTTTCCAGTCTAAGCTCAGTATGTGCCATTCCATGGCTATGCAGATAATTTACCTGCATCAAGTAAAGATGTATCTTCAGTCCAGGTCAACCAGTGAATGAGTACATACAAAAAACATTAAATTTTAAAGCTTACACCAATCAGAAGGTCTCTCATCAATATCCTGATTAAACGTAGCTTCCGAGTTACAGCAGGACCTCCAATGGAATCATCTCCTACCCTCCTTACTTGTTCTTCATCCAATGCTAATGTTGCTTCTAAGGTTGGAAGCCAATCTGGGAGTTGCAACCAGTGACGCAAGGAGTAACTCCCATGATACTGCATTAAAATAATTTGAGTCTACATAATGAATATACCAGCACATTGCTCAATCCAGCAAGAACAAGCAAACCTAAAGTAGCGGTTGCATCTAGAAACACCCTAAAGGGCTAAACCAGGCAGGCCCTGATATGAAAATGACTGATAGCTCTGACGCAACTAGACCCAAAACATGAAAATGGCACTTTCCACATTTGTCTTAAGACAAAATCAACTCAAGGAAGTAAGGCAAAGGCTCTAACCCCGTGCACCAAGACGAGTGGACCATCACCCTCCTCCATGGCTTTGCTCGGGGTGACGTAGCCATGGACCTGCATCGCGTAAGAGTGGTACATCATCTGGCGACGGGCCAGCTTCTTTAGCACCTGTGATCAACACAACCCACTCGAGCTCTCAGCTGCAGATAATTCTACACGTATTCCAACGCACTAAACAACAACAATTAAACAAAAAAAAAAATCACCTCTAGCGCTCGCCGGCCCCTGCGCTTGGCCTGCGAGCTAGTCAGCTGCCGCAACACCACCGTCGACCCGTATAACTCACTGAACACAGAAAACAGAGGAAAAAGGAAGTGATTATTATCGGTCCAACGAATTCGTACTATCCAGAGTGTTCCACGCCGCTGACCTGCTCGGATCGCGCACGATGGCCTCGAAGATCATCTCGTCGGACTGCGGCACGAGACAACATATGACCGAAAAGTTAGCATCACGGGAGAATTAGTGCGACGAAATTAGTCTGGTGGAGAGCGAATCACTGGGGTGGGTTCAGCTAAACACTAACCCGTCCGTGGAGCCCGACGCTGACGCGGTCGGCGACAGTGAAGTCGGCCATGTCGAACCTGACCACGGGACACGGCCCCGCACCGGCCCCCTCGTCCGCTGCTGCGGGCGCGGGCGCCGGCGCGGAGGCCGACGAGCTCGCCTCCAACCGGAACCGCCGCCGGCGGCGCGGATGCGCGGAGGCGCGGCATGACGGGCGGGGTAGGCCAATCGGGGTGGGGCACGCGGCGGCGGCGGCGGTGGCCGCGAGAGGCATAGGGGTGGTGGCTGCCTCTGGTTCAGACTTAGGTCGTTGCGGTGGAGGACGAAGGGGGCGGACTGATGGAGGGAGGCGCGGGGTTAAGACTTAAGAAGAGGAGGAGGCGCGAGGTGGTTGCGTGCGGGGAAGCGGCGGAGACGTACAGCCATGAGCTCGACGCACGCTCGCCTCAGCCCGCGCCGTAGCAGCCACAGTGCGGCAGCACTGGGCGTCACGATTTTTTGGGGCCGGTGCACCAGCTCGGCCGTGCGCCGGTGTTGTCTGTTTCTGCTGCTTGGGCAGTGAGACGGAGCATCACAGGGAATGGTCCACCGGTTCGTGTCTATTCGCTAGTTACGGCCATTCTAAGCAGTTGACCCTATAGCTGTCAAAAGTGTCAAGGTTCATACTTTTCCTTCTCCTAGACTTGGGCATTCATCGGGTGGGCCGGGTCAGGCCTAAAAAAAAAGGACACTGCTGAGCGTCCCCGAGGGATTTGGGGAAAAAATCCCCCCGGATCCAAGGCTTGACACGTGTCGCTTATCTCTCCGCCAGCCGAAACCAACGCGCCTGTGATGCAAAAATAAAATCTGAGAAGACGAAAACTATTCCCCACCTCCAAACAACCCCCCCCCCCCCCCCCCCCCCCCCCCGCACGGATTGACGCCTGCCTACATCTCCGTCGCTCGAAGCAGTGTGTCGGGGGATTTGGGGCAGCGGACGGCGGTGAGGCTCCCATGGCAGCACGTTCGTCACTCGAAGCAGTGTGTCGGGGATTCGGGGCAGCAGGCGTGGGTGAGGCTCCCATGGCAACACGTCCCTGAGCGTGGAGCCGCGGAGACCTCCAGCCCACACCACAACACCATAGCCTCGCCTGGCCGGTAGCATCTCAACTCCGGTAGGTAGCACCGCCGCCTGCTCCTATGTAGCACCGCGGCCCGACCCATGGTAGCACCACTATCCAACGATGGTAGCACTGCCGCTGGCCTAAGGTAGCATCGTCGCCTGCTCAAGGTAGCAGCACCGCCCAACGATAGCAGCACCGCCGTCACACATAGTAGCACCACCAGCCAACGATGGCAGCACTCCCGCCGGCCCAAGGTAGCACCGTCGCCCAACAATAGCAGCACTGCCGGCACACATGGTAGCACTGCCGCCCGACCGATGTAGCACCGACGCTCTTCCTCGGTAGCAATACCGCCCAAGTTTGGTAGCATGTTGCCCTTTCCTTGCCAGCACGCTGGAGTTCCTTCGCGACAGATGGTAGCACCACCATGGACAGACGGTAGCACCGTCGTCGACCTACGGTAGCATCACCGCTGGTCAACGGTAGCACTGCCGCTCTTCCTATGCAGCATCAGCGTACTGCTTCGCGCACTGGCGCGGGGATGTGGGTGTATTGGCGAGGAGTTCGCCGGCGTGGGGATGCTCGACGTGGTAATCTCGCGGGACCTTGGGAAGATGGAGGCGGGGCTGTGGAGCTCGACGCGGAGCGCTTGTTGCCGGACGCGACGCGAACGAAGAAGATGGCGGAGGAGGCAGGGAGGAGGGGCGGCGACACGCTTCTTGACGGCCCGGCGCGACGAGGCGCGGCGCCTGCTGGGAGAAAGGAGCCAGGGGAGCCAGAGGAGACGACAAAAGAGGAACGAATGATCGGGAGGAGATAACGTTTACGTGCGCGGGACCCACCCTCACGTGGCGCACGGGTAAAACGGTGGCGTGGAACACGTGTCGAGCGACGGAGCCGGGGGACGCAACCGCGCGATCCCCCGGATGATTAATAGCGTTTTCCCTAAAAAAACATTCAAATAGGCTCAAGCCCGGCTGGTCGAAAAAAATGAAAATGAGACCTGAGCCTGACCCGAGTGGACAAAAAAGTCCATGTAAACTGCGTAATTACACAGTCCCAAGCTCGGCCTGAGTTACACAACGAGCCAAAGTTTCAGGCCTGAGTCTGTCCTGAACACAAGCGACCCGGCCCAGCCCAAAAACTCGGGCTAGGTTTGGGCTAGGTCATCGGGTCGGACTGTCCATGCATAGGCGTACCCTCTCCCCGGTGTTTTGAGAGTCGTCGCCGTCTCCCACAGGGCACCCCTTCTCCTTTGGTAGCCTCGATCACCAGCCGGAGTGGGAAGAGGAGGACCGCCGACCCCCTTAAAAGTTAGGGTAGGTTGTAGATTAGAGTGTGTTACGTCGGAGTGACAGATTGGTGTTATGTCCCTCTCGGATATGGGTTGCTATCGAGCGGCACCCTAGGCTCGGTGAAACTCCCCAGGTGTCGTCCCATGGTGCAAAATGAAGCTCGTTAGATCTAGTGACGCCTCCGTGAGTAAGCCCGACAGAGCTCAACATTGGCGAGATTTACAACTCCCACCTTGGTCTTGTGCGCTATCTCGCTTCGTGGGTCTACCGGTTAGGTATCCCCTAAGAACAACCCCTGAACAAATCTTGGACTGATGCATGGTAAGAAAAAATGCAACGTTGTTGCAAGTTTTGATCAGGTGCACTAGGATTCCAACAACAACAACAACATGAAGAAGGTCCAAATGTGTTCAGAGCTCTTCTAGCTGCTCTTGCTTGGGGATAGACAAGTTTCCAAGTGGGAAAGCTGTCACATCCAAAATATAGAGAGGGAGTGGAAACATAAATCGAAAGGACGTGTTTGTCAGCTTTTGTGTTAGCCTGTATGGTGAGACCATGGGTTCCACCCGGTAAGTGTTGAGCGTTTTATAAAGGGCCAATTATATTGAATAGGAAATGAATGACCAAAACTAAACTTCGTCTTCTAGCTTCCCTCTTTCTCCTGCGTCTAATTCAAAATCTCTTCATATGTATTCGTCTCTTAGATCCAGATCATATAAACTGAGTTGATCTCACACCCTGATTCTTCATAGAACAAGGGATAGTTACAATGTGTGTATAATTTCGTGCACCATCCAAATTCCAAAAGGCACATCTTACACTTACATCGCCATAAATGTGCTCCATGACTACTTACTACGATGATCATCAAGCGAGTCTCGACTATGCCTCGAGGAAGAAAGAAGCGACACTTTGACCCTATTCCGTACTACTCGCCCTCTTCCGATTTATACGTCACGTATCTATAGATCGTCAGTTTTAGCAATGTAATATGTGTTGAATAACAAAAAAATACACCATTAGAAAACATAACACTGAATTTTTTTAATGATTTATTTTTGTAATATATGCATATTACTCAAATTGATGATCTAAAAATATGCCGAGTATATATAAACCGTAAGGGGCGTGGCCATCTCTCAGGCCGGGCCTAAAAGAGCCGGGAGCAACAAATCCAAGGCCAAACCCGGCCCGACTGACGATAGAAATTGGGCCCAAACTAGACCCGAGCCCAAAAAACCCAACTAGGCCCAACCCGATCCCGGCTAACATCATGATTTTAAACCCGACCCGGCACGATATGCAAGCCTGGCCCGACCCGGCACGGGATTTTCGGGCCGGGCTGCAGGCAACAGCCGAGCTACAGAAGGACCCGCGGCGACGCGCATCGACTGTCATGTCCAATCCCGCTCCGCGGCCGCAACCACTCGGGTCTCGGGCCAAATTACTAACTATATGAAAGAGGGCCACTTTAGCGAGCTGTGAGCTATCCTGACATTGTTCATCACTGTTCTGATGAACAGTGTTGAACCGTGTCTGACCGTTTTTTGCAGAAAAGTCCCCACGTTTTCCAAAAATTGTTAAACGGTCCGTGTCTGATCTTTTTTGCAGAAAAGTCCCCACATTTTCCAAAAATTGTTAAACGGTCCGTGTCTGACCGTTTTTTTCAAAAAAGTTCCCGCGTTTTTCAAAAATTATTAAACGGTCCTCCCGAATAAGACATCTTTGCAGAAAAGACCCCGTGTTTTCCAAAAATGCGAATCAGTCCTCAGGTACAATTAAATTTTTTTCCCAAAACATTTTTTTTGCTAATTCCCACTTTTGCAAAGTTCTAAATCTCTTTTTCGCGCTCACATTTCCGACACAACTTTTAAACTTTGTTTTCCCGGTGGTACCTTCTTTACTACAATGTCGATGTACTTTTCACATGAACAACAAATAATAGCATCTTATTTTCCCCTAATTTAATTTTTTCCCACGCTCACATTTTTGACACTCCTTTGAAGCATAATTTTCTGGTGGTAGTTTCTTTAAGCTAACGACGAACAAATTTTTGACTGCAATATGTGAGTTATAGATTTTTAGATTTCTCGAACCCATAGACATTTACAGCACAAATTTTTTAAAGGTAGTTTTCCAACGGTGATTTTTTAGGTAATTTTCCTGCGGAGAACAAATTTTTAACTATAATCTGTGAAATTCAATATTTCCCATCTCATATAAAAAAACATAGTTTTCCAGTGATAGTTTCTTTAGCAAACAATTTTTTTCTTGTAATTTGTGAACCACAATTTTTGTGAACCACAATTTTTTACGAACATCAAGCTATGGTGACGGTGAATTGCTCACATTTCTGACACACCTTTTAAACATCGTTCCCCAATGACAGCTTCTTCACTACAGTTTCGAGGCACTTTTGACATGAACAACAAAACGTAGCATCTTATTTTCCCTTGATTTTCACTTTTAAAAAAACAAAAATTTCTTTCCCGCGCTCATATTTTCGACACATATTTTAAGCGTACTTTTCCGGTGATACTTTCTTTAAGCTAACAGCGAACAAAATTGTGACTGTAATTTGTGCGCTACAAATTTTTAGATTTCTCGACCCCATAGACACTTTCGACACAAGTTTTTAAACGTAGTTTCCTAATGATAATTTTGTAGATCACTTTTCTATCGAGAACAAATTTTCGACTGTAATTTACAAATTTTACACCAACGCGCGCCAAATCTCTACTATATAATATGGCTTCAGGTGATGGTTGGTATGTTTTTTAGATTTCCAGTTTTACCCTTATGTCTCAGAAAATATTACCCACCTTGCCACGCTTAAGTCGTAACGGTTCGTTTTTCTATTTCCTGTCTCCAACCAGTGCCTCGCGTTATCCCGTCAAAGCATCCTCGATCTCCAGCGAGCGGCGCCGTCTTCCCCATCCGGCCGGGATCCTAACCCCCACCACGGCCCTCTCCTCTGGCCTTCTCTCCGGCCTCCCTCCTCGCCTTCGCCGGCGGCCATCGTTAAGTCGCATATCGGCTCGGCTGTTTGGTTCCTCAACGGCTCAACCCGAGCGCGCTTCGAACAGAAACAGAGCACGGGAGCCCCGCCGCCGCCGCCACCGCTGTTATGGCTGGAGCGGAAGACCAACCAACACCACGGACCACGGTCCCTCCAGGTGCTGCTAGCCCGCGCCGATCCACCCAGCAACACCACCAGTGCGGGCCCTTACTACTCGCCGCGGCCGGTCCCGAGCGATGAGACGACGATGGTGTCCTGCAGGGGCGGGGGGGCTCACTTAATGAAGGGCTCGGATTCCAGCGAGAGGAGGTTGAAGGACGCTTAGCGTATCCGACGGCGAGGACGGGAGGGAGAGATTGAGTAGAGGCTGGCGCGGCCGTGTATCCACGACTCATCCGGGTCAAGGTTGCCGCGGGGCAGGAAGGTCGTGGGAGGGGGCAACGTTGAGGGAGGAGCTCACTGAGAGATAGATGCGCGGAGCTGGGGCAGCGGTAATGGGGAAGGAGGAGGCGCGGCCATGCGGGGGCGTGGGGATTCAGTGCAATTGCAATGGGAGCTGCTGCTGCTGTGAATGAGAAAAGACGGGTGCAGCCGTGCAGGTCGACATATTTTGGTCTCTGAATTCAGTAGACGAAAAATTCAGCTGCAGGAAGGTGCTTGCAATTGGAACTGTAAAGTGGTAATTAACAAAAATAATTGTCCTCCAAATCGAATCGCAAAACAACATCTTGGAGCTGAGCAGAAAAATGTGCAGCAGGGGAAGTACCAGTCTTAGTCCTAGAAGTTTGCAATCAGTCTGATCCTCTTCCGCAATGCAAGGAGGTGCATCTTCTGAAAAGAGTTTGACAAACGGTAGCAGAAGGCGTTGCAGCTACCACCGATAGAAGCAAGTTACCAACTGCTTTAACCAACCAAACATCTGCGGTGTACTATTTGTAAGAAGGCTTCTTGCTCTCCTGAGCCAATTGAACTTCCTACAATTGATTTGGTTGTTTTCTGAAGATATCACATCACTAAATATCAGCTGCACTCAACAAGGGCGAGACATGCACACGATCTTTGCACAAGACTGAATTTCTGCCTTAAAATAATTAGAAACCATAAGGATTGTTTTTATTATAAGCTTTAATGGGATAAAACTCCTTAAGTTTATGAATGAACATGATTCGGCATATGCATATCACATATTGTGCCTATATGATATTTGCGACTACTCCCTATGATCCAAAAAGAGTGTCACGAGGTATATGTAGGAGTTGTAATGGTCAGATCATTGTCCCACAACACTTTTAATGGATCGGATGGAGGTACATTTAGTTAAACCATTCAATTGCTTTTACACCGTACTTTACAAATTAAAGAGACAATTTTTCATAAAAATATATTAACTCCAACTCTTATGTTTCATTTTTTACGTCAGCGGCTCTTTTGATGCAAGTCGTATGATTCAGTTATTGGCCAGTTATTTATTAATTATACCCATATTTTCATTTAAATGTTGTATATTGTTAAAACTTTTTTTCCCGTTGCAACGCACGGTTAGTTCAACTAGCCCCAAAATCCAAAAGCCGAACGAAGCAAAACTGAACCATTTTCTCCCCATCCCCGAACTCGTCGTCGCCGCCGCCTCCGCCCCTCCCCCTCTGTTTCCCCACCACACTAAAACCCTAGCCGCCCAGGGCCCAGGGTCCACCCCCCCTCCCCGCCGCCACGACGGCTGCCTAGATCCCCTGGATCTCGCGCGCCCTAGTGTTCCGGCCTCCCCCGCACCCTCGCTCGCCACCGCACCAGACGCGGTGCGATTCGGGGCAGGGTTCTGGCTGGCCCCACCATGCCTCGGACCTCGCGCCACAGGTCGCACCGGTCGCACAGGCGGGGCGGGTCGGCTGAGCGGTCGGAGTCCGACGGCGAGGATGCGGGCGCGCGGGAGGAGGCCACGGCGGGGGCTAGGGTTCCGCGAGATCCCGAGCCGGAGAGGCGCAGGTCGTCATCGGGGAAGGACGTGGTGAGCGCGGGAACGGCCACGCGGAGCACGGAAGGAAGAGGAAGGATAGGGTAGAGGAGACTCTGGTGGATGTGGTCAGCGACCGCTGGAACAGCGGCGTGTGCGAGGATCACTTGGTCGAGAAGAGGTCTAAGAGTGAGGTGTTTGGGCCCGTCGATGTGGAGAAGCCCAAGGTTTCCGGGGATGACTCCAAGAGGCCAAGTAAGCGGACGGTCGTATTGGATGAGAGGGTTGAAGAGGTTGTTGTGTCCAAGAGTGATTCCGGGAAGCAGCGGCGGTCGGAGAAGGAGAAGGAGTTGGGGAGGAGGGAGAGTAGTGGGCAGTATAAGGATGACAGAGATAGGGAGAGAGATAGAGACAAAGAGAGGGAAAGGGAGAAAGAATGGGAGAGGCTGAAGGAAGAGAGAGGGAAAGGGGTCGGGATAGAGATAAGGAGAAGGAAAGAGAACGCGAGAAGGAGAGGGAACGAGAGCGGGAGAGGGAGCGTGATAGGGAACGAGAGCGGGAGAGGGAGCGTGACAGGGAACGGGAGCGTGAGAGGCAAAAGGATCGGGAGAGGGACAAGAAAGATTATGATTCCAAGCATGAGAGGTATGAAGATGGTAGTGCCAGGAAGAATGGCTCAAAGTCTAGTAGAGTGGAGGAGGAGAGCTACTCACACAAGAGACACGTTGAGATCAATGGTAAGGTACCCCTTGGTTGAAGTGTTCCTGACAATGCTGATAATATTCCTGCTACCTGTGTGTTTAGTTATGCATGATTACTAATTTCTTAACGTTACTTGGTTTGATACTCTGGTTACATTTGGTCTTAGTGCTTTACTGCACTATCATTTTAAACGTGTAATAAATATTACTTGCTTCTGACACATGAGAAATTGTGGAACTTGTTTTTCATCTTTCTAATTGGTTGTACCGTGCACTGTCTTCTCTTATTTTTTGAGCCATTTGTCAATGTAGTTTCTGTATTTTCTTGTTTGTTGATTCCATCTGACCTGTATGGTTAAGCAAACTGCCGAAAATACAACATGTACAACCATATAAATTTATATCATGTGATTCAGCTTGAATTCATATTTTTCTATGTCAATGTAGTTTTTGAGCCATTTGTCAATGTAGTTTCTGTATTTTCTTGTTTGTTGATTCCATCTGACCTGTATGGTTAAGCAAACTGCCGAAAATACAACATGTACAACCATAGAAATTTATATCATGTGATTCAGCTTGAATTCATATTTTTCTATGTCTGACCTAGCATTTTTGGTACGAGTAAGCATATATGATAGTGTTTGAATTGTGAAGTTGTGAACAAATCGCTCACTTAGTTGATTAATTTACTTTTTTGTTTGTTCATTCCCGCCTTCCTCAACATGTTTATTTTGGTTCTTTATTATTGCTCCTTTCTGCTTCTGTGTGTCTCTGAAGTTGATATTTTGGAAACAGAAACTCCAGCTAAAGAGAGACACAGTAATCCTGACAGGGAGACGGATAAACACAGCCGAAGAAAAGACGACACTGAAGACAAAGATAAGTGGCCAGCTGACAATAGAGATAGTGATGACAGGAAGACTCTGTCCAGGTATGATCATGGTAAGATTAGGAGCTCTAAGGAACAAAGGTTTGATGATGACAAGTATAAACAAAAGTACAAGGATGATTATGAGAGGGATAGAAGGCAGCAAGATGACAAGTGTCTGGATGAGCGCATGACCCGGGATCATGGAAGTGATAGGGCCGATTATAATAGCACAAAAGATGGGCACAAAATTTCGGAGGGCCATTATAGGAAGGATACAGTTCAAGAAGGTGATCGTCATGATGATTATGGCAGTAGGTCTAAAGAAAATAGAGGGAGAAAAAGACCACCTGAGGAAAGCGAGGATCAATATGATCTGAAAACTCCAAGTGCACGTGAGCAACGTGGTATGTTGGAAAAATCTTCAGGCAGCGGGCGACTGGACTCTCGAATTGAAAGAGCAAGGTCTGAACATAGGCATCCAGAAAATGTTGATTCTAGTCCGAGTAAAGTCCACGCAAGAACTTCACCTGGCTCAAATCCTCATCATGAAAAAGATCAAAGCTGGTAAGATATCTTCTTTATCGTTTAGACATGTGAAACGTCTTTGTCGTATTAGACTGACTCTTGGTAGACTTTAGCTTTGTAGTTGTATTTTCTCCTGGTTGTGGAAATAGCATGTTCCGCTTTAGCATCATAACTAACTTAAATAGTGAGGTGATATGTTTTTCATGTATAATATAGATTACGTTAGAAGTTTCCATGGATTTTTTTGGCATGCTTACTAACTTCATGTATATGTGTATAATGATCACTCAAATATAACATATTGCACGCTGGCAGTAAGGTTTCTATATGGATTTGGTTGCTGATTAGCAGCATAAGTTGGTATCTCAGAGTGAAATTAATCCTACAACTCTTGAGTTAAATAGTACTATTGGTCATGGATGGGCTGGTAGGAGTACAACTAAAGGTTATTGTTGCAGTTAGCAAGGGTAATGGATATTGCTTATCTACATCACAAATGGAAGAATTTTTGTGTGGTGGAATTTACCGTTTATTTGTATTTTAGTATAATCTGTGTTGGTTTAACTGTTCATATTTGTCCTCTCCATTTCCTATTACAAGCTTGTAGACTAAGGAACGTCTAGGAACGCTTGTGCTGTGATATCGGCTCTAGTTTTTGTCTTTGGTTGATAAATAGTGCTGGAATTTGCAACTAATAAGAACATTCTGATGCAGTTTATGCTGTCTGCATTTGTTTTTAATGCTAGCTTCTTCTAGCATTGAACTAATCTATCATTTCGTCTGCAGGCATGGATCTAAACTAACAGATCATACGAAGAGAGAGATACCACATGATGAAAGAAGTATACGACCAAGAACATCTTCAGGCAGAGAACGTACACCTGCTTCTAGACTGCGTGACAGGGATACAGACAATTGGTCTTCAGAAAGGATCAAACAAAAGGATGATCTCCAGTCACGTGACATACCATTGGAAATTTCTACGTCGTCACAATATGATCGAACACCAAGGAAAGATACACATCCTTCACCAAAACAGCTATCTGATAAGTCCCCATCTTCAAACGACCAAAGGTTTTCAGGTAGGCTTAGTGGCGGACGTAGTCTTGATAATAAAGGGGAAAGGAGCGTCCTGACTAAATACAGAGATAGAGATAGTGATTTATCCTTGGAACGGTCACTTCATCAAGATCGAACACCAGCTAAAGTTCCATACAGAGAACCAACACCTTCTGTTTCATCCATAAGCAGAGGGGGCCATTTTCCAGGCACATCTCCAAATCATCCCTAATGCCACCTATGAGGCACAGAAGTGATGATTCTTCCTTCTTGGGTTCACATGATGATGACCGTAGACCTCAAAGTGGAGATAGAAGGTTCCATGGCCATCAGAAGAGGAATGATATGAATTCTGGACGAGGCCATGGGCATGCCTGGAATAATGCACCCAGCTGGCCTTCTCAAGTTGCAAATGGTTTTGTCCCCATGCAGCATGGTGCTCCTGGATTTCACCCATCTGTACATCAGTTTCATCCCCCACCAATGTTCAACCTTCGGCCCCAAATGAAGTTGAACCAGACGGGAGTTTCATATCCTATGCATGACACAGTTGACAGGTTTTCGCCGCACATGCGCCCTTTTGGGTGGCCTAATTCGCTGGATGAGTCATGCCCCCCTCACCTACAAGTTTGGAACAGTGGCAGTGGTGTATTTGGGGGTGAACCCTATATGTATGGTAGGCAAGAGTGGGATCAAAACAAGATGCATGCTGGCAGCAGGGGTTGGGAGACAACTGGTGATGTATCCAAGGGACAAAGTGAATTGCCTGACACTGAATTTCCTGTTGCTAAAAAGGAGGCCGACTGTTTAGCAACCCCTGTTTCAGAGTCTTCTGGTGGACAGCACAATCTCAATTCTCATCCTGAGCAGAAAGATATGGACCATTTGATTTCAGAAAAACATGAAGCAAATGGTGATACTAAAAGTGCTGTAAAAAATTTGGAAGCTCCCCAAGGAACAACACTCAGGGATTCCATGTTATCAAGTAATGGTACTCCAGTATTTTCTAAGAATTATTTATCAAGAATTAGTGTTTCACATGATCTTGTCAAGTCAGAGTTGTACAAAAGATGCACATCCCTGCTGGGAGAACTGGGCATAGCAAATGGTGGCCCTCAGGTGATTAGGAATGTGCGTATTCAGGTATTAAGTGGTTTTGATTTGTTGTATATGTTTCCTCTATTATGGGTTTCCTATTCTCTGATGTTGATTATTGCATTTTTAACAGAATGATGGAAATGCTGGAAAGATTACTAGAGAACATGGAAGCCACAGTCTGTTGGGTTTATTTTATCTAAAAACCAATGATGCTGTTTTTCAGGCAAGTATTAGCTAATCTACTCTTGAAGATCTTATTCAAAATTTGAAAGTAGCATTCATTTTATACGCAGAGTATTTTGTGTTTTTGTATTGTATGCTAGTCTTGACTAACAGTGATAACATGGGTGTGTTTATCTCCTTTACCGTAACAGAGAGCTATGGCCCTTCACAAGAATCAGGCAGAAAAGGCTGTGGCTCCTACCCAAGCATTTGAGCAAAGTGGCGGGAAAATGTATACAGCAGAAGATAATCACGATGACACCTGTACTCCACCGAAGGAACTGATGGTGAGTAACCCTGCTTTGCACCATCGTGCTGACATTGTTGAGGGTCCACCGTTAAAACCGGTGTCTGGTGATGGCTTGGGGATGACACCTCTGGCAACCACAGAATCTGGTGATGTGGATTCACCTCCAGCAATACCAGAATCTGGAGATGTGGATGCACCTCCAGAAATCACAGAATCTTGTTATGTGGAAGCACCTCCAGCAATCTCAGGACCTGAAGACACCGAGATGGTGGCACACCCAGTAACCAAAGGACCTGATGAAGATATGGAGGTGGTGGCTTCTCCAGCAAGAACTGAACCCGACAAAAATATGGAGGATGTGGCACCTCCAGCAATCGCACTACCTGTTGATGGCCCAGCAGATGGTGCACCAGAATTAATCATAGAACATAGTGATGTCTTGCAGGAGTCTCCTTCAGCCATTGAAGAATCAGGGGATACAATGGAGGTTGTGCCACAAGCTGTCACAGAACAACCTGGCCAAGGAAAGGATGATGCTCCTGCTGTTGCTTGCCCTCCTAATGGTCAAGAGACTGTCTCCATCATGCATGCAGGAGTTGAGAAAGATATGAAAGGAGATATTGATGACAGCTCTGAGAGTGTTGCGGTGAATGCAGCTAGCTTTGTTTCGGGGGTGGATGTTGTTGCAAGTGGCGCTCAGGACTGTGAAGGTTTGTTGGTGGAGGGTAGGGTAAATTTAAGCCGGATACCTAATTCTCCAGAAAGTACACATTGAAACTCCTTTTATTTCATTTTTAATTCCTTTTTCTCGGAGGGGTTTATGCCTTCCGCCTGGAGTTGTTTTGAGTTGCATCGGTTTTTATTTACCATCCAGTGATTTTCCCGTCTAGTGAAGTTTTTGCCGGTGGGCTGGCTTGCTGGTGGGAGCTTAACGTTGCTGTGGGATACAGGAGATGCTGGCGGGGCATGTGCTGGCGTTCAGGTGCTGCATATGCTCTTTCAGCATTGTTCCGTGTCTTCTACGCTTGCTCGTACAAGTAACCCATAGCAAGAGCTTTTCATCATGTTGTGGAGAAAATTTCCCATTACAACTAGTCCGCGCGCATCAGTTTTTCTGTGGGGTAAGCTAGTTTGGGCTAAATGTTACAACACTTAGCCTGAAGGGTAGGTACTAACAAGAACCTGCTTGCACCTTTTGGTTCAGAATGCAATGTGATTTACAATTTGTGCCCGTCAAACAGTTTTCAGCTCTCCACTATTATATATAGAAATTACCAAAATGCATCTCTCGGAAGGGAACCTAGGGGTTACTTCACTTTTCCTTCAAATCTGGAAAAATTCTTGTATTTGGTGGCATGTTCTGTCCTAAGAATTGTTTCATATGCAGCTGATTTGACAAGTAGCTTACGACTTTTGATGCCAAACCGATGAGTAGAAAATAAAGATCTTGAAATGGAAAATAAGAAGTCGATGATTTCTTAAGCAGTTGATTGAAAAGTAGCTTAGGACTTTTGATGCAAACTGATGAGTAGAAAATAAAGATCTCGAAATGGAAAATTAGAAGTCAATGATTTATTGCTTACACATGGAAATTATTTGATGACTTAAATAAGTTACAAAAAAGTCACGATATTGAACGTCGGAACGTGAGGGCAGCATTTGTAAACCCGGGCTCTAATGAACCTGGAATTTTAAACTCGTAATGTTGGAGTTTCATTTTTTGAAATTTTAAACTTATTTTGGAGGCGGTGCCATCGCAGCCCCACTAGACCCGCCCCTGTAAGCGCCGTTATACATGCCCTGGCCGTCCGTGTTGCAGTGTGAACACTTTTAGAACTATATTGTGTAAATAAAATTGTATAAGACATGAAATAAGAAGTTTCATATGAAGTTGACAACAATAGTTGAGAGGCTAAATTTAATCTACCTTAAATGATTGTATGCTTGACTGCTAAAGTTTAATGGATAATGTTTATAATTTGTTTATAGAGATAGCCTCACATAAATGAATGTTAGTGCGATCAAATGATCAATTAAATGTCTATAAAAAATGAAAAATGAATGATGAGAATAGATTTTATGTGGTGATAGACTATCGGGGTTTTCTTTATAAGATATACTTTGACCTCAAGCGCAAGGGGTGAAAAGGTTTTCTTTATAAGATATGCTTTGACCTCAAGCGCAAGGGGTGAAAAGTTTACGATCCCTCCTAGCTACTACCGACATGGCTCGGCCAAAACGAATAAGAAATAGTTCGTCCTCCCTCGTCAACACACATGTTGGGGTAGAATGGTTTCTCTAGCGCCTTGGGGATGACATCGCAGCCGCCTTGGGGAGTAGTTCTATGCTGCTTCGACGAGGGTGACATCGCTCATCGCAGAGGCGCCTGAGACTGATGCTAGCAACAATTACCGGATGCCAGTGGAGACGCCCGAGACCGACACCAGTGATCGATGCTAACAACAAAAGCGAATACCCAATGCTCGCAATACTCGGAAAGCTAGTAGTCAAACATGTCCAATCGTATTTCCTCTGTTTCTGCTTGCTAAAAACACTTATATTGTGAAACAAAGATGCATACAAAGAAGAAGGGCTCACAAAGTTAATAGCAAGGTGTAGATGACCTCAGCCTTGCTTCCAGTGTACTCCCTCCGTTCCAAATTAGTTGTCTTCAATTTGCCAAAAAGTGGATGTATCTAGACATGTAACATGTCTAGATACATCCACTTTTTGGCAAATTGAAGACAACTAATTTGGAACGGAGGGAGTAGGTCTCAACCGATCCATGAAGCTCCACACTGTACTCATTGAGGACTGAGTAAACTGTACGAGAAGATAAAAAAAATACCAAAACAGAGAAACAACGATAAGGATAAGGATTTGCCCGAAACAAAGTTGAGGACAAAAATTCAGGGACAAACCCTACACGCTGGACAGTTAGGCACATGCGTATAAATTCTGCTCGTGGCTGAAGAGATCTTTATAAGCTCGGGAATCCTCAAATTCGACAAAAAATAGGAAAAATTGACTCAAGGGAACGCAAGCCAGTCATCATCGTCCCAAAATCAGTTTGGACTATTTTTTGGGAAATTTTGAAGTTGGGCAAGTAAATTTGTGGGGTGGAGGGGAAATAAAGGTGTCAAATTCATGTCAACTTAAAACTGAAAATGACGCCAGTGGGCCGCCTGTACCGACACCGACAGGGTCAGTTCGGAACTCCTCCCACCGAGCAAGGGTGAAACCCAACATACCTGGACGGTGTAGGCGGAGGCGTGCACACACATCCTTTAACCAAACCCCTATATATTATGTCTGTTTCGGAAAGCTAGTAGTCAAACATGTCCAATCGTATTTCCTCTGTTTCTGCTTGCTAAAAACACTTACGTTATGAAACAAAGATACATAGAAAGCAGAAGGGCACCATGTATGTCTGTGAATACATCGAGGAATCCCCTATATATTACCCCTTACAATTTGAACCCCTACTTTTGAACCTTAAATCAATGCAATCTCATGCATATTGGTTTTGTGCATAGTTCATCATACCTAGCATACAACATAGTTTATCTAGATAATCCATACATTACGATTATAATTGTGATTGCTGCAAATGCATGTTGGAGACGAATCTCCTTCTCGATGGTATATCTCTCGATCTTATTCATTTTCAACATAGTTGTATCCGTCTCGATCCTGTAATCATTGACGATATCTTTAATATACAACTCTATTTTAATTTATCTTTTACAATTCTCTTTTTATCTCCATCCATCCCTGTTTTATATTTTTTAAACATTGATTTTCTCCATCTTTCGGTTTGTCCCTTGAGCTATCTATAGCATTTTTTAATCGACTGTGAAGTTCAAATTTAACAAAACAAGTATTTTGCCTTGCAGACCATGATTCAAATCAGTTTTCACGCCCCAAACATTGCAATTACATGTTGAATTCTAGATGTAAACCAAATCAAATTCAATTGCATAATTTCGGATTAAACTCAGAATTTAAGCAAACCCTAAAAATCATACGGTAAAGAATTCATAGGAAGCGATATTTCCGTTGCCCACGAGGGAAAACCACATCCTCATTGGTGTATCTGAAAACCATGGTGGACAGCGGCGGCGGGAGTGCTTGGGACGATAGCGGTTCGAACAGGAGGCGGCGTGTCGAGCTAAGAAGAAGGGGGAGGTGGGAGGGGGGGGCTAGTGACTGAGACGCCGAAGGGACTGGCGTCCGCTCTCTGCACCAAGGTACAAGTTTTTTTTAAAGGAAACCGAGGAGCATGTTTGTCTATTGAGTAAATAAGTAACCATCATTTTTTTTTGAGGGAACAACTTTTTGTTTTTTGAGCAAACTTTTGAGGGAACAAGTAAACATCCGTCTCTTTTTTTTTTTGAGGGTTAGTAAACATCCGTCTCTTTATATGCAATGCAACGTGGTCTGGTCAATGTCTTGGCCCAAAACGACCCTTCGCCCATGTCTTAGCCCAAAGCCCAAAAGAAATACCTTGACTTCCGCTCCAAGCTTTCCGATGCCGATGCTGGGCTTTCAGTTTTTCTAAGGGGACCAAGAGGGGAAAATCGCTCTAAACCCCTCGAGGGAATAGAAGAAGACAATCCCTAACCCCCCGGTTTCCTTTCCTCCCGGCGAAGACATACCGGCGGCGATGGCGGCGGCTGCGGCAAGGTCCGGATCCCGGCGCCTGTTCTCCATCACGGCCCTCGTGCCACGGAAGCTACCGACCCCTCCCCCGAAAGCCGACGCCTTCCCCAACCTCTTCGTCCCTGGTACGATTATTTCTTCCCCTTTCCCGTCGCCCCTTCCTTCCCTCTCAGGCGTTGCTCGCTTCTACAGGTTTAGGTCCTAGTACAATGGTAGCATTCTTAAATCTTTCCCAAATCGACTAAGAGAGCATTTCATGAGGAACACTAGAAACTAGATCAGTGGTGTTAGCACACTAGAATGTACCAAATAGGTGAGCATTTCATGAGGAGATTGTGGAATTTCTTCTTGTATAATTGAAGACTAAAGTATATAGTAAGAAGTACATAATATAGCCGAACACAGTATTTTTTGTCTTAAGTTCATGCAATCTACTATTCATTTCTGCCAGACGAACTATTGAAAAAAAATCTAGTAAGGATTTATTGTTTTTGTTAAGACCTCATAGCTATAAATAATAATATTCTGCTATCACCACGTGTCTCTGCATATTGATAGGTGCCACTATGTATAAATTTGTCCATAAGGGTCACTTTTTTTTGATGGACAAGCTTATGGACTACATAGTGGATGCCCTTATACCTTAAGTGCGTGGAATCTTTTCAATCTTACCAGAAGAATCATTAGGAATAGCTTCTGTATACTTCTTTAGTGAATCTTCCTTGGATAATCTTTCATTTATTAAACCCGATAGAAGGAAATAGTTAGAATAGAAAAGGGCACAATTTCTCAAAATGAAAACTCCAGAGGCAAATAAAAAACATGTTTGCCTTCTCCAGTGAACTGTTGATAGATGGATACCGACGTATGATTGGGCTGCCTGTTCTGTCCTTCAATTAAGTTGGGTCAATCTATGCTAATTACTTCCTGTTTTGATTCTTAATGTGTTAAAATAACATTTTTTTCGTGTGCTCTGTTGTATAAATATTGACTAACCGTTCTTTCAATATTGTGCATCTTGATGAGGGTCTTTTGTCAAACATTCCAGCATCCTCTTTAAAAAATTCAAGGTGGTATATGATCAATTCAAACCGTTCAGGTTCTCTGATAGCGCGTAAAGAGTGCCGCAAAGTACTGCCTTCTTCAATAAGGCCATCTGCATCTTACTCCACACAAGCTTCAGAAAACAAACCAAAGCAGGTTCTCTAATTCTGTTTGCTGATCTAATTATTTTAATATTAATTATTCAGTAGTGGTTTCTTCTATATTTTCTTGCTTGTGGTGAGTGGTGACTCTTGATATAACTTTGAGCAGTGACAATGTTTTCCATTTTTTTTATGCCACCATGAATAGTCTGTGTACTGTGGAATATAGGAAATTATTAACCATGACAAGTTCTGGCCATTTGTGGTAGTAATAATGATCACTCTTGCATACATGCATGAGCTTTACTATGTTTACTTTCGTTTTCATAAGTTTTGATTCTGTTGGGATCAGTGCATCAAGAAGCTGCTACATCGCTATTGATAATGTATATGCATTAGCCCCTATACTGTGGTTTTGAACTTAAGTTTTTCAGAATAGATTGTTAGGGGTTAATCAACTGACATTGGAATGCATATACTGAAAAGATTCTCTTCGTTTATTGTATGAGTGTAGGTAATTGCTAGGTGGCTTTATCACTCTTTTTGGTTCATTATCTTGATGTGGTGATATCCTTGATTAAGCTCTTCATTTTACCTACACCAGATTTCTTGAAGCATTTTTGATCCGATAGAACAAACTAATTTGGTTACGTAGTTTATCGAAAAGTCTTGAGTCTTGTGTATTTTCTTCTTATTATCCATTTTGACAACATTTTTGCTGTTGAAGAGCTGAGTATTGTGTATTTACTCTCCATCAACAATATTAATCACCTAACGCCTTCATTTTCTGCTTTTGAGGCCCAATTTCAAGCATATCTTCATGTAAACAGTAAAATTGTCAGTAAACTTTATTTTCATGGTCTGCTAGCTGTTTTCTGTTTCCTGTTTCCTGTTGTATGGATATATTTTTCTTATGGTGGATGTCATTCTGGGACATGTCTTATTAGTTGTTTTCTGTTTCATGTTTCATGGATATAGTTTTCTTACGGTGGATGTCATGCTGGGACATCTTTTTACTGCTTATAGAAGACTGTCCTCTTAATCCTCAGGAGAAAACAGACTTGACAACAATTGAAGACCCCTTTGATGCCCCTACCTATAATATACCTGAGAAACCAGTGACATTTGCTGAGGGAGCCTCTTACAGTGTTGTAATACTCGCTGGGCTTGGAGTTGCTGCGTTGGCGGGATATGCTGTTTTCAAAGAGCTTATATTTGAACCTAAAGAGTATGTCTTTTGCATTCTTTTAATTGAACTTGAGGATGCCAAATATGGAGTAGCACAATTTGTAAGAAACGTGGTAATACACATGAGCGTGTTTAGTTCATAGCCGAACTTTGCTACAAGTGTGGCAGTTGTTTGTTTGACTGCCACAGTTGTGGAATGCAACACCTTCTTAGTATTCTGGCCCACATGTCATAGGCCCACAATTGTGCCAAATCTTGCCACAGTTGTGCTGCCAATTTCTTGGCCTCACTTTTTATGGCTTGCCACAACTTAGTAGATAAGAAATTTACTAGTTACTGTATTTAGAAAAGTACTACGAGCTACTCCCTCCGTATCAAAAATATAAGATGTTCTACCTACTTTTGGCACATATGTATCTAGACATGTTTTAGTGCAAGGTTCATGTGAACCTTGCACTAAAACATGTCTAAATACATTTGGATCAAAAGTAGGTAGAACATCTTATATTTTGATACGGAGGGAGTATCTACTAAGAGCATCTAAATTGTTGGGAATATGTCCTGGCACTAAGAATGACACATCGGGCAGGCACTAAATTTGCTTGGTCTCTTCAGTTTTTTATCACCCCACAACTAAATAACTAACCTTTTTCTCCCTTCCCTACCTCATTTACAAGTGGATTCATTTTTGGCTCACTTACCCAACCCTCCACTGTGCTCGTGCTGGTACACCAATTTATCTTGTCCCTGGTATTGGCTTCAATGACACATCACAGATCACCTTATGCCTAACGAATATAGACTCTTACTGGATTATGTAGTAGACTTTCTCATATTAAATACTTAAAACTGCATTTCTGAAGTGTAAACATTTATGGGAGCTGATGTTATGTGTTAATCTGGTTGCCTCTTAGTGTGTTATTACCCACACGTGGATGCTATATCTTCCCTTAGTTTTGTACTTTTGTGCCACTCCCCATCACTTGGTTGATATACTAGATGCCCCAAACTTGCAGCAAACTTTGCTCTCTTTCATAACCAAGCTTCTTACTTTGGGTCTCCTGGCATACATATTAACCAGACTTGGGTTCTCCCTGAAGCTGACCAATCAATAACTTGATTGTTAATTTTTTGTTTAGCATGTTGTCAATCTTCGCATACTTCTTGATTTGTTCTTGTTACGCCAAAAATCCCTAGTTGGTTTACGACAGTCATTTTTCTGGAAAAATGCCTGTGGTGTCCCTGGGCAATCTGAATGGGAGATTGCTTAATGTTGCTATTATCGTACAGGTACAAGATTTTTGGGAAAGCTCTAGCAAGAGTTCAGAGTGATAGTCAGGTTTGTGGGTGTTAGTGTTATTTCTATTTTCCCCTGGCATGCTGTTGTTCCTTTCTTAGTATATTTCGTATATTCGGATGATTTTTCAGGTTACGGCCAAAATTGGTTACCCAATAACTGGTTATGGTACGGAATCCAGAAACCGTGCAGCTCGGCAGCGCATTCAGAACAAGGTTTGGACAGATGAGGACGGTGTTGAACATGTGGAGGTAACATAAATTTCTTTCTTTACTCTACTGCTGTGCGTTCTTTAATTATGCTGCTTACTTGTGCATCAAGATTACGGTAGCTAAGTCAATGATAACGGACAAGATTACCGTGAGGAGCTGCAACAGTTAGTGTGTCACTTCCGCTCTGACAGTTCGTTAGCTGCTTAATGGCAATGAGCCATTAACTTACTGTTAAACGACAACATAGGAGGAAGATGAGAGCTAACAGGATTTCACTAAAAGTAATCCGAAGTCATGATCAACAGTAATACTTAACAAGTATAATGGACCTTGGCAAGTTTATATGCTTTCAGATGATGCTTTACTAATTGGGAAAGGGGCACTAGGATGGCATTTGATATGAATTTATGCACTTTACATAGTTGTATTCCAGCTCTTTGAACTTGGTTGCTCAGTTGAAATTCACATGCATCATTTCAGGTAGGCTTTCATATCCGAGGGCCGCATGGAGCTGGAAAGGTGTTTGCTGAGATGTTTAAAGATAACTCTGACAGGACATGGAAGTTCACATTTCTTGTTGTCGAGATCACATCACCCCGTTATGCACAGATTATGTTAGAATCTTACGTCCCAGCATAAGGATGCAAGCGACAAAATCAGCTAGCAGAGACACATCCATGCGACACTTTTTTTTTACATCGTGCTTCATGTTTAATACCGGTCCTCGGGTTACAGAAGTTCAGAATTTTGATCTTCCCAAAAGCATAAGTTGGGTGAAGATGAACTATCAGAGCCGCTGATCATCTCTAGTGTCTTAGACATGGTGTAATGTCACTTTGTTTAGCTTAAGGCCGTATAAGCTCATGTAAACAACTCATTTTCCTAATGTTCCAAATCTGGCACGGAGCACAAGTGATCTTTTCCATCTGTCACGCTTTTTCTCATTTCATTTAGGTCAGATAGTTTACCGATGTGTGCTGTCTGGATTTTCATCCAAACCTCTGATGATGTCCAAATAGAAATTTATGTATTTTGTTGCATTTAAAATTTCTTTCAAGCCTGAGGTTCCATGGCAGTTGATCTTGTGACCCAGGTAATGATTGATGTTTCGTTAGCATAGCTACTTCATTGAATTGTCATTTCTTACCAGAAGTTTGATCTTGACAACCAGCTTGGACTTTGTAAGATTTGGGGGAAGCTCTTTGTACGTTTTCTGAAAGATGCAGGTGTGAATTTATCCATGTATCCTGTGAAAGGATGGTCTTATAGGGTACGAAACATCATCTAGAATTTCTCTTAGATTCGAACCCATAGCTGATGATAGAACTAGAATATGAAAAAAAAATCTTTGCATACGACTAGTCTAAAGACATACTAAAAGTACTGCTTCTGCTGGCTGTAATGTAAGATCATGGAGATGGCTCAAATGTCAGTCTGGCATAAAGAACATCTCCACCGGTGCCCCCGCCCCATTGGCTAAAAAACTGTCCGGCGCCCCTAACTTTTTTGGGGCAGCTCGGGGGTGCTGGACATGCCCGCCCAAGGTTCAGCGAGAAGAAATTTCTACAAAGCTTTGACTCATCGACTATATGCATTGGGAACGGAACAATTGTTCATTCGCTTGGCAAGGCTTTTGTGTAAACATCATGTTGGAGTCGTGCAGTGTTACACTTATCCGTGAAAGATTATGACATGTGGATTTTACACTTTTTTCCAGCATGGCAACATCTAACAACGACATCAACATGGTGGTCCGTACCGCGTGCTCCACTCTCGCGGTCTAATCCCCACACACATCATTATGGAAACTAATGTCATAGTATTCTTCAAAAAATGCTTATACAACAAATAAGGTAAACTCGTCAAACTAGCAAATTGCTCGTGTCTTACAGTTAAGAATTTTCAGATCAAATATATTACCACATTGCCATTTATTACTAATATAAGTTCCTAACCATCCTGGCTTAAACCTTTGCATATGGAGTCAATAGAAACTGTTGCAAAGTTTGATTGGAATTCGTTTACGGATTTGTTTTTTTCTGTTGCAAAGTGGGCCAAAACCATTTGAGACCTGTACTCCGAAGAGGGCCCGTTCTGTGGAAGCCCAATAGACCCAGCCCAACAGCTCGCCAGTCCGCTTCCGCTGCTATATATATACAGGCCCCCATTCTTCCCTGCGATCTGGCCAACTGTCCTTGCTATTCGAGAGCGGATTTCCCAGTCCTCCGTTAGCCCCCCGGACTATCTCTGCCGTTGATTACTTTCAGATTCGGAAAAAGGTCCACTAGTCAAACCGTGCGGCATATTTACATATTCGTCCCATAGAAAGTGGAGAATTAACCCGCAGTCCACCATCTTTATATAAAAGGAGGAAACCCTAAAATTATCCCAGAACCCCCACCTCCCGTGCGTCGCCGCAACCTCTCCCATCGCTCTTCCGGCCATGCGCCGCCGCCCCTCTCCTCACGCGCCTGCGCGCGCGCGACCTCGCACCTTTTCTCTTCCGGTCCTCCTCCGCTGAGTTCGTCGCGTCCTCAGGCTCCTCAGCCCCGGCCTCCTTCACGAGCTCACCGGCGCTTCCCGTCTCGCCGGCGCCCACCAGAGCCTCGGGCTCCACCAAGCCAGCGCCCACCTTCAGGGAGGAACGCCGCGTCGACGGTGTGATGGGAGGCCCGGCCTTCGAATCCGTCCATGGCGGCGCCGGATCCGGCTGCACCAAGTTTGATTTTTTTTTTTATTTCTTCTTTTGGATCTGAGGTTGAATCCGAGTCTGAGATATTCTAATATTTTCGAATTTAGATCTGGGAAGGCCTGATCTGGGAAACTCGATTTTCTTTTGGTTATTTGTTTCTTGATGATCTCAACTCTTTGTTTTCTTTAATTCACCATTTTTTCGTTCATATTTATGTTGTGGATTTTGATCGATTCTGTGCTGCATTTTTTTCAGCTTCCTTTTCCATCCATTTTTTTCTTATGGATGAATTACGGATCTGTCAGTCCATTTTTTTCCTATGAATCTGTTAAATTTCCCCAGTCACTGTGCAAGCTCCTAACTGAATGAATCTTTGAAAGGTTGGAAAGAAAAACAGAGCAGATTTGATAATCTGCCAAAAATATGAATTATTTAAGATCTTTTGGCAGTAACATGGATATAAATTCTATTAATGTGCTGTCAATCATGAATGAAAGCAGATCAGATTTGATAATCTTCGAAAACATATGAATCATTTATGTTTTTCGGCAGAAACTTATATAACTTGTTTCAATATTGTTGAAGGTTGATTGGATCTTATATATTTGTATCGTTAAAAAAATGTGGATTAACTGTGAGTTCTTGAGTTATATCTGATAATGTTTCGTAAAGAAACAGAGCAGATTTATACTCTTTGAGTTCTGTACAAAAAAGTTGTCATGATAATGTTGAGAAAAGTTGACATGATTATGAAGGTTAAACAAGTTTGAAAAATATTTGTATCAATATTGTTGTAGGTTAAACAAGTTCGAAATATTTGTTTCGAAACAAAATGTTGATTAATTTTGAGTTCTTGAGTTTGATTTTATAATGTGCGGGGGGGGGGGGGGGAGATGGAGGGGAGAGGCAAAACCTGCCTGGGTGAAAACGTAAATATCTGAAAACGTAATGGTGTTCTTACAAAAGGAAAATGGACTGATGAAACATAAAGAACGGAGGTGGGAGGGCAATCTTGCAAAACTCGTAGTCTGAATCTCAGAACATTGAACGGTGTAGATAGTCCGGTGTGCCAACGGACGAGTGAGAATGCATTTCCCTTGCTATTCCACTCTCGCTGCTTCCGGCGCGAGCACGAGCCCGAGGGAAAAAGTTGCGGGAGATGGAGGCGAGGCGGGAGACCACCAAGCGGATGCGCGCCGCCGCCACGGTGAGAGCACCACCACCTCCCCCTCCCTCCCTCTCTCGCTATTCGATTCGTGTTCCCGCCCGAGCCGTCTGCGGATTTGGGAGCCGGTGTCTCGTCACGAACACTTTCGGAGTTAGGGGTCTGGGGCCGCGCGCGAGCTGTGGTTGTTCGCCCTCGCCCCCCTCTGTGGTTTCCTGCGAATCGAGAGGTTCGACTTGCTTCGCTGATTTGCGCTGCTTGCGGCGGCGTCGGCCACGCGACCCGGTTCCGAGTGGTTCGCCGATTCCCTGGCTGGCGAGGGTTTTCGATTTGGTTTGGGCCCTCGGGGGATTTCGAATTCGACTGCAGCCTCGCTATTGTGGGTGGATGCGGATTCTGATGGAGTGCGTTCGAGTCGAATTGGGGCGTCCACTCCGTGTTCGAAATTTCACAATTCACACTGATCGAGTTGATGAAATGGGGTGCCTTGATTTGGGCTTCGGGTTAGTAGTGGAAGCCTCGCACTTTGCGATTTCCGCTCCAGATTTTTGCTCCATACTTCAGGAACTATTCGTGAGATGTGGAATCCAATTCAGGTTTTATCTTGAAGTAGCTATATATTTCGACTAGCTCTTATCTAGTTTGCGAATAAAAGCTTTCCACACGCGTTTGTGCAGGGCAACGACGACGACACCGCGAGCCAGGAGAGCGCAGGAGGGGGAGCGGCGGCGTCCTCCGCGGTCGCCGTGAGCACGGCCGTGACGGAGATGGACGGGGAGGAGATGGCCATGGTGACGGCGTCGGAGGCTGAGGTGGTGGGTTCGGCGGAGACGGAGGAGAACGTCCAGCGCATCCTCCTCGCCATCGACAACTTCACCCGCAAGGTCCGCCTCTTCATCCTCCCTCCCACACCTAGCTCACCTTTGTTTGTAGTCAACCTGTGATGTGATCATGTGATGGCCGGAGGACTGAGGTAACGTGATTGAATGGCGGCTGTCATGGCAGGTGTCGGAGATGCTGGAGTCCGGGCGCGCCATGTTCAAGGACCTCGCCACCGACTTCGAGGACCGCCTCTGCACGTAAGGAATAATCCTCGCCGTAGCAATGCAATTCAATGCAAGCAGCATTATATCATCTTCTCGTGTTGGCTGCTCACTCATCTGCTCTTGGTGTGGTGTGTCAACATTCGGAAATTGCAGGATTCACAAGGAGAGGGTGGAGAAGTGGGAGGAGGAGATCAGGGAGCTGCGTGCCCACGACGCCGCCAACGAGCAGACCCGCGCCGTCCTCCACAACGCCCAGCTCCAGCTCTTCCACATCCGCCAATAGTGGAGTTCGTTAATTCCCTCTCGTCTCATCTGCTTCAGCTAGCTGTTCCACAACATCTTCAGTTCAGTTCAGGCAAACAACCCGTCGATCGATCTGCATGCAGCAACTCCCTGCTTCTTCTGCTTTCCATATCTTCCTGAACTTATCAGCACAGCAGCATTAACAAGTCCAGTTTGATGTACTGGTACTGTATCTGTATGCATGCCCGTATGAATCTACCACCAACAGTGACGTGTCACTACTGAATCAGAACATGAATGCTTTACACTTATTCTGAATGTCAAATGCCTTGCACTTCTCGTCGCACACATTATCTACATGCTGATGATCAACATAAAACGGTTTTACTACTGCTAATTGCTAAAACTAGTGTTGTCTTCTAGAAGCACGGGGCACATCGTGCCGCGGGTGCCCCTTGGGGTTTCTCTCCATCCACCCCCCTGGGATCCTGGCTAGGGACACCTGCTTGACCACGGCGAACATGAAACCCTTGCCTGCACACGAGGAACATCGAGCCAGTAATATGTTTCTTCAGGAACTCTTTCAAGTTTGCCATGCGTTTCGCCTGGTCCAGTGCAGCATGGAACGGTAAAACATTGATCTGCGAAGCTTTCCTATTCAGCCGTCTCAGGACATTTTCATGTCTCAATCTGGGAACAGAATACATTAACTAGCTGCTAGACACTGGTTCTTTCTGTTATTGTTTGATATTGATGATACACACACATACAAGGGAGAGGAACAACCTTATTGAATAGACCAGTTGTTTTACGAACCGGAGATTCCTCGATGATCTTTACATGTGATGTTCTGTTGTTCAAAAAGGCAGTTTTTGGATTGAGTAGAACGAATCCGTGGTCGATCAAGTTGTCTCGCATATGCGCATTTGTCACAAAGTCGCATTTTGCCAAAACTGGGTCATCAATTTGCCTCGAGTGTGCACGGTAGCCACTGCCTGACGGCGCTGCTGCTGGAGCCGTCAAGGTGGGCATGTGATAGGTCTTTTGGAATGTTTATTTTCATAAAAACCATGTTGTTTTTCCCGTTGGATTATTTTGGAAAATCTCCACTGGCTACATATTGCAGCCAAACCAATGGTTATTTCAAAATCCCCATGTCCAAAATCAGGCAGGAACCCTTACGTACCAAATTTGAGCTTCCCGTAGAAGGTGTTCCAGCGCGGTGAGCCGGATCTGAGGCCGTAGGAGGGGCATATTGCCCCTTGTACCCACGGCATGACGGTGTTCGAGAGGATGTAACGAGGTTGTGCGCTCGTGGCGACGGTGGACTTTCTGCCTCCGCCTGTGTCGCCGGACTCGCTGGTGGCAGAGCACTGGAGGCACAGTGCCCAGTCCTGCTTGGTCGAGTTGGGTTAAGGTGTTTTTCATGGCGGATTTCTCCTTCCTCTTTGGCCTGGAGGAAGACCGCGGCTCTTTTTTCCTCTATATGAGTTTACTTCCGAGGTTCTCATCAAAACTTTTAAGACGCAATATTGCTTGAAGATTATATGCCATATCTCCTATTTTCCACACTAGGATTTTAAAGCAAGTAAAACTTATTAGTTTTTTGCTTTTTGAGTTTTTGGAATAAGAAAAAAAAATGACATACGGACAAAGTTCCCCGTGCAAGTGCCCCTTCTCCATTGAGGCACCCCTTCTGCTTGTATAAATTCATCGATGGAAAGAATACTCGATTCATTACGTCCATTCCATTCATCTATCATTGCCAACTTCCACTGTTATGGAGACATGACAAGTGGGTGGTATTTATCAAAACAGAATCAAAATTGGGAGTATAAAAATGATTGTAACTGAGACATTAGTAGCGTTTACAGGGATGGAAGCTCGCTTTCAAGCTGACTAGACTTATTTCGACAAACTAGAGGAAAAATTGCAGGGGAGCAGGGGGGAAACAAGTAAATATATACCGCTTATCACCAAAGAACCAAGAAAATGTAAATGAAAAAGAGAAAACCTATGGCAATGACCCATTGATATCTACTAAAAATTAGTTCATGAATTTGCGACAGTCAGCAGTCTGGCATAGGCAAGGAACTTTGCAATCATCAGTCTCATCAGGGTCGAAAAGGTAATCATACCTAGAAAATAAACAAAATACAAAACATGATTAGCCTCCTTGCAGATAACAAAGATTAATCATTATCATAATTTCCTGAGACCATCTGCAAATATGAGGAAAAATCCTATACGACATACGTTAGCTCTTCACCGGCACAAACATTTCTCTTCGCAATTAGAATAATGCGGCTCTGATCATGCCCCACGCTCATAATCCTCGCATAGAAATTTGGCGTACACTGCAATGAAAATAAAAGTAGATCACATACACATTCTGTTTACAAATCTTAAGTAGATCTGAAGTAATTTATGATCTTACAGAATGATTTATCAGGCGTGCCACGTTTCCTTTGTCCGTGGCATCAACAACTACTTCCTCGCTGATTTTGAAAAGCTGTGTAGCAAAAGGGACATAATAGATGTAGTTATGTTAGAAGAAATATCAGAAGAAACTGAAATAAGTCATCATAAATGCATAGTAATGCATATGGCGCATGTTTCTAATGTCATGCCTATCTTTGATATGCATATGAAAGCTGAAGAATATCAGACATGGAACCTTCTGTACAGGTTTCATAACTACATGGCGCATGTACTTCATATAGTGTATATTGGCTTGAATAGTGATCAAATCAATGGAATAAGATAGCCAGGAAATACATCTAGCATTTGGCATGGCTAAATAGCATATATTTTGTAGGTATAATATTATTTCATAGATTGCATTTGTAAAATAGTTCGCCAGGAAATACATCTAGCATTTGGCATGGCTAAATAGCATATATTTTTAGGTATAATATTATTTCATAGATTGCATTTGTAAAATAGTTCACACCATATATCTGGTGAACTGATATGGAAGACAACTCACATAACAATCTTTTCCTTGTCTACGATACTGTGCTTCCCGCAAATCAGCAACACTTCGTCTGACCTGCTCACCGCGGTACTCAAGAACCTGATGAAAAACGCAAACCATGAGGAATTTATTGAATGATGGCAGTAACTAGGACCCACATGTAGTATTGCGGAATGCAAACATGGGAATTGGGGCATATTTGGGAACAAATATTAGCTCCAGTTGTTTACACAGCAACCTTGTATCAGAAAATACAAATGGACCTCTGAAAAGAATAATGTAAATTGAACCTAACATATAAAGTACAAGCTGAACCATCTCATGTCATACAACCAAGCACATCTAAATCTGAAGTGCAGCCTACTTCTGAAAAATATTTCAATGGAATACAATATTGTTCGAGGGATTACCATTTCTCCTTCTTGAATGTCCCTACGAGCAAAAAGTCCCCACCTATGAATTCCTGATCTGCCAAAGCATACTCTACTATGTTCCGTTTTCTGAAATAAGAAGAAATTAATCAGATCTAAAATATAAATATAATTGGTACACGGGAAAGCCAAGGCCAGACATATACTAACCTGCAGATAAAGTAGACGTTCCTTGAAAGTAGAAAAGGATTCCGGATCCCTCTCTTCCTGCACAGTATAAAGTTCGTTCATAAGAAATTTGATGACTAAACGACTGGAACAGCTATCGAATAAGCATGCATACAGTAAGCACAATAAAATTACCCTAGGTGGATTCAGACTGTCAATTTCATCCCAGCGGTGTTGACAAGATCCCCTTACACGGTGTGCCATTGCTGCCTCCCGAGATCTCTGCATCCCAATAAAACTTCAATCAGGTGCACAACAAATAGGTTATCAATACAAGAACTCAACCAGCAACAGCATTTATACTTTTGAGGACAACTGGCTAGAGCACTATGTATTAAGTAACGCCATATGAGCAAATCCTAAACATCACTAAAATTAATACAAATGTATAATTCTCCTTAAGGAATTGAAGTGCAAGTGACAAGGTTATCCGCAAGTTGTGAATTAAGGTGTAAGAGCATTAACCTGCAGCCAGGAACTTGCATTACGGCTAGACTGGGTATTTCATGGACTCCATTTGGGGTCGCACAAATCAGTTTCGCTATGGCCTTAGTCATGCATCGCCAGTTTGTAAAAATAACGGAAATGCAGTGAGTGCAGCAGAAGCACCAGACAGAGAAACAGTAGGAGCGGCATGTAGAGTAGCAACAGGGGCATGGGCTAGGAGTCCTAAACCGAGTCGAGTCTGGCCAGTAGGACACATTGGGATTAGATAAAGAAATCAGCAAATAAAGTTGGATACCTTGTACTTATGTGCTCCATATGGGTGCAACTATGAAAAGAAGATAGCTAGAGGTTGAGTAGCTAAAGTTTAGTTCAGCTAAGCAAATACATGAGGCTGTTGCATGTACTCTTTTGAACAAAAGTTTTTGCTTCCCTCAAACCACGCACACATCAGAGTCTCTTCCCTCATATCAATGAGGATGAGTTATTGCGTTGCCAATCCGCTATAAGACTGAAAGCCAGAATCTCACCATTTCCCTCTGACATTTCAAAGGAACTCAACCCCTAACAACTACAAACTCTAGATATATCAACACGTTGTCTTTGATAACCTTTGGCTAAATCGCCACATTGACTTCTAACTAATACCCGTCTCCAGTTAAATGAACAAAATGTCCAAGCCTCCAAGGTATCTTGCAAGTTCACAAAAGCATATGCAACATGTTATGCTCTATTTTTTAATGTAACAAATTGCTGAAAGATTTTTTTTGTCGGAGGTAACAGTTGGTTGGAAAATGGAAATATTAGAAGTCCTTCAGCTAACTAGATTCCACAGTGCAGCACAACAGAGAATAGCAACCAAAACTTTGTGGTAGTAACACAGAAAAGTTCACTACTATTGTCATCTTCTAGTGAACCTAGTCGCTCATTCTTGACTAACACTAGCATTAGCATGAACTTATAATCACCATATCCTTAGAATAAACAAGTACTTTTGCAAACTTTATCGCCAAGAGTTCTTATGTTACCATGCTAGATGTAAGTATTGTGGCTAACATAAAGTTGCATCAATTATTCTTTCAACTGTAAAGTAAGGCATTCTGTTAGAAAATGGTCAGAACATATATAATCTAATATACAGCCATACCTTTAACTCTTTCTTAGCATAAACCCGACATCTTGCAGAACACAAATTCTCTGTCGTTTCAACTTTGGTTGCTGAATCCTTGGGAAGATCTTTCCTAATCAGTCTTGAAGCAGCTACAGTAACACTACTCTGAACAAGCCTTTTTGAAGAGAAAGTTCCAGCAGGAGTTTGAATTATCAAAACATTATCAGGGTTAGGTCTCCTGCACATAAGTAACCGAGACACCAACTTTCAGTAAAACAGAAAAAAAAATTACTTTGAAAGACTTCTCAGCTGGTAAAGACAATATGGTGCACAAAATGATGGGAGCAAATTATGACTTTGTGGTTGCTTCCACTCATTAAAACTTACCGATGATGAGCGCAATATGAAATCTTTTTTGTTGTCTGTTTGCCATTTTTTTCCAAGCATTGCAGCTGCACACATTGAATACCAAAGTTCAGCTGCCTTAAAAAACATGAGATTCAAGCAAAAGAAATGAAGTTGCAAACTTTTCTTTCATCAAGAAATATGCTGGCAGCAATCAGTATTAGTTGTACCTCCATTCGATAGCCTGCCCTTGATGCACAGGTGGCATGGTAATAAGTCGAGCACCTGTAGCATTGTGTACAAGAACCATGTATTTGCCTACAAATGACGCACATCTGGAGCAATGGACAAGGATGGAGCGTAATAAGATCAATGTAGTTAAATATATGACATATGTACTTAAAACTATAGCATCAACATAAAAACCTTCATAAATAGCAAAGGTGCGAGGCTCAATATTCCAATAGCAGGTTCCATGAGCTCATCACTAGCAAATGCCACCTGTGGTTGAAACCATGCACATGTCACGTGTACCCACAGGTTATCAACATTTGTCGGCTTCAACGCACCACCTACAAAAAGTGTTGAAATCAGTAATAAACAGGTTAATGATTACCAGAATGCTCAATCAAACAGAATATCCCAACTTGATTTTCAGATATAAGATTTGACAAACTTATTTTACTGAGCATCTGCTATCAGTACAGTTATTTAGCAAGAGACCTAGGTTCAATATTAATAGCCGTGCCAATGAATTATCTGTTATGTATCTAATTCGCGCAGTTAATACTGAAAGGAAGAACTAAGAGTTCACAAATAAGAGGATGTAACAGGTACATACCTTTTACAGGGCATAGGCAGCACTCCCTCTTTTGTTCAGGTGTTTCACAAGCCCTACAAACCCATGCGGTAAAGTCTTGCTTACCGCTCACACCATAGCACTCCTGGTGAACAGCTATCTGGCATCTGAACGTGAATGTTGTTAATTGCAGAATTTGATCGCATCAAAGATAAACATTGTGAGCAACACAAGTTTTGTTTTTACAAGAGTGAGCAACACAAACTTAATTACCTGTTACAAATCACAATCTTATTGTAATCCCAGTCTTCAACCCATCTACATACTGCACACCTTTCGGTTGTCCATCTTGCATGTACAGGATCATAAGGTTCTGTACAATATCAAATCCAAAGTTCATCAGTTCCAATCCCTTGGAGACAGATCTTCTAATACCAGAGGCAACCAAATAAATGCCTGGTTACCATTTAACAAATCAAGTAACTGCTGTTTCTTCAGTTTCTGAGAGGAGCGTTTTGAAGGATATGTGGAACCCACACTTGGTTGATGTTGATCATCTGTAAAATAAGGCAAACAGAAGCATAAACTACAACACTACAATACATAGGACATGAATTAACAGCATCTATATGTGCGGTGGAAAAGGTTGAAACAAAAATATGCTGTGGTTATGCACGAACCCATTTTCCAAATGGCATCAGAGTACCTTCATTTTGATACTAGACTTCCAATTTTTACTTCTGACGCCAGCGTGTCTCTCCCATTCATTGAACAAAAACTTTTGTCCCTTACAAGGGGCACAATGGCAAGAAATCCTGTAAAATGAAAAAATCATCATAAATAGGTTCAGATATATATAAAAATAAACATCAGAGTTACATGCAGAAAAATAAAAATAACAAATAAACATCAAAAAAAAATCAACAATCTCTGAATAATAATAATAATAATTGTGAGACAAACTGAAAATGAAAAATAACTAGGGTGGTGCAGTATGCCGTGCCATTCACAAGTAGGAATAACTTTACTAAGAAATTCAGATAAGTGGTGCTTACAGTTCGAGATTTGGTAGGTAAGTTCCTTCCATAGCAAAACAAACAACCGCAACTCTGTCAGGCTTCCTTCCTTTCTGTGTAGAACTATCTTTTCTGTTTCAAAATCGTATTATAAATGTTACTCTTGAGTGGTAGTATAAGTTTAAAATATGGAGTTGTAGCATAAACACGTGGTTCTAGCCTTCTAACTCACCTATCATCAGGAGAGTTTGTCTTCTTGCGAACAGATTTGAGTTATTTTAACCCTACAGTAAAGGCAGACGTAACTTTTGTCCACTAGATCCTATAGCATTAAATTGAGCATGTTAGCGTTGGTAAATTACTAATGCACCCAGGACAATTATGAGAAAAGGAAACCTTTAGGTTGCTGCACTTTTTGTCACATTCCGCATGAATCCAACTTTCACAACCACGACAGCAAACCTGGTTAATCACCTCCCATCTTTAGATGCAGGGTTGGAAACATAAAAAATAATTTATTGCCTAAATAAGTACAGTATGTCTTACCCATCTTCGGCCAATTTATGTTGCCAACTTTTCATGCATATCCCACAGTACGCCTTTGATCTAAAAATCTGCAGATACAGGAACTAGTGTAAGGCACAAGGACGAGACACTCCGCATGAAGTAGGTTTGCCGATACATACCCTAGCACAATGTTTGCACGCAAGTTGCTCCATAACATACACCAACTTGTTTGACTCTTTGTTTGGAAAGCAATTTCCACAACTTTCACACTGTAATCCTCCATTATAGCGCTGTGTAACATGAATACGCAAAAATATAATTAGTCTATTGGGCAACGTATGATAGCTGCAGTAGTTTCAGTTCTGTTCTGCTTATGATATCATAGTACATGAAAAACACTGAAGTGTTATGGCGGTATTAACAATAGTAAGTCATCAACTGACCTAGAAGTTAAGCCATCCAGGGCTAGTAAGTTAAATAACATTGGTACTCCACAATAGATAAACATCTGAATGTTATCATTTGCTATATGCATACAGTACTATATTTGCTAGGTTTGGTTTCTTAGAAGATTATGCAGATAGAACCATATACCTAAAATTAATGCGTAGATAGAACACTAAAACTTTCTCAGCGAAGCCAGCAGACAGACAACAGAAGATTGAACCTAAAATATCGGTAAATTTCTGAAACTTCCTGTGCATACGAATTTCCTTAGTTGCGCGTTAGACTGAAAAAACATCAACTTGCCTTAATTTGTGCCTGGCACTCCAGCTCATTTGAGCCAGTCACTTCTTCTAATCGTCCGGAAAAGATTGGCACACAACAGGCTTCCCTGCTGAGCTGTCATCCATCGGCACTTCTGAGAACCCCTGATCAGCCAAAAAGGCCTCTTCTAGTGCCCTCTGGAAATCACCAGGTTTGCAACTGCTTAGATCAGTCTGCCCTTGAAATCTGAAATGGAAAAAAACAGCTATTTCTTAGCACACGTGTGAGTGCTATTCTATAGCATGGCACAATTACTTCTACTTCTTACTGATTAAAATCCCTTCCAGATATGATTTTGCGGCATTTTAAATGAAATATTAAGTTAACTTTAGTGAATTACTAGTACTTACTGGTCAATATAATCCACAAAAGGAAATATCCCCCTTGCCTCGCCCAGACGTACTTCTGCAATCCAGCACATCATCAAAATAATTATTCAGCAAAACATAGCTCAAATGAGAAGTTGCATCAATTCAAGTGAGTCAGTCCTAACAAAGCAGTAATTAAAATGTACCTTCTCGTCATCGAACTCTGCGCACCAGCCGAACAGCATCACACAAAGCACTGCACCCCCGCGTGGCTGGGGCGGCATTGCCTCCGTCGCAGCCTGCCGAGCTGGGTCGACGACAACTCCTGGCCACACTGGCTGCCGCTTACCAAGCCGTGCCCACACAATGTCGCCATACAGAAACTCTTTGCTCCAATGGAGGAGCTCCTTCTGCTGCTCTTTTCTTCCTCTTCCTCCTCGTCTTCTTCTTCTTCCTCATATCGCATTAGCTCCTTTCTATCGTAACCGTTGTACGGCTCGTCGTGTAAGGAGGTGAGAGTGCTGAGGGACATGGAGTACTTCCTGGAGGCAACAAAATTCTGGCAAGCTCGGTAACGCTCTGTCTCCTCTTCCTCATCCACCTCTGACAATGAGGAACACCTATCCAAGATTGCAATTTTACGCTGTGGCACCTTGGTTTTGGGAATGACCTTGGCAGGTGCAGGCGGCTTGACCGGCTTCTCCTTCTTCAAGGGGTCTATGAGCACCGAGTCACTGTACCGCGACGGCAGCACGAGGGCACGGCCGCGCGACGTGCGAACGACAGGTGGGCCCGTGGCGACGGCCTCAGCGCCGGCCGGCGAGGCAACCTCGGGCTCCTCGCACCAGCGGAAGCCGGCGGTGGCATAGGGGATACCGGAGGCCGGCACGTGGCCGAGCAGCTCGACGGGGAAGAACTCGTCACCCTTCTGCCTCTTCGGCGGGCGGCCGCCGCCGTCCTCCCCGCCCTCGGCATTGCAGCGCTTGAGGGAGAGGATCTCCAACCGCTGGCTCCGCTTAAAGATCATCCTACCCAGACGAACCCTTGCGCCCCGCCCGAATTCACCGACCCGGCGGCGAGATCGCGGCCGAATTCGGCCACCCCGCAAACCCTAATCTTGCCCTCGCGGCGGCGAATCGGATAAGCGGGGGAATTCCTCTCCCTCCCCACGAGCCGTCGCGGAGACGGCGGAAGGGAAGGGAAGGGAGCAGGGGAGAAATCTTGTACGGAGATGCGCGCAGCGAGATGAGAAAGAGGAGGAATCGGTTTCGGGAATTTTTTTGAGGGTTCGGCCGAGGCGCTTGTTCTTTGTGTGTTCTAATGGGCTCTCCCAAAGTCCTAGGAGGAAGGAAGAGTAGAGCACGACTCGGTGGTATAACCAAAAACGCGATCCTGATTTTTCTCGTGGGATTCGGTAGTTTCGTGCGGGAGGAGGCGGTGGTGGTGGTGGTGGATAGGGCGGGTGTGTGCATTGGAGGAAGAAGCCGTCGTCTTCTTCGTCGTGTGTGCAGATGGAGTTGCTGCCGTCTGGATTCGTCGTCGTTGGATTTTGCTGGTGGCCGTCCATGGAGACGGAGGAGGAGCGATGGCTACAAGAATGGAGTTGGCGTTTTGGCATCGTGGTACGAAACGATGATTGGTGATAGTGTCTACTACAAATTTCTTGTGTGATTTTGGAGCTCGAATCCGGATTTCTGTTCGGGTTTTTCTGGGCGATGTGATGTGCTTGGGATTTTGGAAGTTGTAGTATTTTTTGGAGATGGTTTCGGCATGGATGGGCAGGAGGCAAGATCATCGAGGTGGCCACCCATGAGCAAGTTTTGTGCAGTGTGTAGGTGTTAGGAGAGCCCAGACCTCCGCCCGGGAGGTTGATGTCACGACGAGTGGCACTGATGCCGGTGTAGGGATACGAGCTGATCCCAGCTGCGAATGTCTCGATGATTGTCGATGGATGTTGACTTGGAAAAAAATCGATTTTTTGATTTTCATGTTCTTGATTCGAGTTCGTGCAGCTTGGCCCCGGTAGCGGCGTTTGATCCAGGAGCGAGCAAATGGAGGAGGGGCCTCCTTTCCATTCGGCTTGGATTTCTCCGAGTTTCGATGTCGGTCTCCTTGGACGAATCACGAAGGAAAAATCGTGCACGGGGGCAGCAGTCGTGGTCGATCCTGGTCGAGTGTGAATCCAAGCAAGACGAAGGATTAATCGGTGTTTGTTTTCATTTCTTTAAGTTCGAATCGTGGTCGCCGTGCTCGAAGAATCCACGGGCGGAAGGGCGTGCTGCTTTGGCCGGATGCGGGAACTTCCGCCGTGCATTCGTGTCTTCTTCGGCCACGATTCGCCGGAGTTGGATAGGCAAGGGGTAGGAGGGTCACCTCCAACACGTACGGGCACGGGGTTCTTTGTTCAATTCTCGGGTGGCGCCGTGAATTTTGGTGCTGATGGTGGGGTTTGCGCCGGTCAGATTCGTACCATCGGAGGTGAGTCTTCCATGACCGTCGGAGAAAACAGCGGGGAGAGCTGTGCGTGTCGGCGTGTTCCGTGTACAAAATTACAGACGTTTGTCCATGGCCATGGCTGAGGGTTGAGCTGCTCGAGACGATGGCGTGCTACAAGACGAGGTATGTCCCAAGAAGAGAAGTCGTTGGGGTTAAATGGGAAGGTCCCTTGGTTCCGGTGCGTGCAGCTTTCCTCGTCCTTGATTATTTTTCTCCCATGGGCAGATCCGAAATGAATATGATCGGTGGTGAGGTCAGATTCACTGGCATTAAAACGACGATCTTGCTCGCCGGAATTGTTCCGGCACGGCCGCACCGCAGTCCGATCCGGCGACGAAGACAGATCTCTCATTTTTTTATCGTTCCACCTCCTATCCTAGAACAGTGATGTTCTTTCTTCCTTTATGATTTGGCACTTTATTTTGCTCGTCTTGTAGCTCGGAACGACCATTGGGAGCGAGAGACACGCTAGACAGAGATGGGTGTCTGTCCATGGAGACGTTGGCTGGTTGGGCTACAGGCCTACAAAGAGTCTGGCGAGGTGCCAAAGTGTCCGTGGACGCCGTCAGCGGTCAGCCATGTGCCTCTTGGATGTCCACATCCTCTTCCCTCCCTCCGTTTCTTTCCACAACACACCATCTTCGGGCGGCGCTCCGCTCATCGGCGACGGCGAAGGGCGCCAATCCGGCCGTGTGGCGTGCGCACGGCGGCGGCTTTGCGTCCAGTGACCGAGCCCCGACGCGGTGCCCCGAGACGATTTCGTTCGCGTGTGGAGATACGATTTCGTTTCCGAGCTGTGGATACATGTTACATTTGATTATCCACAAATCGATGTGTGATGTGCCGTTTTTTTGTTTATGCCGCATTCAGCTTGAACTGATAGATTTTCCGTATGTGAGTTCGGGCGTTCCATGAGACTTTAGAGCATCCAAACCGGCGCACAAAGGTCTTCCGGACGGGCCATTTAGACGCCGTTCAGATGACCTTTTGCCTATAGACGCCATCGCTCATGAGTCGCGACGCCCAAATATTTTTCAAATTTGATATTTCAAGACGAAAATACATAGATTTCATTGAAATTTCGTTCAAACTACAGATAATTCATTTAAACCTAACATAATTCATTCAAATTAAAACCTAGACCTAGACCTAATAGGTAGGGTGGCACGCGGGCACCGGCAGTTTGGGCAGGAGCCCGCCAACGCGGCGGCAGCCGGAGCAGAGACAGTAGAGGTAGCCGGTGGTGGAGGACGGCAGTGCAGGAGGCTCTGCGGTGGCGGAGGCTATGTCCGCCTCAATGGCGAGCTGCATGTGGCCTGGGTCTCCGGCGACGGCGAGTCCTCGGAGCCGTCATCATCACCGTCAACCTCCTCCGCCTCTTGTTGAGGTTGTGGCGGAGGAGGTTGCACGCGGCCTTGTTCTTCTCTTTGGTGTCGAGTGATACGTCCATTTTGCATCACTATTTTATATCATAATTTCCTGTTATTCATTTATATATTTCATATTAGAATGCAATACTTGTGTTATTTTATCTTATTTTGTATGTTTGATGATTTGCGGGAATTATCTGCCGGAGTCAGAAATCAGCTGGAAAAAAGACCGTCAAGATACTATATTTCTGAAACTCCAAAAATCACGAGAAAATACAAAAGCTCCTACTCCGTCAGATAACGGGAGGAGCCAGAAGACCAAGCCAAGGGGGCCACAGGGTGACCAGGCGCCACCCCAGCGCGGCCCCACCCTCTGGCGCGCCGGGGGTCGTCTGGAGGCCCTGGCCCACCTCTGGCCCTTTCCTTTCGTATATAACTCCGTCTTGACCTAAAACTTACCGGGGACACTTCGAAGAATTATTCCGCCGCCGCCTCAGGGGCGGAAACCACAGAGATAGAAAAGACTCTCCGGCAGGGAGAAAACTGCCGGGGAAATTTCCTCTCGGAGGGGAAAATCGCTGCCATCGTCACCGTCATCACGCCGGGCATCATCGGGATCATCATCTACATCATCTACACAGCCAGCACCGTCACCATCGTCGCTGCACTTCGTTCTGCTGTGACATCTAGGGTTCCAGCTTGTGTAGTTTATTAGGATAACTTTTCTATGGTTGATTACTTCATTGTAGTTGATGCTATTGGGTTTTATCGATGAATTACTTTTATGTCCAGATTGTTAATCATCATTATATCACCTCTGATCATGTTCCATATGATGTCTCGTGAGTAGTTTGTTTAGTTCTTGAGGACATGAGAGAAGTCTTGATGCTATTAGTGACATTATGTTGAGTAATATTTAATGGTTTGATATTTAAGTTGTGTTATTCTTCTAGTGGTGTCATGTGAACGTCGACTACATGGTACTTCACCTTTATGGGCCTAGGCGAATGCATTGTGTATCTAGTTTACTTGTTGAGGGTTGCCGGAGCGACAGAAACCTAAACCCCCGCCGGTAAGCTAGTACACGAGGGAGTGTAGGATCTCAGAGTTTAAGCATGTGGTTAGATTTATCTTAATTACTTTATTGTATTTGCGGATACTTGCGAGAGGGTTTAATCACAAGTATGTACTGATCCTAGTAAGGGCGGTTTCACCCACACAAGACTATCTAAACATTAAAGGTTAATCAACGGTATGAAGCGAAAGTAGCTTGACAAAATTCCCGTGTATCCTCAGAAACGTTTTAGTCATTATAAGTAACACCATCGGCTTATCCTTTGTGCTAAAAAGGATTGGGCCACTTGCTGCAATTATTATTACTTGCTTTTACATTATTGTTCTTTACTTATTCGCTATTACAAAAATCCCTAAAAACTTGTCTTTTAGTGTTTACAGTGAAACCATGCTCAAAACTACTTGTCAACATCTTTTGCTCTTCGTTGGGTTAGACACTCATATTTATCGAAAGTACTATGATAGAACCACTATACTTGTGGGTCATCAAGACTATTTTCTGGCGCCGTTGCCAGGGAGTGAAGCGCTATTGGTAAGTGGAATTGGTAAGGAAAACTTTTATTGTAAGTGTTGTTTTTATTTCTGTATGCTGCTTTACTTTATTATGGATACGCCTACTTTTGAAACGCTGTTTGAGAGTAACTTCTCCACTGCTCTTGTGGTGGAGAGGAGACCTCCACCTACTGAAAATATTCCTTTTAATATACCTATGGAAATTGTTGATCGTGTTATGAGTAACCGTTATGCAGGAGATGGAACTGTCCATCCCGGTTATCACTTGCTTTTTATGAGAGAATTATGTGGACTATTTAAGATTGCAGGTATCTCAAGAGAAGTAATCATGAGGAAATTATTTTCATTATCAATGAAAGATAGAGCATTGGAGTGGTATAGGCTATTGGAAAATTCTCATTTGCTGAATTGGGAAAAATTGATACCTCTCTTTTATTCTAAATTTTATCCTCTTCATGAAATTCATCAAGATAGAAATTTTATCTATAACTTTTGGCCTCGTGATGGAGAAAGTATCGCTCAACCTTGGGGAGGTTGAAGGCCTTAATACTCAAATGTCCCATTCATGAGATCCCCGAGACATCATTATTAATAATTTTTATGCAAGACTCTCTTGGCATGACAAGTATTTACTTGATGCTTCTTACAAGGGTTCTTTCACGAGTAAGAAGGTCGAGGCTAAATGGGACCTTCTTGAAAGAATTTCGCAATAATGAAGATTGGGAGATCAACAAAGGTAAAGAATCAGGTATAAATTATGATTACGAATGCATTATATCTTTTGTTGAATCTGCTGGTTTTCATGAGTTTAGTGCTAAATATGGACTTGATTCCCAAATTGTTGTTGATTTCTGTAAAGCTTTTGCTTCTCACATTAATATACCTAAGCAAAAGTGGATCAAATATCATGAACCATTTAAAGAAATTGAGATTACTCCTGTTCTTGATAAAGAAATTCAAGTCCATACTTTTGATCCTGTTTTACCTACTCCTTGCATTGAAAAATTGCCTTTTCCTCTGAGAGCAAACGAACATTCTATGGTTACTAGTATTATTAATAAAAGTGGAAGGAAAGCGAAAGAACCTGCTAAATAGTTAAAAGTTGAACCTTCTGTTGCTTTAGTTAAAGATCTTGTAGTAGAAAATGTTGAAGGAGGTCATATAATCTTTTTTGAGGATGCTTCAAATATTGTTAAAGCACCGAAAAAGGATGCTAAAAAAATTGGTACTCCTGTTATTTCTATTAAAATTGGTAAGCATTTCTATTATGGTTTATGTGTTATTGGTGCTAGCTCAAATGCTATTCCTTTCTCGCTATATCAAGAAATTATGCATGAAATTGGGACTTGTGAAATTGAAGATATTGATGTGGTTATTCAGCTTGCTAATAGAGATACTATCTCTCCTGTGGGTATTGTCAGAGACGTTGAAGTTTATGTGGTAAGGTTAAATATCATGCTGATTTTCTTGTACCTGGTTCGGTTGCTGTCGCGTAACACGGCGACATGGTGTGGTACGGTGCCATGCGAGCTTCGGGTTCCAAAAACGAAACACGGGCGCCCCCTACCTGGCGCGCCAGATGTCGTGTATCGGGACGCGGACACCGGGGATGCAGGACACCCCCTATTTGTTCGGTAAGAGGGCGCGAGGTGCTCCGAAATAGGTCCCCGAGCTCAAACACAAGCACACAAAGATTTACCCAGGTTCAAGCCGCGTTGCCGCGTAACACCCTACGTCCTGCTTGTCTGGATGTATTGTGGTGGTGGATTACAAGGTGGTGACTTGAGGTCCTACACTACTCTCGTGGGCAAAGGAAGAACAAGCCCAGGGGGTTCCCGGGGTTCATTCTTCCATCCCCCGAGTCTAAGTAGAAGGCTCAAAGTGTCAGCTAGCTAGGGTTCTTCTGCTTGTTCTCCGATCGCCTCCCACAGCTGACCAAGGGCCTCCTTTTATATGCCAAGGGGACACCACAGGTGGTCATGCTGCATGCGCACCACCGAGGCATGGCACGCATCGTGCCCGAGCCAAGGTGGCACTCGCCGGCTGCCTTCGTGGCAGCGTGGCACCACACTGTTCTCCATGTCGTCCGTCCCACCGGAACGGAGGAGACAGCGAGTCTTGTCTTGTCAAAGGTCCGAGCATCGCGCTGAGTGCACTGCCTGCGTCGGGTGGACAGCGCGCGGGGTCTTGTCGATGTCTCTCCCGGGCCGTGATATGCTGCGGCCATCATGACATCATCCCAGGTGGCAAATACTTGATTGTTGACGGACCCGAGGAACTAGGCCTGATCCTGTTATTATTAGTTCTAACCTTTCAGTTGAGGAAGAAGAAAGATTATTGGAAGTACTGAAAGTGCATGTGTTGCCCCATGCGTGGTTTTGGTAATTAATGACAATCCTTATGGACTAATGTTTGCATTGAGATATTCTTGTAGATCTTGTCCATAGGAAAAGATTGGAGTTCATGTGTTGGACTCTAGAAGATTACATGATGATCAATGCTCTATTCAAGGGTTTATATGAAGAATGGTCTTGTGTAGAATTGAGCATATTGCAAGTATGTCTTGAAGGATTCAATACATCATCTTTGCGAAACGGAGCTTAGCGAGGCTCTCCCATAATGGAGTATGGGGGAGCATTTGGAGAAGTCTTCATCAAGCATGTGCTAGCAAGCACAATCAAGAAAGGTGTTCCAACTTGAGGGAGTCAAGATCGTCATCATCTAGCTCAAGTGAAATGCTCAAGGCAAAGGTATGATCTTGATAGGGTTTCTATTTTACCGGTCTCGTGGTGTTAGCGTCTATCAAGAGGGGCTCTCAAGTGAGTAACTTGATCGCATCTTTGTGGAGAGATCAAACCTTTGCATATTTGACATATCATCTTTCTTGGTTCTTATTTGGCTTTTATCCATGTGAGGATTTAGAGCTTGTGTTCATCTCCATACCAAGCTTTAGTTCATCAAAAACGGATTTTATATGCATATCTTGTGTCGCTTTTGATGTTGGAGGTTTTACCGGTTTGTCTTTTATAGAGAGGTCTTAACTTTCCTTATTTATTATCCTCCTAACATGATGGACCATGATTTTTCTCTGCATGATCTTGTAAAGCTCTTCGTTGCGATTCCAACGAGCCCAAGATCATCGAAATCGGAGTCCGGATGAAAAAGTTATTGCCGTTTTCGTATCGGTGTTTTCGCAGTTTTCAGAGGCGCGGAAGTTCCGGTTTTTTGGCCGGAAATTCCGGCCCCCCGGAAGTTCCGGGCAAAGTTCCGGCAAAAGTTCCGGACCAAGTCCAGTACCGCTTTTTTGCCGTTTTTCTGGGGTCCGGAAGTTCTGGGACGGAAGTTCCGGCCTAAGTGTGGCTGCAACGGCTATTTTCGTGGGAGGGGCTATAAATACCCCTCCCCTTCTTCAACCTTGAGCTGCTGGTTCTCTCTCTCTCTCTCCCACCATTGTTGACCTTGGAAAACTTGCCTCCTCTCAATTCCTCCCATGATTCTTGCATATCTTTGAGGGAAAAGTGAGAGGAGATTTAGATCTACATTTACACCAATCCATCTCTCCTTTAAGTGAGGGGAACCCTTTGAATCTAGATCTTGGAGTTCATTTGTTGAGTTCTTCTTTGTTCTTCCTCTCTTCTCCCCCATAAGCATTAGTTACTTTTGGTGCGATTTGAGAGTGAAGGATTTGAGCACTTGTGCTCTTGCCATTGCTTTGTGCATCGGTTTGTGCTCTCCACGAGGATTCGTGGAAGTTAAAAATTTGTGAACTTGTTACTCTTGGGTCATTGGACCCTATACGCCTTTGTGGTGGTTGAGACCTTTGTGGTCACTTGTAGCCGTTCGGGAGCCCCCAATCGAGTTGTGGGTTGTGCCTCAGATTGTTGTTGTAAAGGCTCCGGATTCCGCCTTGAAGGATTCTGATAGTGGAAGGTGAACCAATCCTTTGTGGTGCGGTTCATCGGAGAATAGGGTGAGCCTTTGTGGCGTTGAGATCGACCTTTGTGGTGCCTCACACCTCTCCAACGAGACGTACTCCCCTAAAAAGGAGGAACTCGGAAATACATCATCGTCTCCGTGTGCCTCGGTTATTTCTATACCCGAGCTCTTTACTTATGCACTTTACATCGTGATAGCCTTCGTGCTTGAAGTATTCTTTACTATCACTTTGTTGCTTGTCTTGCTTAGCATAAGTTGTTGGTGCACATAGGTGAGCCTAGTATTATTTAGGTTGTTGGTTTGTTAATTGAAACACCTAGTTTTATTCCGCAATTATCAAGCCTAAACCGGAAAAGTTTAAATCGCCTATTCACCCCCCCCCCTCTAGGCGACATCCTTGTCCTTTCAATTGGTATCAGAGCATGGGCTCTCTTTTTGGGCTTTACCGCCTAGAGAGTAAAAGATGTCGTTTAGAGAATTAGTGCACGATCCCACTTTCATATTCGATGGCACAAATTATGATGTTTGGAAAATTCGCATGCTTAAAATTTTTAGGGCCATGGGTCCAAATTATATTAAGAGGATTGTAGATGTGGGTTTTTCTCCTCCAAAGGATTCCCAAGAATTATCTTTAGAGGATGAGAAAAACTCTCACCTCGAAACTCTTGTTTCTAATGGTCTTATATGTGTTTTGAGCAATATAGTTCTTGCATCAATCATACCTTTCGGAACGCTCATGAGCTTTGGACCAAGCTTCAAGATATATGAAGTGTCCAACATTATTGAGGATGATTGTTCTCCTTCCACCTCCGACCGTGATGAGTTCACATCTTCTTCCACTTCACCAACATGTGTTTTGACACAAGGTAATGATATGGTGAGTGGTGATAGAAATTGCTTTGTTGATGGTGAATATTCTATTGACTATACTTCATCTCTATCTCATTGCAATGATCTATCTTTGGACTTAAACACTTCTAGCACTCCAAATGTTTTACATGCTAGTGTTGCTAGTCCTTGCATATCATGTGGACAATGGCACAACTTCTACTCTTAATGCAATATTGTCTTGTGCTAGTCCTAGTAATTCATCCACTCACAATGTTGCTACATCTTGTGATGAATTACTTTCCATGCCTTGTTGCTCTAACAATGAAGCTTCTACTTCCTCTAGTATTTGTGATACTAACCATGTAGAGGAATTAAAAGAGCTCAAGGCCCAAGTCACTTCTTTGAAGAAAGACTTGGAAAAGCGTCATGTTGGGAAGTCCACACTTGACAATATGTTGAGTGTTCAAAGACGCCCCAATGACAAGAGTGGACTTGGATTCAACTCCAATAACAAGAACAAGTCCAAGTTCAACAAGAAGAAAAAGGGCCAAGAACAAGTTAAAGATTCGGCCAAGATTGTTTGCTTCAAGTGCAAAGTTGAAGGGCACCATGTTAGATCTTGCCCTTTGAAGAAGAAGCCTCTTAGTGAGAAGCAACAAGGGAAGAAGCCTCAAGTTCAAACTCAAGTTCCTCAAGTTGAAGAACGGCCTCTTCCCAAGAAGAATCAAGCTACCCCTCCTCAAGTCAAGATTCCAACTAAGAAGAAAGGAGGAAGCAATGTTGCTACATATGCCGTGAGAAGGGTCACTTTGCTTCTTCATGCACTAATGGTACCTTATCCAACCCCATTATATTGATGATGTTTATTCTCTTCGGAAGGATAAGGTTGGCAATGTGTTTGCCAAATATGTTGGTACTCAAAGTGGTGTCAAGAAAAGAACCATTTGGGTTGCCAACCTATTGTGACTAACCTCTTAGGACCCAACTTGGTTGGGGACCAACAAGCTAAAACTTGATCAATAGGTGTTGTTGGAGGGCATTGGAGACTTGGCTACATCATGAAGAATTAAGGGATCTTCATCAATTATATTATCTCAAGTCAAGTCATTTGGATTATATTGTTCTATCTCATATCCAATGTTCCTCCTTGCGGTAACTTTTATTTAAATCATATATACATTGAAAGTTGCTTGCACCCTTGCATGTGTTAGGTTTTGTACCTTGCTAGTGTTTGTATGTTGTGCTCTCTACTTACTTATCTTGAGTAATCAAGTATATGTATGTTGGTTTGCACACCATTTACTTGTTTGAGCCTTATTGCTTTTATTTGATATCTTATCTTGTTGGCTCTCTTTGAGAGATTAATGGACTATCCATTTTTGGAGAGTGATATGCTTCGTGCACTTCACAATCCTAAAAATGTGTGTACATGAGGAATACCACTTAGTGTTAATATATCAATATTATCTATTCTCTATGTGGTATGTCATTCTCATGAGAAATTCAAATTCTATAATGTCCATTAATTATCTCTAGTTGGTTTTGTTTGCCTCTTGTTAAGAAAATTGGATTATCACATTATGGGGAGTAATAAGCTTTGTGCATATTACAAACCTAGAAAATGTGAACATGTGAGGTATTGCCACCTAGAATTGATATTCTTCAATCTTATTCCTATGTGGCATGTTGCTCAAACAAGTTCCATTTGCTTAAAATGCTTTGTTTCATTCTTTTGGATCTTGTTTGTGATGGACGTTCTTGGTACGGCTTTTCCCAAATATGTTCGCATATATTTTTGGGAAACCAATTGCTTCAAGCTACTCTTTGTAGTGGCTTTGCATGATCGCGTGAATACTTGAAGCTATCAAGAATATTTATCTATTAAGCTTTGGCCTTTAAATCTTATCTTTTGCCATATGCTTATTTGTTGTGAAATTGGTCTTCAATATCTCTATATACTCCTTGTCCTTGACAAGTGATACTCTATGTGTGGTGAAATTTGTGGACCATCTTCACTTTGGCTCTTGCTTTGAATTGCCTTATTTTTATTGCCAAGGATTTGGTTTGATCTAACTCCTCTTGTCTTCCTTGTATCTTTTGAATCCTTTTGCTCTACTCAAAATTTTTTTGTGCTTTCTTGTTTTAGGAAAAGCAATGATCCTATTCTAGTGCATTTACATTCAAAGTCATACTTCTAGATAATGCACTATTCTTGGGGAAGCTATCCTACATTGAGTAGAACATCATTCTTTAAATTGGCTTTATATCTTATTGATTTCTTGAACATGACTAGTGTTTGGATAATATGTATGGAGAGTGATGATCCCATTTGTGTGCATTTTGTATTCAAATGCAAGATCATAAATAATGCACAAATCTTGGGGAGCTATCCTATATGCTTTTGAACATTAGTTGTCTTCAATTGATTTTGATCCCGATGACGTGTCTCTTTGGAAGACAAACATTTCTCGTCTTGGTACTTTGTGCCATCATGAGAAGTGTAGAGGGTTTGGTTTATTCCTTGATGATATTTTCATCAATTGGTATCTTACTTTCATTTGGCATCTTTTCAAAGTGGTATCTTCAATCATGTGTTGATTTGGGTTTTGATATAATTTGGACAATTTTTTTCTTGTCACACTTGTGTGTGCTTTCTTGGTTTAATTGGTGTTTTGTCCAATTTGTATCTCGTTTGGTTCTTGAAGTCTTGTGCATGCATATTTACTATATATCTTATGGCATGCTTACTTTCGTTGATCCAATATATAGGATAAACTCCATCAAATCCTAAATGGCTAAGATGTGCATGAAATTCAATTTCATATCAATATGCACATATTTATGTGGAGTTTGTCCTATGTATTGTAGTTGCTCTAACTACTTTGGACCCAATGAGTTTGGGTACCATTTTGTACTTGAATTTGTTTTAGGTACATTGAGATGCATTGGAAGCTTGTCTCATTTACAAGGAAGGTGTTATCACCATGTGCTTATTGGAGCCAAGCTCGGATGATCGTGAACTCTTATCTTCTACATCACCAATGCTATCTCGGTAACAAGTATCTACCTCATGCATATTTCTAGCTTTCAACCTTGTGTAGGTTGTATCTTGGCATGAATTTTTAGTTGCAATTGATGTTCTTGCAAAGCCTTTTCAAAACATATTTATTGCAAATGTGAGCAAGCCGGGATGATTACATATCAAGGGAATATACATAATCATTTATTGATTCACCAATCCCAAATATGTTAATCTAGCATTTCTTCTCAAAGTCTCTCATATGCAATATTGATGAATTTGCAAAATCATTTGCCCTTTGTGATACTTGTTATCTTTCTCGGAGCATCCCAACTATCTTTTTCCCTTGTGGATTTTTGATGCTATGATGAGATTGTGTTGGAAGTTCATCTATATCCTTTAAGATAAAATTGAGCTTTGTGCTATGCTTTTAAGCAATGATCTTATTGGTATATATATGACTTCCACTTGGATATCATGTTCTTCACCGTAGTATCTATTTTGTGTGTGCATGTTTCTTTGTGGACTTATATCTTCATGATTGATGTCTACTTAGAAACTTATACACATGAGAGTAGTTACATCTTTATTTGGTATTCCATTTTGTTAGTGACCACCTTTTATTGCTTTTGATTCTTTGGTGGTTCCTAAAAGGCACAAGCTTTGGTTTTCATTTGATATCCTTTTTAAATCTTAATAAGCTTGTGGACCTAGTTGCTTTGCTTCAATTTCCATCTATGCTTTCTTGCACTTGTTTGTGTTCAAAGATTGTCTAGGAGTGAGGATTCCATGTTGTGCACACTATATTAAATACAAATCCTTATTGTGCACGTACCTTGGGGAGCTCTCTCTTGATGTTGAGAACACTTGGTTGATTTTATCATAATATCTTCTTATGTCCAATTGGTTTTTCGGATCCATTGATTGGTTACTTCTTTTGTCGAAGTATCTTTCAATTTGTTTTTCTTTTGCAATCTTTGGATCCTCAATATAGTTTGACCTCCTTCCCAACTATTCGTCATTGGATACGTGCATTTGATTTCACTCATATTATGAGAAATACACACATTATGGGGGAGCTCTTACTATTGGCCTTCTAAATTTTTCCTCCCATTTCGGCAATCGATGCCAATGGGGGAGAAGTTTAGAGGGTTTAAGGGATTTGGTTTCATGCTTTAGTTTCGTTCTTAAGCATTTGCCTTTCATGCTCTTACATCCTTTCTCTTTGTTGTGCATGGTTGCTTAATTCATTATATAAACCCTCGTAAAAGGGATTGTCATCAATTACCAAAATGGGGGAGATTGAAAGTGCATGTGTTGCCCCATGCGTGGTTTTGGTAATTAATGACAATCCTTATGGACTAATGTTTGCATTGAGATATTCTTGTAGATCTTGTCCATAGGAAAATATTGGAATTCATGTGTTGGACTCTAGAGGATTACATGATGATCAATGCTCTAGTCAAGGGTTTATATGAAGAATGGTCTTGTGTAGAGTTGAGCATATTGCAAGTATGTCTTGAAGGATTCAAGACATCATCTTTGTGAAACGGAGCTTAGCGAGACTCTCCCATAATGGATTATGGGGGAGCATTTGGAGAAGTCTTCATCAAGCATGTGCTAGCAAGCACAATCAAGAAAGGTGTTCCAACTTGAGGGAGTTAAGATCGTCATCTAGCTCAAGTGGAATGCTCAAGGCAAAGGTATGATCTTGATAGGGTTTCTATTTTACCGGTCTCGTGGTGTTAATGGGAGACCGGGTTATAGGATAAACGGCGTACTATCAAGAGGGGCTCTCAAGTGAGTAACTTGATCGCATCTTTGTGGGGAGCTCAAACCATTGTTTATTTGGCATATCATCTTTCTTGGTTCTTATTTGGCTTTTATCCATGTGAGGATTTAGAGCTTGTGTTCATCTCCATATCAAGCTTTAGTTCATCAAAAACGGATTTTATATGCATATCTTGTGTCGCTTTTGATGTTGGAGGTTTTACCGGTTTGTCTTTTATAGAGATGTCTTAACTTTCCTTATTTGGTCTCCTCCTCACATGATGGACCATGATGTTTCTCTGCATGATCTTGTAAAGCTCTTCGTTGCGATTCCAACGAGCTCAAGATCATTGAAATCGGAGTCCGGATGAAAAAGTTATTGTCGTTTTTGTATCGGTGTTTTCGCAGTTTTCAGAGGGGCGGAAGTTCCGGGTTTTTGGCCGGAAATTCCGGCCCCCCGGAAGTTCCGGGCAAAGTTCCGGCAAAAGTTCCGGACCAAGTCCAGTACCGCTTTTTTGCCATTTTTCTGGGGTCCGGAAGTTCTGGGACGGAAGTTTCGGCCTTGTGGCCGGAAGTTTCGGCCCTAGGACCGGAAGTTCCGGCCTAAGTGTGGCTGCAACGGCTATTGTCGTGGGAGGGGCTATAAATACCCCTCCCCTTCTTCAACCTTGAGCTGCTGGTTTTCTCTCTCTCTCTCCCACCATTGTTGACCTTGGAAAACTTGCCTCCTCTCAATTCCTCCCATGATTCTTGCATATCTTTGAGGGAAAAGTGAGAGGAGATCTAGATCTACATTTCCACCAATCCATCTCTCCTTTAAGTGAGGGGAACCCTTTGAATCTAGATCTTGGAGTTCATTTGTTGAGTTCTTCTTTGTTCTTCCTCTCTTCTCCTCCCATAAGCATTAGTTGCTTTTGGTGGGATTTGAGAGTGAAGGATTTGAGCACTTGTGCTCTTGCCATTGCTTTGTGCATCGGTTTGTGCTCTCCACGAGGATTCGTAGAAGTTAAAAGTTTGTGAACTTGTTACTCTTGGGTCATTGGACCCTATACGCCTTTGTGGTGGTTGAGACCTTTGTGGTCACTTGTAGCCGTTCGGGAGCCCCCAATCGAGTTGTGGGTTGTGCCTCGGATTGTTGTTGTAAAGGCTCTGGATTCTGCCTTGAAGGATTCCGATAGTGGAAGGTGAACCAATCCTTTGTGGTGCAGTTCATCGGAGAATAGGGTGAGCCTTTGTGGCGTTGAGATCGACCTTTGTGGTGCCTCACACCTCTCCAACGAGACGTACTCCCCTAAAAAGGAGGAACTCGGGAATACATCATCGTCTCCGTGTGCCTCAGTTATTTCTATACCCGAGCTCTTTACTTATGCACTTTACATCGTGATAGCCTTCGTGCTTGAAGTATTCTTTGCTATCACTTTGTTGCTCGTCTTGCTTAGCATAAGTTGTTGGTGCACATAGGTGAGCCTAGTATTATTTAGGTTGTTGGCTTGTTAATTTAAACACCTAGTTTTATTCCGCAATTATCAAGCCTAAACCGGAAAAGTTTAAATCGCCTATTCACCCCCCCTCTAGGCGACATCCTTATCCTTTCAAGTACTCCATAAACATTGAGGTGCCATGGGCTACACTCTGGATGATCTTAAAGGGATTTCTCCTGTGGTATGTCAACATTCCATTAATCTTGAGCCTGACGCAAAGCCAGTTGTTGATCATCAACGAAGATTAATTCCGAAAATGAAGGAAGTGGTAAGAAATGAGGTACTTAAGCTTCTTGAGGCAGGTATAATTTATCCTATTGCTGATAGTAGATGGGTTAGTCATGTGCATTGTGTCCCTAAAAAAGGAGGTATGACTGTGGTTGCTAATGATCATGATGAACTTATTCCTCAAAGAACTGTAGTGGGTTATAGAATGTGCATTGATTTCAGAAAATTCAATAAAGCTACAAAGAAAGATCATTATCCTTTGCCTTTTATTAATAAAATGTTAGAACGGTTATCTAAGAACACACATTTTTGTTTCCTTGATGGTTACTCTTGTTTCTCACAAATTACTGTTAGACATCAAGATCAAGAGAAAACTACTTTTACTTGTCCTTATGGAACTTATGCTTATAGACGCATGCCTATTGGTTTATGTAATGCTCCTGTTACCTTTCAAAGATGCATGTCTGCTATTTTTCATGGCTTTTGTGAACAAATTGTGGAGGCATTCATGGACGATTTCTCTGTATATGGAACTTCTTTTGATAATTGCCTGCACAATCTTGATAAAGTTTTGCAGAGATGTGAAGAGACGAACCTTGTTCTTAATTGGGAGAAATGCCATTTTATGGTTAATGAAGGTATTGTTCTTGGACACAAAATTTCTGAAAGAGGTATTGAAGTAGACAGAGCTAAAGTTGAACCTATTGAGAAAATGCCTTGTCCTAAGGACGTGAAAGGTATTCGCAGTTTTCTGGGTCATGCTGGTTTCTATAGAAGGTTTATTCAAGATTTCTTTAAAACTTCAAAACCACTTACCAACCTTTTACAAAAAGATGTTCCATTTGTTTTTGATGATGATTGCAAAGAAGCTTTTTAAATTCTAAAGAAAGCTTTAACAACTGCTCCTATTGTCCAACCACCTGATTGGAAGTTACCTTTCGAAATTATGTGTGATGCTAGTGATTTTGCTGTAGGTGCTGTTCTTGGACAACATATTGATAAGAAGTTAAATGTTATTCATTATGCTAGTAAAACTCTTGATAGTGATCAAAAGAATTATGCTACTACTGAAAAAGAATTTTTAGCTGTTGTGTTTGCGTGTGATAAGTTTAGACCTTATATTGTTGATTCAAAAGTAACTATTCACACTGATCATGCTGCTATTAAATATCTTATGGATAAGAAAGATGCTAAGCCTAGACTTATTAGATGGGTTCTTTTATTATAAGAATTTGTTTTGCATATTATTGATAGGAAAGGAGTCGAGATAATCCTGTTGCTGATAATTTGTCTAGAATGGAAAACATACCTCATGATCCTATTCCTGTTAATGTTAGTTTTCCTGATGAACAATTGGCTGTTATAAATGTGAGCTCTCGTGAAAATCCATGGTATGCCGATTATGCTAATTTTATTGTCCCCAAGTTTTTGCCTCCAAACTTTACTTATCAGCAGAGGAGGAAATTCTTTCATGATTTGAGGCATTACTTTTGGGATGACCCACACCTTTACAAGGAGGGAGTTGATGGTATTATCAGACGTTGTGTTCCTGAGCACGAGCAAGAAGAGATATTAAGGAAATGCCATAATAGTCCTTATGGTGGACATCATGCTGGAGACAGAACTGCACATAAAGTGTTGCAGTCAGGTTTTTATTGGCCTACTCTTTTTAAGGATGCTAGAAATTTTATTTTATCTTGCAATGAATGTCAAAGAGTTGGTAATATTAGTAGATGTAATGAAGTGCCTATGAATTATTCTCTTGTTATTTAACCGTTTGATTGTTGGGGGTTTTATTTTATGGGTCCTTTCCCAACTTCGCATGGTAATACTCATATACTTGTTGTTGTTGATTATGTTACAAAGTGGGTAGAAGCTATTCCAACTTCTAGTGTTGATCATAAAAGCTCTTTGAAAATGCTTAAAGAAATTATCTTGCCTAGGCTTGGTGTGCCTAGATATCTTATGACTGATGGAGGTTCTCATTTTATTCATGGTGCTTTTAGAAAAACTCTTGCTAAATATGATGTTAATCATAGAGTGTCTTCACCTTATCATCCCCAAACAAGTGGACAAGTAGAATTATCTAATAGGGAAATTAAGTTGATCTTGCAAAAGACCGTTAATAAATCTAGAAAGAATTGGTCTGAGAAACTTAATGATGCTCTATGGGCTTATATAACTGCTTATAAAAATCCCATGGGCATGTCTCCTTATAAAATAGTTTCTGAAAAGCTTGTCATTTGCCTCTTGAATTAGAACACAAAGCTTATTGGGCAACCAAAGAGCTAAATGATGATTTTAAACTTGCTGGTGAGAAAAGATTGCTTAATATGAGTTTTCTAGATGAATGGAGGAGTTAAGCTTATGAAAATGCCAAATTATTTAAAGAAAAAGTTAAGAAGTGGCATGATAAAAGAATTATAAAGAGAGAGTTTAATATTGTAGATAAAGTATTAGTGTATAGGTCTCGTTTCAGATTTTTTGCAGGAAAATTGCGCTCCAAATGGGAAGGACCATATATTATTGAAGAAGTTTATCGTTCCGGTGCTATCAAGATCAACTCATTAGATGGAGATAAACCACAAGTGGTCAATGGTCAAAGACTCAAGCATTATATTTCTGGTGATCCTCTTGGAAAAGAAGTGGATATTATACAAGTGGTCACTCCGGAAGAATTCATCAAATATAAATACCGGAAGGATCCAGAGCCAGATATGGAATAGGTATCTACTTCGGTAAGAAAAAGTCTCCGTAAAATTCAGAAAAATTTATATTCGTCAGTTTTATGAAAAAAAAATTGGAGCCGAAGAGGGACTCCGAAGAGCCCATACAGCCCCTAGGCGTGGCCCCACCTGGTGCCGCGTCGGGGTGGCGTCTGGAGCCCTCGGAGCTCGTCTCCGAATCCGCCTCCACTCGGTACCTTCCTTTCGTTTTAAAACTTTTTGCTATATATTTACCCGGATCCCCCAAGGTCTGTATCTCGTGTTTTCGACGCGTTTTGTTTTCGAGCTGTTTCTGCAAGGATCCCTGAATTTCATAGCACCATGTCTTCTTCTGAGGAGCAAGGAGGTTTCAGAAAACAAGCCCATTAACATCAAGCATGAAGAGGAGGAGGCCGTGAAGAACATTGATGCAAAAGAAGAAGAGATAGAGGACGACCCCCGTGTCTATCCACGCGCCACGGTTGCAAGTATGAAGGTGGTATCCAACCCATTCAATTCAAAAGAGGTGCAAGGATGCAGACCGGTGGTAAGGTCCCCGTACAAACCTCGCTGCGAGGATCGCTCCACCTAACACCACAAATCCCTTTTACACTCTGCTCCATAGTCACCAGCTTGAAAGTACATCGAAGGAAAAATTGCCTACCTTTTGGGATATGGATCGTTCTGATAGAGCAGGAAAATGAGGTTTTCGACCAGAAGTCAAGGAAGAGTGGGGAAATAACTCCAAGAGCTAGGACTCTCCTATTGACCAACTCATGAACCGTGTTGAAAACAATACCGAGACAAACCGGAATCTTGGTTTCCAGATTGAAGACCTAAGGGAGACTATTGAGAAGCTTATTAAAGAAACTCGTGCACCACCAAGGGATCAAGCCTAAGCTTCATGGGTAACAGTACTCCCTTGGCTTGTTCCAAGCTTGGGGGAGTACCCCGATATCATCATCTTTTATCTTTTTTATTTTTATAAGTCATGTGGTCATATCATGAGTAGAGAAGTTATCATATGATATAGGATGCGGTGGATATTGGGTTACGTAGCAGAATTTAAAATTTTCCGACCTACGTAACAGTCAGGAACAACTATGAAGATACAAGCAGGGTTAGTACTGTATCGTTACCGACACGAAGATGCGGAACAGGTGTCGATGACGTTGTCGATGAAGCCTGATGAAGATTCTCACGGCCAAGCCTGGCGGTGAGAATGTTGCCGATCCCTTGTACAGCCTTCTTGATCCAACAGAGCGAGGGTCAAACGTCTATGACGCTTCACCCCTCTGAGAGCTCGCACACGTACGTCCGTCAGAGTCCAGCAACGCTGCACCGTGCCAGAGTTAAGAGCTACTGGTGTACGTGACACTAGTAGGAAAACACCTATCAGTGGCGCACCAAATTAGGATTCTGTGGCGCACCCCCAGAATTGCTGGGTGCGCCACAGAATCCTCGCCACTAATTTTTTTTCCTGTGGCGCACCATGGGCGTGCGCCACAGAAATCCACCTGGCCTGGTGCGCCACAGAAATCCACATTTCTGTGGCGCACCTGGCTGGCGCGCCACAGAATTCTGAAAAAATTCAAAAAATTCAAAAACTGCAAAAAAAAAATAAAAAGTTTCAAAAAAAATCATAATATGAAATATCCTAATTATTGGAATTATTTTCAGATTTTTTGAACTTTTTGAACTTTTTGAACTGATACCTTCCCGCTAGGTCACCCATCCTCAAATTGCTCCAACCCTAGCACGCTTAACTTCTAAGTTCCACCCACTTCACCTACCCTTGTGCTACTCAAGTTCTTATTGATATATATATCATATGAATCCTCTTAAGTCTTCTATGTGTATATGTTATGTATATGTTATAAACGTGTGTTTCTAAATTTCAGATTTTTCAAAAACTTCTAAACTTTCAAAAGGAGATTCAAAAGTTTCAAAAGATCCAAAAAAATTCAAAAAATTTCAAAAAATCAAAAAATTCCAAAAAATTCAAAAAAATCTAAAAAATCCAAAAAATAAAAAAGTCAAGAAAAGTCAACAATCTTCTTTGTTATACATTTCTCTGTCTTTTTTGAAATTTTTTATTTTTTTTTATTTTTTTGAATTTTTTTTGTATTTTGCTGCGAAAAATCGTCTGTTTGAAATAAATTTTTTTTCTTTTGGAATTTGAGGAATGTGTGAATTGCTGACCGGGTAAACCCCGGTGGATTCGAATTCGGATTTTTCTCACGATTTTTTTGACATATTATTTGCGTTATTTCGACGTCATATGCAAAAGTTATGGCCGTTATAAGATTTCTTTTTCATTTGTTGCAGAAAAGGTCAAAATTCATATTTCAAAATTTCTACACCTACTAGACACTCATACCTAACTACATGTAAAAGGGTTATATCTATTGAAATTTTTATCATTTTCCTTTACTTCCTGCAAGACTAAAAAGGCGATCCACGGGGGGGGGGGTGGGATTTGAAGAATGTCACCTTTTTGTGGCGCACCTGGCTGGTGCGCCACAGAATGTCAACTTTCTGTGGCGCACGTGCCAGGTGCGCCACAGAATTATTATTTTCAATTTTTAACCCGCCCCCCGGATAACTTTCGGTGGCGCACCCGGCCATGTGCGCCACAGAATGTCACCTTTCTGTGGCGCACCTGGCTTGGTGCGCCACAGAAAGTCACATTTCTGTGGCGCACATGGACAGGTGCGCCACAAAAATATGACTTTCTGTGGCGCACCAAGCCTGGTGCGCCACAAAAATATATTTCTGTGGCGCACCAATTAAGGGTGCGCCACAGAATACAACCTACCTATAATGGTTTTCCTACTAGTGTGAGGTGGAGAGAACCTCAACACATGGGAGAGGGAGAGAGAGATTAGATCTAGATGAAGAGAACTTCCAGATAGAGAGGTATTGGGGTGTTTATATAGGTGGCCCAAGGGGTAGAGGGACTTGGGGAAGGGGTAGAACCCCAACCCCAAACCCGCCGGCCATGGGGGGGAGTTGGAGTCCAACTCCAACTCGTCCCCCCCCCTTTCCTTGTACCGCCCCGAGTGGGGCCCTCCCGCCGCACCGACCTAGGTGGTGGGGCCCACCTAGGCCGGCCGGCCCTCGGCCTCCTCCGCCCTGGTTGCCTTCCCCCATGGGCCGCTAGGGCCCACTAGGGTTCGGCTAAGGGGGGCAGTCCCCCCACCCATGCGAATTTGGCCCACCACCACCAAGTGGTGGTGCGGCTGCAACCCACATGGCAGCCTCCTTTTATTGGCCTTTAAATTTTTTCCCCTTTTTTATTAATTAAATAAATTAATATTTGATCAACTAGCAAAGTGGCCCACGTAAATACGCGGGCATCATCTTATGTTGCCCATAGACTATAAATTAATCTTATTACCATCGAATCAAAAAATTATAGGATCGTGCTTGTAGATATAAATCATTTGCAACAAATTGCTGACTTGTTTTCCTGGGTTTCGTTTATAATTTGGTAGGATCGTGCTTGTAGATATAAATCATTTGCAACAAATTGCTGACTTGTTTTCCTAGGTTTCGTTTATAATTTGGTATTTCCTTCTTTGTTTATATAAGATATTTTAATAAGCAAACATATTTCAGACGAAGAATCCATTGTTTTTAAAATAGATTTTTGTTGTATTGACTTCGGTTCATCCTCGACGCCTACCTATAATTAAACATCATTCTCCGGCACCTATCACTAAGTGTTATCTGAATCTGAATACATAGCAGGAGTACAAAAATTGAGCACATATTTCCTTAATATAAACATATATAAATTCTGCATGTCACTGAAGGTTATTCCAAAATTTGATTGAACGAATTATTATTCAAAATGATTCAAACTATCTCAAAGACAAAAAATGCCTAAGTTCATTATAACTTAGAAGAGAGGAAGAAGTGCGTCAAAGCCTCTTGCTTGACACAAACACAATCACCTGGCCTTGCCACGTACTTGCCAAATCCAGGTAGCATCTCAGGTGTGTCATTCATGGAGCTGATAATACCTCAACGAACAGATCCAACATGTATCATATATAATATAGTTGAAAATCATTGAGAAGACCATGAATCTTGAATTGTGTATCAGCTCGGACAGCAGGATGTTTATTTTTCATGTTATTTATGTACTGAATTAACAAAATGGTCTAACCATGGCACTATTAGATTGGAAATTTTGACAAACTGAATGCTCATTATAAATATGTGCACATATTTCTATATTCAGATAATTATGTGTTAGTCCCAAAATTACTATTTTTCTTCAAATGCCTTATATTTAACTTGTAGCATTCACACACTTCGATTTAAATCTAATCCTTGCATCTCTTCTAAATATTATAGAGAAGGGGTACCTGACAATCCCGCCCTTTGAATTTGGGTTCGACCTCAAGACAACATCTTGTTGAACCATTTGGATCCCACATCAATTTCAGTTAAATTTTGCGATGAAAAGGAATATCAGTGGTTGTCCTTTCAAAATAATATCTTGGTGGTTGTCAGAAGAAGAAGCAGGCCTTAGTCACCAAATAACAAACCATTCCTAATAGCCCTTTAGGCGAAAATGCTGGTCCATATCGCGAGGCGTGAGCAATAGAAAACCTCACTTTCCTGCATACAATAGTTGTCTGGCTTTGTTGCTAATGAGAGAACTCCAAGCCCACTTGACTGCAATTTTCCATAGAAGCCTTCATAGGCGTATAGAAAAACCTTTCCAATAGCAAAAAAAAAACCCGACTCTCCAATAGTGGAATACATCTGAATAACCTTGTGATTTTCAGTTACAATAGCTCAGGACCACAATATGAATAATATTTGAGGTAGGAGCTAACCAAGGATTGCAGGAACTGTGATCGCTGCCTGGCTTTGTTGCTAACGAGAGAACTCCAAGCCATTTGACTGCAATCTTCCATAGAATCCTTCATAGGCGTATAGAAAAGCCTTTCCAGTAGCAAAAAACACTCTCCAATAGTGGATACATCTGAATAACCTTGTGACTTTCAGTTACAATAGCCCAGGAGCGCAATATGAATAATATTTGAGGTAGGAGCTAACCAAGGATAGCAGGAACTATGATTCACCGGCCTCTCCCCGGAAGAATTCTAAGTATAACAAAGACTGCACTCTTGAGCATCCCTTGGTCCACACTGGGCAACAATACTGTGGGCTCATTCCCTTGGTACAGAATTCAGTGTTCTTCATCAATCATATAAAGGTCTGCCGGACTACTGGGAACAGGAGAGACAAATACTTCAAAACTTTGATGGTTGCAAATGAATAATGCAGCTACAGTACTATGAGAACTCCATGATGTCTTTGAACAGTCGAGAAGGTGCCTCCTAGTTCATGGAAGGCCATCAATCATAATCTACTGGAACTTGATGAAAAAATAAATTTGTTCTGCAAGAAGCCAAATGATAGTAAATACATAATTGAGACTGAATTAAGAAGCCATAAATAATGAAAGGATGAAATTGTTGACCAACAAAGATTTAAAACATGAACCGTTGTCTCTTAAATTAATCGGAGCTTGAGCAATTCAGTCTTTTATCAATGACATGGTACTCTTGCTAGCTTCTTTATCAAAGAATACTAATATGTTCATGGCAGAAAACAATATTGATATTTTATTTGAAGAAAGAGAAAACTGCATCCATCGCACTGACCAAGATCACCAGGCCGGATGCCATATCAGATGTAGGCACTGCACAAAGGATAACCACATTAAACTATTTACTGCCACCAAATCAACTAATGGAGTGCCTCGCCTGAACATCTCAAATGATTGAAAATACCTATACAACACATGCATCAACTTACTGCTACTATGTGAGTAAAATACTGAGCTAGGGTTGTGCCATTATTTATCACCTCATCAAATCTACAAATGATTGGACATGCACAGATGAAAATGGATTTTCCTTTCTACACAGAATCGTACATTTGCAATTGGCAAGCTATCATTAGAGCTATGTAATGATTTATCGCCTCATCTTATCAAATCTACACAAAATAGTTGAGCATGTGCAACTGAAACTAAATCGCTTTCTACATATAACTGTATCGGAAATAAACAAACCATCAGAAAGCCTCGTTTCCCCATCTAACTGAACTGGGCAAAAGTTTCAGACAATTAAGATTGGTTTAGGCGAACAAACCTGAAATTTACCGTGCATCGTCAGGGTGACGTTGTTGGACAGCTCGGGTAGTAAATTCCCAAGCTTCTTTCTATACCCGGAATCTGCATCCCTCGCTAGCTGCTGAATCCATCCATATGTGGTCTTCTTGTGATGCCAATGGCTGGCGCTTCATTGCGTCATTCGGCATAGGAAAAAGAAAATATAAAACGCCAGGAACAATGTAATATTACCACAGGAAATTATGCATGTAGTTGGTTTGTCAACTATTATTCTGACATAGAGCTGGTCACTTCACTGTCAAGACACATAGTTTGGTCTGCAACTCTGAATATCTTGTTCTGACCAGCAGCTCTCTATAAGGCAGCACCGTATGTTTTTTTTTGGGAGCACCATATGAAGCTGACACTGAGCTTGAATCAAATAAAGCAGATAATAGAAGAAGGAAACATATATGTACTTCTCTTGCTGAGATTGCAAGATTTTCTTTCAGAATATTTTTTGTTCGTTTTCCTACATGGGGTTTCTCGACGGTGATTCTTTTTTTCTCCCATGTATGAGATCATACTGCGAAATAAGAAGATAGTAACAGATGCTAGGTCCAATATATTGAGCAGAAAATCATTAGCACTAACACAGATACATGTACATGGAGAAAAAAGATCCGTTTATCATGTAAAGCCCCAATTGGTAGGTACAGTGCTCACGTACCATATGAGCTCCTCCAATTGTAAAGGGGTAAGATGCTAATGAAATTAAAATGGCACCATGAAGAGTCACTTGCAACACCAACCTTTCCGAAAAACGAAAAAGAAACAAATTGTATAAAATGTAACTTTTAAGGATAAGAGTTCAATCTGCACTACATCATTTCAACTTCATGTTACAGAAACTACTAACGGTGACCTTCTTAATAAATATGTCGATGATTAGCTACACTGTTATATGCCAGACTATTAAGTAGCTCAGATTTCTCCAAAAAAATAAAATCACTAAATAAGAGATGAGTGACATCAGGTTAATATTCTGAATTCCAATGCCAAGGTGATTATGCCGAACATTTTTATGAATACCTTCATTAACCTATAATCATTAACCCACAAATTCAAAGGTATCACTGCTGTTTTTATTACTGAAATTAAATAGCAAAAGCTAAATACAGTATTACTGGTGTGTAAAGTAGTATTTACCTGTAAAGAAGTAGGAAGTGTTATCTTCTCAGTATGTTCCGTCTTGATCATAGCCAACATAACTGAAATATGCAACAGGCATGGAAGGGATCGATCCACGTACTTCGGCCGCCGGCCGGTCGGCCGGCAACGCACATGGGCGTGGATGTGATGCGGCCTTCACGCAGTAGTGGTAGCTCCTCCTCGCTTCCTCCATCACCGGCAGCCAAAGATCAATCAACTGCAGCGAAGATTGGTTTTGGGGCGGCCCATGGGACCACGCATGGTGTGCAGCGGCCACTGCTGGTTTCTTCCCTTATTTGTAGTACGTACATTACGCACTCGATCTGGAGATCAGTGTCTCTTAGGTAAAGATTGTAGTGCCGCCGCCGCAACTCGAGCGAGGAGGAAAAGGCTGTAGTTTTTGGACGCGGCGATTTGGGTAGTGGGTGCAGATGCACCCAAGTGGGTGCGTAAAAAAATTCAAAATAAAATATTTGCATGTAGTCCAACACATTTCAAGTCAGCATAAAAAGTTACGCGAAGAAAAAACTTTTTTTGCAACCTGTGCAAAAAAAGACAAATTCGGACATACGGAAATGTACATATACGTGTCGGAATTTTTTTTTTGTACAGGTTGCTAAAAAACAATTCACCATGCCAATTTTTGTGCTAACACATCACGCTGTAACGTACATCCGGATTTTTTTCTGAAATTTTTTGACATTCTGAAAAAAAAAATTTAGCTAATGGGTGCATCTAGACCCACCACCCGGTTTGAATATCCGGTGGTTTTTCTTTTCTTTTGAGGGGAATAGGAAACGAAAAGATATTTTCCATAATGGCATAGGTGGGTAATTTTTAACTTCAGTTATCAATCATCAAGATCAATCGGCTGTGGTTTACTGAGGTAAAAATTAGACGGTCAGATGTTTCTGTTTTTTGTGGTAATTCTTAGCGTAATTCTCTTTTTTCTGGTGAGCCCGTAATTTACTTTTAATATATAATAGATTAGTATTTTGTCTAATTAATTCTTACTTATCATATAAACATATTTACATGATCCGGGACACCCAGTTTCCGCCGACAAAATATACTGGATAATTATTTCCTTCTATATAAATCTGATACCACCTTAATATTCCTTTGATCAAATCTCCAAACAAAATTCTATCATGTCGGAACATACCGAATGATACTCTTCCTCTACTTCGGACCTCGTACCACTAGTAGAAAAACGAGTATTACAGTCGGTGTCCAGCGGCGGTTATAGAAATTAAAAAAAAGAGACTACGATACGCTATACCTCAGTCGGTTATTAGAAATAAACCGCCTCGAAAGAAAAGGCCGGCTCCGATAACACGGCATCGGCGCGGTCCAAGCTACGGACCGCCTCCCACAAACCTGGAGGCGGTTCATAGAACAAGACGGCTGAGCCATACTATCGTATTGGGGTCAGGTCATATCATGGAGAGTCTCCAATAAAACGTGCGTCGGCCTAAAATACCGCTAGTCTCTAAATACATTTGTTTTCGCGTCGGTCAATCTTTAAAACTGTCTACGGTTTTGCTTATTTGGAACGCGTCCGGCCGCTCTCGCGCTTTTTTTCTTTCCGCAACGTGGCCGTACGGTCCATATAAATTCGGACATTCCATATTAGCTTGATACTTCGATTTTCCAACTACAAAATAGTTAAAGTAGAACATGCAAATTTATACTCCATACTACACGTATGTACGTATGTACACTTATACACTACTACTCCTCGTCGCTATCACTGAAGAAACTCCAATCCTCCTCGGAGTGCTCCACCTTCACCGCCGTCGAGGGGCCAGCCTCGTCGGTCTTCTTCTGCTTCTTCCTGCTGGCCTTTGCATCCCTTGCCCAGTAGAACTCCATCTCCGCCTGCACAAGGTCCGGATGCTCCCTTCGAATCCTTGTCATGGCCGCCTCATCGGACTCATGGGGGCCGACAACAAGCTGCTCCATTGGACCGAGGTGCTGCTGCCGCCTCACCTCCTCTTCGCAGGTCCACCTCCAGGAAGTTGAGGTGAGACTTGGGCCGGCCGGCCCTCAACGCGGCGGCGGCGTACACCCGCGCGGCATGGTCCGCCGTGCTGAACGTGCCGAGCCACTGCCGACGCTGGTTGAACGAGATTTCTGCGGCGTAGCGGCCCGACGGCCGCATCTGCACCCCGCGGTAGCCGGTGTTACTCTGGACACGGCGGCGCCGCGACATCTATGGTGTATTTTGGATGGGGCCGCGGCAGATCTGGCGTTTGGGCGGTGCCGCACTGTGGATATATGGCCGAAATCGAGGGCGGTGCTGCGCGTGGGAGGGGAAGGGGGATTTTTCACACTGCAGGTGCGATGATGGTGGTGGCCGTCGCTTTGGGCACAAGCCCCTGTTTTATGATCAAACAGAAATATGAGTTATTTTTATTCTCAAAAAAAGAAGTAGTCCAAAAGATTACTTATGAAAAAATCCTATAGGATCCAATCCTACAAATCAAACAAGCAAGAAAGGGAGATTTCCTATAGGATTTAATTAATCCTTCAAAAATCCTATGCAATTCCTTTGAATCAAACAAGCCCATAATTTATTTTATTCTAAAAAAGAAATAGATAATGTATTTATGGTCGAACAAGTTCTATAAGTTCAAAAAAGAAAGTAGTACATTTGTTGCATACTACACAAATTAATTTACATCTAAAGGGGTATTCGATCCGGCGGCTCGAACACGTTGAGACGATGATCAGTGCCATTGCAGTGAGAGAGTTTCAGAAATACTACCACAAGATTACAAAAGGTTCTTAAAATATTACAAGGTTCAAACTGATTACACATACAACAAACTCCTCCGGTTCAATGATCAGTGTCATTGTAGTGAGTTCACACATACCACAAAGATTACAAGGTTCTTAAAATATTACAAGGTTTTTCAGACTGATATTATATTTCTATGTGCATTGTCTTTGGTAAAGTTTTCCCAGCTCTACCAACTTTCTGTGTTAAACCCATGCTTATGTTATGTGTTCTATGTGTAAGGTAACCGAGTCAATTAAACCCATGCTTATGATCTACTATATGTTCTCTGTTATATGCCGATGATTTAACTTGGCCACGATCAATGCAAGGGGATTATCTACAGAACCGGGTAGTTTATAGAAGGTTCACAATGTTTGATTGCACATTACACTTTATACGTTGTCTATCTTAGGCACATACTTGTTTAATTGCATGTCGTTCCTATGCTTTTAACTAGTTGACGGATGATAAAACCATGCCACATTGTACCCTGGGTTAATACGATTATAAGGAGCAGTAAGATGCTCTGGTGTTGTTGGATTGCTCGTGTTATATTGCTCTGGTAGTGAGTTTGCCTTGTATATATGTTGTTGTAACTTCTTATGTCTTAGTTTCAGACTGCAAATAAAGATATGAACGCAGGATGGATCAAAGATCATGTCTAGCCTCACGGAGCAGCAGTTACAATGGCACATGCTTGCTTCCATCCACAATGCCTATCAAGACGCCGATCGCCACCGCAACCACAACACCCTCGCGGTCACCTGGACATGACCCTCACGGATGCTGAGTAAGTGTAGATCCCGCTGTGACCTAGGTAACCATATCTCCTTGTGCGTTCTGTTCTATTAGCAACATATCAGGTTTTCAGCTTGTCGCAGTGAACAGTATATCTGCATTTGTGCGACATACCAAGCAAGATGGGCATGGTGGTTCTTTGCACTACATCACACAAGTGCTTTTATACCTGCCTATTCTTAAATGGCACCATAAAGTCGTTATTTGGTTTAGCCTCTAAGCTACAACAGTAACTGTTCTGCATTCCCTGCTCATCAAGTTCACAATTAATATCATATATAGTCACTAGCTAGTTTGTCCTAAGGTACAACAGTAACTGCCTGCAATTATTTCATGCTTGCTATCGTCCTGCTATCCTATAGTTCACATTTAGAGTTGCATACTGCTGCAACTATAGTTTTGTGTGCCATCTTGCTCTTACAAATTTGCAACACTAACTGGAGCTCACACTTGGAACGCCATAAATCTTATATTTAAGCACGGCTATAATCTTTGAAGTACATGTCCCTTCTGTTTTTTCTCTATATACAAACTGTTTATTATGTTGAAACCATGCACAGGAGGAACAACCGGCTTTCCACATAGGGTTAACAGCGGGAAACTGTAGACATCTTCATCGAACTGAACAACAAGATGAGCTGCAGTGAGACTTGACAAAGAGCATTGTAAGTCCCATGTTGTATTTCGATGTGCTTGGTTATATGTCTCATGATGGTCGAATTGCTTATTAGTCTCTGGCACTATCTAAGTCTATAAATAACGGAATACTATACATCAGTTGAAATGATCCATAAATAACTAAATACTACATCAGTTGAAATGATCAGGCTAGTTTATATACGAGGGAGATATTTTTTAATAGCTCATTTCATTATGTAGGTTGTGTGTATTATGCAAACAATGGTTCAATTAATTTCCACAAATAATCTTTGCTTTTTTTGAGTTCCCGCTGATTAAAACGGTGAAAACATCTTGTTGTTGATATGAAGCACATTGTGTTTGATTATGTCTTTGATGATATGATCTTGCCAGTCTATAGAAGGTACACAATGATTGATTGCTTATTACAATGTATACTTGGTCTATCTTAGGCACGCACTTGTTTAATTGCATGTCGGTCCTATGTTTTTTACGAGTTGGTGGACGATCAAACCATGCCACATGCTACTGTGTTAATATGATAATAAGGATCAGTAAGATGCTCTGGTGGATTGCTCTGGTAATGTGTATGCCTTGTTTGTTGTTGTAACTTCTTATGTCTTTGTTTCAAACTCCAAGATCATGTCGGACCCTCACACTTTTGCTTGCTTCCGTCCACAACGCCTATCAAGACGCCCATTGTGCAAGTTCTCGCAAACCTGGATCAATAAAAGAAACCTGGATGAATTGACAACTCTGTTCACCTGTTGAGTGAAGCTCGACGATACGAGTAGAATCCTTGATTTAGTTACTATTCAATTTGTTGAGGGCTATGTAATATTTTTTGAAGATTTTCCAGCTGATTTAGTATTTTGTTATTTATGGATTATCGTCAAGTTCCATGCTGATTCACTTTGGCCGTGATGTATGAGTCTGGTAATATCAGGCATTTTCGCTGGGATGGTATTAAACTTAATTATTAATCCGTGAAAAGGTAATCAGCTGGTTAGCTAAATTAGAGGCAGGCCCACTAAACGTTAACGGGCCAGCTCAATAAACTTCATGGACCTGGCCCACCACAGTTAACGCGCAAGCGCATTAATCAAATTGGACCGGCCTTTTATACAAAGCGAAGTGCTACAGTAACCTAATTGGGCCAGCCCGCTTGGATAAGGCAGGCCGACCTACAAAGCCTAGCGGGCCGGCCCATCTAATATTAGCAGGCCGGCCCACTAACAATGGCAGGCCACCCCAGCTGCGGCTAGCAGGCCAGCCCAACCACACCAGCAGGCCGGCCGCCTAATCGTAGCAGGCCGGCCCATCTAAGTGCGATGGGCCGTCCCACGAAACGTAGTAGGCCGGCCCAGCTAATCGTGGCGGGCCGGCCCACGAAACGTAGCAGGCCGGCCCAGCTAATCGTGGCGGGCCGTCCCACGAAACGTAGCAGGCCGGCCTAGCTTATCGCGGTGGGTCGGCCCGCGAAACGTATCAGCCTAGCCCAGCAAATCGTAGTGAATCATCCCACTAACTTATCAGGCCGGCCCACCTAAGCTTACCAGGCCGGCCCACCTAGGTGGGTTGGCCGGCCTATCTAATTGTAACATATCAGCCCACCTAGTTAACGGGTCGGCCCAACTAACCTTAACGGGCCGGCCCATCTAACAGTAGCAGGCCTCAGGTGGGCCTGGCATCTACCACGGTTTCCACGTCGTGGTAGAAGAGATAACGCCGTTTGCCACGTGTCCGTTATATTCTTTTACCACGGCAACCTGTTCGTGGTTGATGACGGAACCATCTACCACGAAATCCCGCCGCTGTGGTTAATAAATCAGCCACGCAGTATGCACCACGGACCCCCTCGTTGCTAAAAACCTTTAGCTACGAAAAATGGCCTTTCTACCATGAAACTGACCCGTGGTAAAAGGCCATATTTCTTCTAGTGTGAATTGGACGGAAGGACGACCACGTTGCCCTCAAGTCATCGGCTCGACCATGGACGTGGTGATGGATTGTTGGAAAGCACCGCCGATCTTTTGCACAAGGTCAGAGCGCTGGACCTACTTGTACCGGCATTGTCCGCCTCCAATTTTGATAGATTTGGGTTTGTGGCTCCTTCCCCGTGCCAGCTGACCGCATGATCTGCGCGATATCGCCCTCCGTGGTCGTTGCTTCGTTGGGGCATGTTGATGTTCCTTGGTGATGCCTGCAAGTGCGCATATTTATTGAAGCACATTTCCGTAGAAACATTTTTTCCAGTTTTATATCCTCCCAGTAAAGAGATTTGGCGAGATTTTATTTGAGTGATTCGGTCACACCGAAGGTTTCACTTGTTTTTAGTGAATTGACTGTAAGAATTGTGATGGAAAAGTGTGAAAATGAAATGTTTGATGAAAGAGTAATGTGTATAATATAAAAGTAAATCTATGGAAAGTAAACGGTTGTTCGCTACAATGGAGAAGTTAGACGCAAAGAGATCCAGTTCATGGTGACTGTGAATGTGCGGGGTGGAATGGTTATGTAGTTAATACTCTTCGTATTGAACGGTCGATAGGCGAGTCACCCTTGTACAACTAACCCCTGTCGGTTTTGTTTGATTCTATATTGTTTTGCTCATAGTTACCACACACACAAAGGTAAGCTAAGTAATTATAGTCGCGAGATTGGGCCAACGCTTTATGTTCGATGGTTGTCGGTGCTCCTTATTGTGTTCGCTCCTCTTTGATATCAACACATGTCATATGGAGGTCGCGGATTTACTAAAGAATAAGAGCTTACCCCTATAGTTCTATGATGCCTTTTTGGTTGACGATATGGATATTTGTACCAACAAGACTATACACATATTACATTTTTTTATTAAGTCAAACTTTTAAAGGTTTGACCAAGTTTATATAAAAAATATCAACATTCACAATTTGTTATTAACTTTTTATTAAGTCAAACTTTTTATTAAGTCAAACTTTTAAAGGTTTGATCAATATCATTCGATCATCATGGAATATTTTTTCATCGTACCAATTTGTTATTATAAGTTTAACTTAAAATAATCCTAATATGCGGAGTAAAAACGACCGAAGAAAGTGATTCATTTTCTTCATGGGAAAGCATTTTCCCCATAAATAAGCAATCAAAAGCCCGCAAAACACAAATGGAGGCCGAGCTCCAGGAAGCCCTTTATGTTAATCAATTTAAAATCATATTTTTAGTTTCAATAAATATTCTAAAAAAATCCAAGATATAGATAATGATGCATTCAACCAGTGTGCAAAATCTCAGCTCAAAATATGAAAAATTAACAAGTTTGAGTTTTGCACTATTGACAACTTTCAATGTCAGGTTTTGTCATTTTTGTGCAGCCCAAAATACAATATATTTCTACTGATATTTTACATGTTCGTAGAATACAACATTATCAACATCTAGATTTTTTTCCAGAATTTTAAAACTTAAAATTACCATTTCTAAATTGTTCAAAATTAAGTGTTCTTATAGCTCGGCCTCCATTTATCCACACTCATCGAAACCCTTAAAATCTAGTATCCAAAAAAGAAGATCTTTTACTTCATAACATAGTAACTGAATGTGTATATTATAAAAGTAAATATACGGAAAGTAAACGGTTGTTCGATGCAATGGAGAAGTTAGGTTTAAAGAGATTCAGTTCACGATGATAGTGAATGTGCGGGATGGAATGGTTATGTGGTTAATACTCTTCGTATTGAACGGTCGATAGGCGAGTCACCCTTGTACAACTAACTCCTCGTGTCGTTCTATATTGTTTTTCTTATAGTTACCACACACACAATGGTAAGCTAAGTAATTATGGTCGTGAGATTGGACCAACGCGTTCGTTGGTTTTCCATGCTCCTCATATTGTCTTTGCTCCTCTTCGATATCTCATATGGAGGTCGCGGATTTGCTAAACAGTAAGAGTGACGTGGGGTGGCCACGGTAAGTCCCAGGGTCGAATACCCCAGGTTGATTGAGAGGGAGAAAGGTTGGAGTGCTGGTAGTTACCACGGATGACAAGCAAGGCAATTTACCCTGGTTCAGGCTCCCGGAGGATAATATCCTACTTCCAGCTTGTCTATTATTGATAATTTGGAGGTGTTACAATGGCGATCCCGGCGAGATATCAATCTCGCTAGGGTTTTGGTGGTGGAATCTGAACTCTCTCTAGATCGGCGACCCTCCCAGCCTTTATAAAGGAGGCTGGGTCTCGGAGTTTGTAACTGACTAGGGTTTGCAAGTATGGTAGGCTCTACCGACATATGCTTCGCCTACCTTGAGGCATACTCTATCCTCCTCGGGCTCCTTTAGTGGGCCTTGATCGTCGTCTTCCATTAGGCCGCTGGCTGGGCCCTAGTCCTTGCGTGCACCAGGTACCTTCATGGTGGGGCACCCGTTAGGTAGGCCCACGTCAGTAGCCCCCGAGTGCTTGGTCGAGTCGAAGAATCGGGTAAGGACTCCTCTCCGGGTGCACGTCATTCTTCACCTGTTGCAAGGCGCTTTGTTCCGAGTCGGTAGTACATCGACTGTTGGATATGCTCATGTTTTGCTGTCTAGCCGACAGTTCCTGGGGATGATGACATGGCTGGCCTGGTTCACTCGACGGATCGGGACCAGTTAGATGCTCTTGGGCAAGAACCTAGCCAGCCTACTTCAAGCCCGAGTCCCCGGACTCGAACCTGGAAAGAGCTGATAAGCTTCGACTCATGCCGCGGAGGTCTTACAGAGGATACTATGATGAATCGGGTACCCAACGCGTCCGTCAGGATTTTCTTCATTCCTGCTGGCATGGAAATTACAGGGTGAGCGCAGCGGGTGCGGGCCCTGGCCGGCTCGACGGATCGGCGGGTCTTATCTTTGCACTGTGAGTGCAGCATCGAGGAGTACATGCGGCGGACGCATCTCGAGAATCGAATGTTTTGCGACTACTGTCGTTGTAAACTTGTGTATGAAGCTGAATAGCCTTTGGGACTCGATGGTCCAGTTGTCTCGTGCTATCGGGGGCGCGACAGCGCTCCCGATGGGAGTAGCCCCCGAGATTGAGCTGAATTGCTTGAAATTGAGGTTAATCTCAATTAACATCTCGTCGAAAAAGATTTTTGATGTGCTCCCGATGGGAGTGAATGAAGAATGATTTGGGACTCGACAGATCGAAGAGTCCTGTTTCAGCCTTGTGGCTTACTGAGGTGTGACGTAGGGGACTCGACAGATTACTGGAGTCCCTGTTCGGCCTTGCGGCTTACTGAGGTGTGACGTAGGGGACTCGACAGATTACTGGAGTCCCTTATCAGCCTTGCGGCTTACTGAGGTGAAATGCTCGAGTGGAAATGTACCTGAGTCGAATGACTCGTGGGTCCGCCAAAGGCAGTCGATAGCCTATGGGCTTTGTCGTGTGATGACGTGAAACACACGTTCGTTGGGAGACCCCAAGAGGAAGGTATGATGTAGTCAGCAGCAAGTTTTCCCTCAGAAAGAAACCAAGGTTATCGAACCAGTAGGAGCAGCAACTCTTCAGAAGGTTGTCAACGGCGCCAGAAAAATAGCTGTCGCAGGAGTCTGGACTGTTGACGTGGAATCTGCACACAACACAATCAAACTACTTTGCCCCAACGAAACAGTGAGGTTGTCAATCTCACTGGCTTGCTGAAAACAAAGGATTAAACGTATGGTGTGGAAAATGAGTATTAAATTGCAGAGAATGAAAAAGGAACAGTTTGCAGTTTGTGGTTGTTTAATCAGTGTAAAAGAATGGACCGGGGTCCACAGTTCACTAGTGGTGTCTCTCCATAAAAGATAACTAACATGTTGGGTGAACAAATTACAGCTGGGCAATTGACGAATAGTGAGCGCATGACAATGCATATACATGACATGTTGACTACTATGATATTTAATTGGGCATTACGACATAATACATAGATCGTTATCCAACAGCATCTATGACTAATAATCCACCGCCGGGTTGTCATCCGAGTCCCCCGTTGGTATTAAGTTGCAAGCAACGGATAATTGCATTAAGTAAAGTGCGTAATGTAAACAAACACATATGCCCGTGGACATAGCATCGTTAGGTTATCCCTAGTGGCAACAGCACATCCACAACCTTAGAACTTTCTGTCACTGTCCCAGGTTAAACGGAGACATGAACCCACTATCTAGCATAAATACTCTCTCTTGGAGTTACAAGCATCTACTTGGCCAAAGCATCTACGAGTAACGGAAAGCATGCAAGATCTTAAATAACATATAAGATAGATTGATAATCAACTTGACATAATATTCAATATTCATCGGATCCCAGCAAACACAACATGTAGCATTACAATAATATGATCTTGATCATGTAGGGCAGCTCACAAGATCTAAACATGATGGCACAAAGTGGAGAGACAACCATCTAGCTACTGCTATGGACCCGTAGTCCAAGGATGAACTACTCACGCATCACTCCGGAGGCAGGCATGGCGATGTAGAAGCCTCCGGTGACGATTCCCCTCTCCGGCAGGGTGCCGGGAAGAGGTTCTGAACCCTCCCGAGCTAGGGTTGACGACGGCGGCGTCTCTGGAACTTTTCGTGGATATTTGCTCAGGTACTTAGGGTTTTCGCGTCGGGGGGAATAAGTAGGCGAAAGGGCGGCGGCTGCGGACCCCCGAGGGGCCCACACCACCCAGGGCGCGGCAGAGGGGGGCCCGCGCCCTGGTGCGTGTGGCCTCCTGGTGGCCCTCCTCTGCTGCTCCTTCGCTCCGTCAGGCGTGTTCTGGAAAAATAGGCACCCCCGTGTAGTTTCGTCCAATTCCGAGAATATTTCCAGACTAGCTTTTCTGGAATACAAAAACAGCAGAAAACAGGAACTGGCACTTCGGCATCTTGTTAATAGGTTAGTCCCAAAAAATGTATAAAAGTGATATAAAGTAGATGCAAAACATGTAGCAATTGGTATAAAACAAGCATGGAACATCAAAAATTATAGATACGTTTGAGACGTATCAGCATCCCCAAGCTTAGTTCCTACTCGTCCTCGAGTAGGTAAACGATAAAAACAAATAATTTTTGAGGTGACATGCTACTATCATAATCTTGATCATATAATATTGCAAGGCACATGTAAATGAATGAAGTGATCCAAGTCAATGGTCTATAATTTGCTACCAAATAGATAATGAGTAAACAATGAATCACACAAGCTAAACGTTTTCATGAATAGTACTTTCGAGACAAGCATCAAACAGTTTTGCATAAGTGTTAACTCATAAAGCAATAGTTTCTAACAAAAGGTATTTAATCAACACAAAGGAAGAATTTAGTTTCAGCATTTGCTTCAACTTTCAACATATTTATCTCATGGATATTGTCAACACAAAGTAGTATAACAAGTCCAATACATTGCATATAACGCATGTTGTAACAAAGTTGACACTAGTGTTTGCTTGTGGAAGACAGAAAGAATAGGAAAACTGACTCAACATAAAAGTAAAAGAAAGGCCCTTCGCAGAGGGAAGCAGGGATTAAATCATGTGCTAGAGCTTTTAGGTTTTTGAAAGCATATAGAGATTGCATAAAATATTTGATACTCCTCCCAACCTTGCTAACACAAGCCATGGCTAACCGAATCCTCGGGTGCCTTCCATCAATCACATACCATGGAGGAGTATCTATTTTTGAGAGGTGTTTGTTAATTGTCAACGAATGGTAGCGGGTGAGAACAGTATTCTACCTGTCGAACGGACTTTTAAGAGCGGCTCCCATGAAGGACGTTATTTCTACCAGCAAGGCAGATCATCCCTCTTTCTCTTTGGTTTACACACATTCAGGTATTTCACTGTTTGTCATTGCTTACTGATGAATCAGGGCAAAAGTGTGAAGAGAATTAATTGGTTAAAGTTGTAATTAATTGGGACTGGGCACCCCGTTGCCAGCTCTTTTTGCAAGTTATTGGATAAGCGGATGTATATGCCACTAGTCCAGGTGTAAAAGTCCACTCGACAAATAGAATAAAGAATAACCACACTAATTCCTCATGAGCTAGTAAACATTGACACAAAAAGGGAATAATAACATTTTGAATAATTTAAAGGTAGCACATGAAAAATTTACTTGGAGTGGCAAGGAAATACCACATATAGGTAGTTATGGTGGACACAAATGGCATGGATTTTGGCTCAAGGATTTGGATGCACGAGAAGCATTCCCTCTCAGTACAGAGTTTAGGCTAGCAAGGTTATGTAAGCAAACAAGAATATCAACCCGTACACCAAGTTTTATATGACAAACATATTGCAAACGTTATAAGACTTCATACCGTCTTCCTTGTTAACCAAACCCTGTTATTAGAAAATATCTAGACCTTAGAGTACCACCGATGCAAACCAAATTTTCAACAAGCTTTACGGTAGTTCTTCACTAATAGGCTTAACTCATGTGATGCACAATTTAATCATGATCTACTTGTTAACTCAAAACAATTGACAAGCATCAAGTTATCCATTTTAGTGATCTACAAGATTAAGCAAGTTTTTCCTTATACCAATTACCACATGCAACATTTTCTGAACCAACCAAACACCAATCAATTTATTTCATCAACTCTCCAAACAAATATAAGTGAAGCAAGAGAGTACTTTCTACAAAAGAAAGCTAATAGCTCTGACAAGAGATACATGAAAACAAGAGCTAAAAGCTGAACAGCGCTAGATATGAATACTCAACAAATATAAGTGAAGAATAGGAGTATTCTCATGAAAAAGCGGAGCGTGTCTCTCTCCCAATCAAGAATGCTAGGGTCCAGTCAAGCTTTATTGAAAATAAAATGCAATACTGAAAATAAAAAGCACACAGACGCTCCAAGAAAAGCACATATGATGTGAAAGAATTAAAATATAGTTTCACTAGAGATGACCTGATAATTTTGACGATGAAGAAGGGGATGCCTTGGGCATCCCCAAGCTTAGACGCTTGAGTCTTCTTGAAATATGCTGGGGAGATCCATGGGAGCCTCCCCAAGCTTAAGCTCTTCACTCTTCTTGATCCTATTATATCATCCTTCTCTCTTGACCCTTGAAAACTTCCGTCACACCAAACTCAAAGTAGATCTCATTAGAGGGTTAGTGCATAATCAAAAATTCACATGTTCTGTAAAGACGCAATATGATTTGTTACTTTAAACATTAGCTACAGCCACTGATGTTATGTGAAGCTCTTCCACCCAAAAAAGAATTTCACTCAACACTAGTAAAAGAGAGAATGCGAAAAATAAAAAGGCATAATCTGTCTAAAACAGAACAGTCCGCAAAGACGAATTTTTTCGAGGCACTTACGACGCTCAGATCGAGAAACTCTGAACTAATGAAAGTTTCAGACATTCATAAAGATTACGCAAAAAATTTCAGATTTTTTAACAATCTGGTGATTTTAGGAATTTCGTACAGTGAACAGCAAAAATCTGTTTCTGCGCAGCAATCAAAATTAAGCATCATCTTATCATTAGAGGCTACTCTTGGCACAACAATGCGAGAAAATAAAGATACAAAGGAGTTGCTACAGAAGTAAACAAACTCCTTGACTCAATAAAAGAAAAATTGCAGAAAAATAAAATGGGTTGCCTCCCATAAGCGCTTTTCTTTAACGCCTTTTAGCTAGGCACAAAGCATGCATCAAGTATTACCAAGTGAAGAAGCATCAACATTCTTACGCTTAGCTCTCTTACCTTTACCTTTATCTTTAGGAAATACTTGGTTACACATAGGTGAAGAGGCGAAATTCATAGTGCCTTGGCCCACATCTATTATTGCTCCAAAGCGTTTCAACAGGACCTTCCAAGCGTAATTTGTCCTACTCCTGCACATTCAATGACAAGATAATCAATAGATATTGTTATCCCTAAGAGTTTTGTAAATACTCCTTCAGCTACTCCCCTTGGTAATTTAATAGTATTATCACCCAAAGTTATACAATCTTCGCATTTGGAAAGCTCCCAAAGATTTAAGGAATCATAAATATTCTTGGGCATTAAACAGAATTCAGACATAATATCACAGCGAGAATGAAAAGTTTCACCATTTATAACAACTTTTACTGAGGGAATCCATCCCGATGGTTCAAAATTTACTGGCACATTATCATAATGTTCACGAATCTGATTATACCCTTCTTTTAGACCAGATATGTTCGTTTCAAGAGCGTTAAGTCTATCACTTATGCTTGTCAAAGCCAAATCAATTTTAGTGATTGGGGGCTAGAAATTGTAATCAATTTTTTTATAGCATTAAAAGCTTGATCCCCATCATAACGAAGGAAATCTCCTCCTACCACAGCATCTAAAGCATATCTATAGCAAAGAACAAGACCAAAATAAAAGCTACTAAGAAGCAGGCTTAAAGTCATTTTAGGTTCAGTTTTAGCATAGGACTCAGATATTCTAGACCAAGCATCTTTAAAACTCTCCTCACTCCCTTGCTTGAAAGTGAAGATCTCTTCTTCAGGTGACATTACTACTGGAACAGGGCTAGACATGATGACTAACAGAAAACAAAACTGAAAATAAACTAAATGCAAGTAACTAATTTTTTTGTGTTTTTGATAATTGAAAGCAAACAAGATAAAATAAAATAAACTAAGCAAGACAAAAACAAAGTAAAGAGATTGGAAGCGTGAAACTCCCCTTGCAGAAGACTGCTGTCTCCCCGGCAACGGCGCCAGAAAAATAGGCGAGGGGAGATAGAGTCTGCTGAAGAAGTGCTTCACTCCCCGGCAACGGCGCCAGAAAAATAGCTTGATGACGTGAAACACACGTTCGTTGGGAGACCCCAAGAGGAAGGTATGATGTAGTCAGCAGCAAGTTTTCCCTCAGAAAGAAACCAAGGTTATCGAACCAGTAGGAGCAGCAACTCTTCAGAAGGTTGTCAACGGCGCCAGAAAAATAGCTGTCGCAGGGAGTCTGGACTGTTGACGTGGAATCTGCACACAACACAATCAAACTACTTTGCCCCAACGAAACAGTGAGGTTGTCAATCTCACTGGCTTGCTGAAAACAAAGGATTAAACGTATGGTGTGGAAAATGAGTATTAAATTGCAGAGAATGAAAAAGGAACAGTTTGCAGTTTGTGGTTGTTTAATCAGTGTAAAAGAATGGACCGGGGTCCACAGTTCACTAGTGGTGTCTCTCCATAAAAGATAACTAACATGTTGGGTGAACAAATTACAGCTGGGCAATTGACGAATAGTGAGCGCATGACAATGCATATACATGACATGTTGACTACTATGATATTTAATTGGGCATTACGACATAATACATAGATCGTTATCCAACAGCATCTATGACTAATAATCCACCGCCGGGTTGTCATCCGAGTCCCCCGTTGGTATTAAGTTGCAAGCAACGGATAATTGCATTAAGTAAAGTGCGTAATGTAAACAAACACATATGCCGTGGACATAGCATCGTTAGGTTATCCCTAGTGGCAACAGCACATCCACAACCTTAGAACTTTCTGTCACTGTCCCAGGTTAAACGGAGACATGAACCCACTATCTAGCATAAATACTCTCTCTTGGAGTTACAAGCATCTACTTGGCCAAAGCATCTACGAGTAACGGAAAGCATGCAAGATCTTAAATAACATATAAGATAGATTGATAATCAACTTGACATAATATTCAATATTCATCGGATCCCAGCAAACACAACATGTAGCATTACAATAATATGATCTTGATCATGTAGGGCAGCTCACAAGATCTAAACATGATGGCACAAAGTGGAGAGACAACCATCTAGCTACTGCTATGGACCCGTAGTCCAAGGATGAACTACTCACGCATCACTCCGGAGGCAGGCATGGCGATGTAGAAGCCTCCGGTGACGATTCCCCTCTCCGGCAGGGTGCCGGGAAGAGGTTCTGAACCCTCCCGAGCTAGGGTTGACGACGGCGGCGTCTCTGGAACTTTTCGTGGATATTTGCTCAGGTACTTAGGGTTTTCGCGTCGGGGGGAATAAGTAGGCGAAAGGGCGGCGGCTGCGGACCCCGAGGGGCCCACACCACCCTAGGGCGCGGCAGAAGGGGGGCCCGCGCCCTGGTGGCGTGTGGCTCCTGGTGGCCCTCTCTGCTGCTCCTTCGCTCCGTCAGGCGTGTTCTGGAAAAATAGGCACCCCCGTGTAGTTTCGTCCAATTCCGAGAATATTTCCAGACTAGCTTTTCTGGAATACAAAAACAGCAGAAAACAGGAACTGGCACTTCGGCATCTTGTTAATAGGTTAGTCCCAAAAAATGTATAAAAGTGATATAAAGTAGATGCAAAACATGTAGCAATTGGTATAAAACAAGCATGGAACATCAAAATTATAGATACGTTTGAGACGTATCATCGTGTTGTTTGTACCAGAAGTCTGATTCGACAAATTCTCCAGCTCGCAGAGCTGGCGTCATGCATGACAATCTTTGCTTGCTCGGTGCAACTGATGCGACGCATCAGCGTGGGCCCACTGTCAGTATTGACCAAAAAAGGCGATGTTTCAGTTCTGATTTGACCACACGACGCGAAATTTTCGGGACGTGATGATGGTTTCCTTGTTTCTCGTGCGTAGTGGGCGGCGTGGCCTGTGACGGTTGCGTTCCGCGGCCGCCACATGTAGGGTTGGATGCGGGCCGTTGCTGCCGATGCCGATTGGACGGTGAAGATGCGACGGCGCCGCGGTATATTTATTTCACCGCAAGGGGAAAGATCAGTTTTCATCCCCAATCTTGCCGTTCCCGTTCCTTGTCTCGTCGTCTTCCTCGCGCTCTGCCTCCATAGCCACTGCAACCAAGCTTGATCCACGCTCCATTCTCCAACCGCTAGCCACGATGAAAGGAGGCGGAAAGAAAGTTGCGGCTACGACGAGCTCCACCGCCGCCGGCACTGCAGCTGTGAATACCAAGAGGGGGAGCGCGGCGATGAGCGCCGCCGCCACTGTTGACGCCATGGGCGTTGACACATTGAAGAAGATTCCCGGCGACTGGGTCAAGTCGTCCGTCAAGGGGCAGCACCTTGACGAGCTCCAGGAAGACGGACTGCTGCCGCCGGCCGATCAGTTGGCCGTGCGCGCGCCTGGGAAAGAGGTAATCCCCCAACCTCGATCCGGCGAGCGCGTCTGCTTCGTTGATTTCCTGCATCGGGGCTTCTCTTTTCCCCTTCACGATTTCGTGCGCAGAGTGCTATACGCGTACGGAATCCAAATGCATGATCTGACGCCGAAGGGCGTCCTCCACATCGCCTGCTTCATCCTGTGCGAGTGCTTCCTCGGAGTGCACCCGCACTGGGGCCTGTGGAAGGCCATCTTCAACGTAAAGAGGAACGTGGGCGGCGGTGGCACCTACCCCATTGGCGGCTTCGGCATCCAAGTGTGCAGTGACACTAGCTATTTCTTGTTGAAGCAATCCGACTCCGTCCAAGGCTGGCGGAAGAAGTGGTTCTACGTTCGCGTGGAACAGGAGGGCCTCCCCGCCTTTGCGACGGACAAGCCGCTGAGGAAGTCGAACGCCTGGGTACACGCGTTGTCGAGTGAAGACAAGGTGGAAGTGGCACCCCTCCTAGGAAGAGTCGTCGAGTTCCTGAAGGCGATGGGCAAGGAGGTGGGTGGCATCCACCTCATTGCCACGATGATGAAGAGGCGTGTGCAGCCACTACGCCCGCGGGACCACCCTATGTGGGAGTATCAAGGCGAGAGTGACTCGACTCGCCTAACAAAGGAACCGCGGTCGAAGAGGGAAGTCGAAGCCTCTGTGCGGTCTGTGACTAGTCTCAGAGCTGCCGACCCCTGCAACGTCGACTGCCCAGTGGAGCCATACGGAGTCGATAACCCACTGCCTGAGGTATGTAGCTCACTCTGTGTACTTTCGACTTTTCTGTTTCGTCGCTGCACTAGTACTTCGTGTGTTTGCGTCCTTGTTGAATTTTTGTGTGTTTGACTCGCAGGATCACCCGACTCCCACTTGTCTGCCACCTCTTCCCGAAAATGGGTCCACCTTCGAGGTGGAATTTCCTGAAGTGGAGCCGGTTGATGAGGACGACTCCCTTCCTTCTGCGACCACCTCACCTGATGAAGTGGTGGAGGAAATGGAGCAAGATGAAGAGGATGAACAACCGCTCAAGCGCTAGCTCCGGGACAAGGCGAAAGCTGTCGTTGAGGACACGCCATCCGAAAGGGCGGAGCTTCACGACGATGGTGACTCGGGCTCATCGTCGCCCAGCCTGAAGGAAGTTGTGGCAGTTGAACCGCTCAACAAGGCACCTCCACTTGGCGGCACAACCGAATTCGGCGTTTTATTCAACGTCGATGATCTCGGTAGTGAAGAGGAGGAATGAGGTGAGCACCTTTCTTCAATCTGAGTTTCTGTCTTCGACTTGGCATTGTTTTGATTTGATCTTCGTTGGCACAACGCCGGTCATGGCACGAGTATGCCTCCTTCACCCGCGCGGGAACGGGCGCTACTCCGAGTAGCAGGGAGGCAGAGCTGACCCCTCCGGAGGCTTCTGCCTTGGAGACCACAGCGGTCGCTACGGAGGTTGTGAGGATGGCGGCTCCCTCTGCTCCGAGAGTACCTGCTCCGTCTGCTCCGTCTTCTTCGAGTGCGGCGCAGCTCCAGGATCACGTAAGTATCTTCTGTCTTGTTGATTTATCGGGTGCGCGACTGCGCTCCCGATGGGAGTAGCCCCGTCTTCTTCGAGTGCGGCGCGGCTCCAGGATCATGTAAGGACTTGGCATTGTTTTGATTTGATCTTCGTTGGCACAACCTCATGGAGTCGGGTGCGGCCTACGTCCAGTTGGAGCAGGAGAGGGATGACCTTCACGTTGCGCTGGAGCAATCGAAGCGTAAGCGCTTTACTCTGTTGTTGTTGACTTGATGTTGCTCGTGTATTGCAACCACCTGACGGGTTCCTTCTTCATGCAGGCGATCAGGAGTCGTCTGCGAGGCGAGTGCGCGAGCCCGAGAAGGAGCTCCAAGCTGAGCATGACGCCGCCAAGCGGAAGCTGAAGGAGGCCAAGGACCGCGAGGATGCCACCGCCAAGGCGAAAGGGTGCAGGTAGAGCGCTTGCTCGCGCTCGCCCACGTTGTAGGAGGTAATGTCCCCTTCTTAATTTCTTGTTGAGAGCTTGTTCTCCCAATTCAGTCAAATTGGTACTTATGTTTGTTTGCAAGTGCAGGTGCCTTTGGCGCGACTCCTCCTATGGAGCCGACGGATGAGGATGTCGCGCTGGATTGTGCCGTCAGCATCTTCGACTCCAGGTGTGCCTATGCCAAGGACGCGCTGGCCAAGTCGACAGGTGCTCTGGCTGCAGTGCATAGGAACGTCTTTCCGCAGCGCACGCCCCCTTCCAGTGTAGATGGTTGGCCGCGGTGCTTGGCCCCGGTGCTTGGCCCCGAGTCCTCCACCATGACGAACTTCACGCGCGCCCAAACGGTACGCGGCTCCGAGCTTACATTCAAGTTGTTGCTGGGTCACGGTGTTACGGGTGACTTCAAGAAGGTGATGGCTGACTTCCCTCGGAGATCTGATGGGAAGACAACATCGTTGAGCTCGGTGAGAGAAGAAGCAGCGCGGCTGGTGGAGGACATAGTGTCCATGGTGGAGCGACGTGCTGCCGAAGTTGCCGCTTGCTCTGTTAGGTCTAGATCGGAATCGACAACATAGGATGTAGTGTCAGCTTCCGTCCTTTTTTGTTATTTTGCTTGTAATGAACCCTAAGGCATTTGGATGATTTCCTTTCCACTTTGCAGTCGACTTCTGTGTGATTGTTTTGCCGGGGCCCAGTCCCCGAGTGTGTTGTCGCGTATTTTCTGGCATTCTCATGTGGATCGACCTTTGCTGTTTGAACAGGCTGAGTCTTCCGACGCATCCGAAGCTTCTCCTTCCACGAGTGCACGGCCCCGAACTGTTGTCCGGAGCAGAAATGATGAGGTCATCATGCCGTGGATGAAGACTCGAATCGCGAATCTGGAGCGGGAGCTGAAGGATGCGCGGGCTGGGCTGGACGCGAGAGGACTATCTGATTGGCGAACTGGACTTGATTAATCGGCAGCTGGAATGTGAGAACATTCGACAATACCTTTGACTGCCAGTTGTGCTGCTTTGAGTGCTGCTAACTTTGCTTCTTCGTTGGGCAGGTGTAAACCCGAAAAAAAGGCTGAAGAGACTCGCGTAGAAGAGCGACTGGACAGGGTCGTTGTGGGCACAGCTTCCGGCTCGCAATACTTCTGGTCTGACGGGCCAAAAGCGCGAGTGCTTGCCACCTTGCTGGATCGCGCTTGGCGTGCTGTCCTGTATTGGAGTCTTGTCGAGGTACTTTGGCCAAAGTGCACGAGCGATGTTTCCGCATAACGAGCAGCCGCAAGGTATACCCACTCTCCTGACGAGGTTCCGTGATGGCAATGCAATCCAGAAGATGTTGCGTGCTGAACTGGTGGGTGGAGCAAATATTGCCTTTGCGTATTTGCGACTCCACTGGTCGAACTTTAATTTTGAAGGTGCCACCGAAGGCCTGCCTGAGCGGAGTCATTATACTAGCACCTTGGATGGGCGCGCAAGGTCATCTGCTAGGTGCAGAAGCAGACGGAGGAGCTTGTAGGTCCATTGGACGAGGGTCCCAAGGATGAGCCTGTAGATGAGTAGGCAAAAGTATGTATGCTCGCTGAGCTGAATTGTAAATGAATGATTTGAATCCGTGGGGGGCAGCCCCCAGTGTATGTATGTAATATGCTTCTCAAAGACAATGATTTGTATAGAAAGGTTGAACGCAGCCCCCGAGCGTTCGGGTACGCTCTCCGCGCCCTAGTATGATGACCTGTGCGGCGCAACCCCGAGTGTTCGAGTGCGGCCAAGTTTTAACTTGCTTCTTTGAAGTTAATCTGTGCAGCGTAGCCCCGAGTGTTCAAGTGGGCCAAGACCTTGTTTGTTTGAAATGTGCGGCGCAGCCCCCGAGTGTTCGAGTGCGGCCAAGGCTTTACTTGTTTCTTGAGAGTTAACCTGTGCGGCGCAGCCCCCGAGTGTTCGAGTGCGGCCAAGGCTTGTTTGTTTGAACCTGTGCGGCGCAGCCCCGAGTGTTCGAGTGCGGCCAAGGCTTTACTTGTTTCTTGAGGGTTAACCTGTGCGGCGCAGCCCCCGAGTGTCCGGGTGCGGCCATGGCTATACTTTCTTTTTAGACTTGTAAAAAGTAAACGGAAAATGCTTTTGTATCTCAACCATTGTATATTAAGCTAGCAGGCCGCCTCATTAAAAACCTTCCAGTCCCCTTAGGTACCTGGTAAGGAAAAGAGTGCGTCTGAAACCTGCTGCTTGTTTTGTCGTGTAAGTACGATTACATGGATGTGTGTGCTATGCGTAGAAACGGCGCAGGTGCGCGACGTTCCACAGATTGTGGGAGATTTCTCCTGTCTTCGCATGCTTCAGGCGGTAGGCGCCACCATCGATGGCTTCTGTGATGATGAAGGGTCCCTCCCATGGGGAGGCGAGCTTGTGCACCTTCTTCTGTTTGAGCCGCAACACCAAGTCCCCAGGAACGAAAGATCTCGTGCGCAGTCGACGGCCATGGTAGTTGCGAAGACTCTGTTGATAAACGGCCGTGCGGGAGAGTGCAATGTCCCGTGCCTCGTCTAGCGTGTCGACGCCATCTTCGAGTGCTTCTTCTGCGTCTGACTCATCGTACGCGACTACACGAGGTGCGTCGAATCGCAGGTCGTATGGCAGTACTGCTTCGGCACCGTAGACCATGAAGAATGGAGTGTACTGTGTTGATCTGTTAGGCGTGGTCCTCAGACTCCAGAGGACAGAGGGTAGCTCTTCCACCAGCCACCCGCGGCGCGCTTGAGTGGCACCAGTAGACGTTTCTTGAGGCCGCTGCAGACTAGGCCATTTGCTTTCTCGACTTGTCCGTTGGACTGAGGTGTGCGACTGAGGCGTAGTTGAGTTTAATGCCTTGCTCCGAGCAGAAATCCTTGAACTCGTCGGCTGTGAAGTTTGTGCCGTTATCCGTGATGATGCTATGGGGTATCCCAAATCTGAAGATGATGGACCTGATGAAGTTGACGGTAGATGTAGCAGTCGAGCTTGTTATAGGTACAACTTCGATCCACTTCGTAAACTTGTCGACTGCCACCAAAAGATGCGTGTGTCCGCCGCGAGATGATTTCTTTAGTGGTCCCACCATGTCGAGTCCCCATTGGGCAAAGGGCCAGGCGAGCGGTATCGTTTTCAGTTCCGATGCAGGTACGTGCGCTTGGTGGCGAACTTCTGACACCCATAGCATTTTCTGACTATCTCTTCGGCTTCCCGCATTGTCGCGGGCTAGTAAAACCCTGCTCGAAAGGCTTTGGCCACCAGGGCTCGACTGCTGGCGTGATGTCCGCAACTTCCTGCATGGATGTCATAGAGTATTGCTCTGCTGTCTTCTGGGTCGATGCAGCGTTGCAGGACTCCAGATATGCTGCGCTTGTATAGCTCTCCGTTGATGATCGTGAAGGCCTTCGAGCATCGAGTGATGCGTCGAGCTTCTGTTGGGTCTTCTGGCAGCTCCTGGTGCAACATGTATGCGAGGAAAGGGTTCGTCCACGTTGGCTCAATGAGGAAAACTTCTACGCGTGGTTCTTCCTCGGGTACCGCTGGGTCCTTTGCCGGTTGATCCTTGGTTGTTGCTGTTGTAGAGGGTGCGATGGGCTGCTTGAGCTTGATGGACCGCTGTTTGATGCACTCGACGAAGACTCCAGGTGGAACTTTCGCCTTAGTCGAGCCGAGGTTGGCTAGCATGTCTGCTTCTTCGTTGCTCTCGCGGCCTATGTGCCGCAGCTCGCAGCCGTCGAAGCTGCCCTCCATGATATTGTAAAGGTCCCGATATGCAATCATATTCTCTGCCGTGGCGTCGCACTCCTTCATCGTTTGTTGTACGACGAGGTTCGAGTCCCCGTAGATCATGAGGCGAGTGGCTCCATAGTTCTTGGCCATCCGCATGCCGTGTAGTAGAGCTTCGTACTCTGCTTCGTTGTTGGAGGGCCTGGGGAAGTCCATCTGTAGTACGTAGCGAAGTTTGTCGCCTTTTGGTAATGTCAGGATAATGCCTGCGCCCGCACCATTGAATTTCTTGGACCCGTCGAAGTACATGGTCCAAGCGTTGGACAGGTCGGGTAAGTTGGGCAGCTGGGCTTCGATCCACTCGGTTGTGAAGTCGGAAAGTACTTGTGCCTTGATTGCGTTGGGATGCGCATACTTCAGGTCTCACGGGCCTAGCTCGATGACCCACTTGGCGACTCGTCCCGTTGCGTCCGGGTTGGTGAGGATGTTGGATAGGCCTGAGGCACTCACCACTGTGATCGGGTGCTCGGCGAAGTAATGGACCACCTTACGTGAGCTCATGAAGACGCCGTAGGCTAGCTTCTGATAATGTGGGTACCGCTGTTTTGATATGGATAACACCTCGCTGAGGTACTATATGGGCCGTTGCACTCGATGGGCATGGTCTTCTTCTTGGCGTTCGACGATGAGGACGGTACTGACCACTCTGTTGGTGGCTGCCACGTAGAGGTATAGAGGTTCCTTCTCCTGTGGTGCGACGAGCACTAGTGGAGTCGCCAGGACCCTCTTGAGGTCCGCGAATGCTGCTTGGGCTTCTGGCGTCCACTCGAATTTGTCAGATTTCTTCATCAGTTGGTAGAAAGGGAGTGCCTTTTCACCCAACTTACTAATGAACCTGCTGAGTGCTGCGACTCGGCCGGATAGGCGCTGGACCTCCCGAAGCTTGGTCGGGGCTGGCATCGTGAGGATTGCTTCTATCTTTTTGGGGTTTGCCTCGATGCCTCTGGCAGATACGAGGTACCCGAGTAGTTGCCCAGCTGGTACGCCGAAGACGCACTTAGTTGGGTTGAGCTTGATCTTGTACGCATTGAGCGCGGCGAATGTCTCACGTAGGTCATCGAGGAGCGTGTCCTCTTGCTTGGTTTTGATGACTATGTCGTCGACGTAAACTTGGACGTTGCGTCCTATTTCGTCCTTGAGGCAGGACTGCATCATGCGCTGGTAGGTGGCTCCAGCGTTCTTGAGCCCGAAGGGCATAGTTTTGTAGCAGTATACACCATGGGGTGTGATGAAGGCTATCTTCTCCTCATCCTCCTCTCGCATCCGTATATGGTTGTAGCCTGAGTAGGCATCCAGGAAGGACAGTCGCGCGCAACCAGCCGTGGAGTCGACAATCTGGTCGATTCGTGGCAACGGGAAGTGATCCTTCGGGAAACACTTGTTGAGGGGGGTGAAGTCGACGCATATGCGTAGAATTTTTGTCTTCTTCTTCTTGACGAGGACTGGGTTGGCGACCCAGTCGGACTTCTTGATTTCTCGGATGAACTAGGCGTGAAGTAATCTGTCGACTTCTTGCCCTATGGCGACGCGCTTCGGCTCGGAAAAGCGGCGCATTGTTTGCTTGACAGGTTTGGCATCTGGATAAATTTGAAGGGCGTGCTCGGCGAATTCCTTGGGTATACCTGGCATGTCGGCTGTACACCAGGCGAAGATTTCCCAGTTCTCACGGAGGAACTCGACGAGCGCGCTTTCCTATGCGGGAGATAGGCTTGATGACACGAGCACTGTCTTGGAAGCGTCGGTCAGATGGACTTGGTGTTTCCTTGTGTCGTCGGTTGTGCTGCACGAGGCGTCAGGTGCCGGTTTCTTGCTTGCAGGGAAGAGGGTCTTATCGTTGCCGAGTGAAAGTTCCTCGAGCTGCTGCTGCATGCCAAAGGACTCGGAGATTCTGCTGAATTCGCGGTCGCAGTTATCCGAGCGCTGGAAGTCGCCCCACACAGTTATGACTCCCTTTGGTCCTGGCATCTTGAGCATGAGGTAGGCGTAGTGTGGAACTGCCATGAAGCGGGCGAACGTCGGGCGCCCAAGTATAGCATGGTACTGCGATTTCTAGTCCACCACCTCAAAGTCAATCATCTCCTTTCGGAAGTGATCTGGTGTATCAAAGATAATTTCGAGTGTGATTACTCCTTCAGGGTAGACTGCTTTCCCTGGTACGATGTCGTGGAAGGTGTTGTCCGACCTTGCCAAGTTCTCCAGGGACCTGCCCATCTTTTGGAGTGTGTCGGCGAAGATGATGTTGATGTCGCTGCCGCCGTCCATGAAGACCTTGGTCATGTGGAATTGCCCGATCTGTGCTTCGAGTACCAGCGTGGCCTGGGCACGGTACCTGTGGAGGTACTCGGGTACGGCTGGTGGCATTGCGACGGCCTGGTAGACTTGGCGGGTGATCAGTTTCTGGTACCGGTTTGATGGGAGTCCCATCTATATCATATTCATCTGCCCTCGAGCTTGAGGGTACTGTTCCCCTGGCGCAGGAGGTGCGTCCTGTCTCGGCTGGTACTGGACTGCTCCTGCTATGTGCGCTGGGTGAGGTGCTGCTGCAGGAGGTCCTGGGAGGGCCAACTGTGGTGCTGGTTGCGGCGCTTGGGCCGGAGTCAGGATTTTGGTGAATGCGCCGTTGATGTGAAGCATCTTCCGGCAGTCCTTCAACAGATGAGTAGAGACTAGCTTGCCGGTTTCTTCGCTTCTGAATAGATGGAACTTGCAGGGTTTTTCGAGCTCCTCCTCGGGTGTAAGGTCCGGTCGCGAGGTGTCGCGGGGCTTGCGTCGCCACTCACGTCTCTGGTTTCCATCGGTCCTGTACTCTTCCCGATTTCGACTGCTCTGACGATTATTTTCACGGCTCCGGTCTTCTCGGGTGTCGGGGAATCCGGCTGCTACTAACTCGGCTGGCTCGCCTTCGTTGAAGCGGGCCTTGCGCTTGTGGCGACGATCGCTACCGCGGTTGTTTCTGCGGCCCCAGTTGCTTGGTTCTCCTTCTTCGTCCGGGAATTCGTTGCGCACAGAGTCCTCGCCATCGGCCCACTCGTTGGCGATCTTCATGAGTTCGACTATGGACTGCGGCCGGAGGCGACCGAAGGCCTCCCGAAGGTCGTGTCGGGTGACACCACGAATGAATGCGTCGATTGCTCTGTCCTCGGAGACGAATCCGACGGAATTGCGCATGAGTGTCCAACGTTGGATGTATGATCGTAGAGGCTCGTCTTTGCGCTGCTTGCAGGCTTGCAGTTCTGCGAACGTTGCGGGCCGTGAGTATGTGTCAAGGAAGTTCTTGACGAAGGCATCTTTAAATTGGTCCCAGGAGCTGAAGGAGTTCCAGGGCAGGTTCTGGAGCCAGGTGCGTGCTGATCCTACGAGCATCAGCTGAACGTACTGCATGGCTGTTGTCGTGGTGCCTCCTTGGCAGTTGACTGCGATGATGTAGTCGTCGAGCCAAAGTTTGGGATCCTGCGTGCCATCGAACTTGACTGACTCAGATGTGAGCTTGAAGCCTCGCGGTATTCGTGTGGTGCGGATGCGATAGTTAAAGCAGCTAAGGCCACAAGGCTCGTACTCGCCGTCTGAGTAGAGCTCTTCAGCCGGGGCGTTGACGGGCCTCTTGGAGCGGCTGTGGTCGACCTGTCGCTGTGTAATGACGTTGTGGGCGTCCTCGCCCTCCTGTAGATGTCGGATGGGTCGATCTCCGCGTGCTGCTCTTTCGCGGTCGCGTCTGTCGCGATCTCCTCGTGCTGGAGTTGTTGCTGCGGGTGTGGCTCCTGGGATCAGCGCCTCCTCTGCAAGTTGACGTGGGGTGGCCACGGCAAGTCCCAGGGTCGAATACCCCAGGTTGATTGAGAGGGAGAAAGGTTGGAGTGCTGGTAGTTACCACGGCTGACAAGCAAGGCGATTTACCCTGGTTCAGTCGCCCGGAGGATAATACCCTACTTCCAGCTTGTCTGTTATTGATAATTTGGAGGTGTTACAATGGCGATCCTGGCGAGATATCGATCTCGCTAGGGTTTTGGTGGTGGAATCTGAACTCTCTCTAGATCGGCGACCCTCCCAGCCTTTATAAAGGAGGCTGGGTCTCGGGAGTTTGTAACCGACTAGGGTTTACAAGTATGGTAGGCTCTACCGACATATGCTTCGCCTACCTTGAGGCATACTCTATCCTCCTCGGGCTCCTTTAGTGGGCCTTGATCGTCGTCTTCCATTAGGCCGCTGGCTGGGCCCTAGTCCTTGCATGCACCAGGTACCGGGGCACCCGTTAGGTAGGCCCACGTCAAAGAGTTTACCCCTATAGTTGTACGATGCCTTTTCGGTTGATGACATGGATATTTCTACCAGCAAGACTACATACATATTAGATTTTTGTTAATTAAGTCAAACTTTTGAAGGTTTGACCAAGTTTATATAAAAAATACCAACATTCACAATGATATCAATATCATTCGATCATCATGGAATTTTTTTATTTTATCAATTTGTTATTGTAAATACTGCTATTTTTACCACATGAACTTAGTCAAACTTTAAAAGTTTAACTTAAAATAAACCTAATATGCAGACTAAAAATGACCAAAGGAAGTGATTCATTTTTTAATGGGAAAGCATTTTCCCCCATAAATAAGCAACCGAAAGTCCGGAAACAACAAATGGAGACCGAGCTCCAGGGAGCCCTTTATTTTGATCAATTTAAAGTCATATTGTTGATTTCAATAAAAAATCTAGAAACATCCAGGATATAGATAACGATGCATTCTACGAGTGTGCAAAATCTCAGCTCAAAATATGAAAAATAACGATTTTGAGTTTTGCACTATTCAATAGTTAATGTCAGGTTTTCTCATTTTGTGCAGCCCAAAATATAATATATTTCTTACTGGTATTTTACACGTTGGTAGAACACAACATTATCAACATCTAGGTTTTTTCAGAATTTTCTAAAACTTCAAAATATAATTAAATTGTTTAAAATAAAGTGTTCCCTATAGCTCGGCCTCCATTTATCCACACTCATCGAAAGCCTTAATACCTCCAATCCATAATAAATGTCGTATTTTTAAACTAAGCCAAGTTCCAAATTGCAACACTTATTTTGGATGGTAAGGAGTATAAAAAAGGAAGATCTTTCTGTAGTGTCGCAGCCAAATGGCTAACGACAGCGTCGAGGAGGATCATAGCACCTGATTACGTAACCAAGCGAAACCGAACGATGGTGTCCTTTCTAGAGTGTTGCTTAAACGCCAATGCTCTGTTTTTTTTTTGAATAATCAACGCCAATGCTCTGTTGACTCTTGGCACTACTATTGGGCCAGTAGGCTCACTGGAGGCGCTTCCGATGGAAACGGCCTAAGATTTTTGTGCATTCGACATAGCTTCGGTGCCTCACATCACATATATGTTCCTCCAACGTACGTCATTAAAAATATCTTAGCACAAACTAGACGTGAAGGACTCAATGAATGATAGCCATAAAACATGAAAGCTACACTCAACTGAACCACTAGACTGGATTAGGTCAATTTGACTTCAAGACATGATATAAAAGCAGTCAACAAATTATTATATGTGACGATAATGCATTTTTTCAAGTTGTCCGTCTTTTCTCAATCAGTTATGTCGTTCGGCACGGGTCTCCTGACTTCTCTCCCTCTTTTGAATTTCGATCTTGTGGGTAACGCATACATTTTTTTTGCGTTATATAGGAGTGGAGATTTCTTGCACCCAAATTCCAGTGCTCCTACCATTTCAAAAATTCAAAAACTATATTTAAAAGTTTTAAAAAAATCTTAAAAAATAATGCATGTTCTCGATGATGTATCCTAGAGACGTGGAAAATTACAGTGTAAAATACTTTATATTTCGACCTACACAAAAATGACAAATTTACAGATCTGATTATAGTTAACAATGCATAGTTTCAAATCTACAAATTTTGTCATTTTTGTGTAGACTATAATATAAAGATTTTTGTTTTCGTATTTCGCGCGCTTCTAGTATGCATCATTGAGAACATGCATGAGTGTTTTCGGATTTTTTTCAAACTTTTAAATATATTATTTGAATTTTTTAAAGTGACAGGAGCATTGCAGCTCGGGAGGAAAAACCACTTTCCGGTTATATACAGTCTATAGTAAGTAAACAAAGCAACACAAAAAGTAATTAAGTGGTTTTCGTCACAAGCGCTTCGTTTAGAAGGTGAGACACCAGAGCAGCTGTTGGTGGGAGATGGTAGGTGAGAAATTTGCATTACAAAGCATGATTATGATGCACAATCAGGCTGACGACTCTGGCCTGCGGAATGATGCCATGCAAAGCATGATTATGCGAATAATTGGATTAGGTTGTGACACTTTTCCGTAGTTTTTTTTTTGCGACTACACTTTTCCGTAGTTGGTGGAGATGCATTGATACTACTCTATGTTCCCTGCGAGTTGAGGCGTTTTTTTTTGCGAAACACAGTACAACGCAGACGCTCACATACACGCGTATACACTCACCCCTATGAACGCACACACGCACACCCTACCCCTATGAGCACCTCCGAGAGACTGAGCCGGCGGTTGGGTCTTGAGATTGACGAAGTCACCACGGGCGCCTCGCTGTCGACGGGAACGTCGCCTCCCACTGAAGAATATTCCGCCTAAATGAGAAACAACAGCGTCAAACCTAGGGTTTGAACTCTGTTGGGCTGGGGATACAACCACCCACTTAGCCATCTTGCCACAGGCAAGTTCTCAATTGAGGCGTTAGTTAGGTGGAGACACTGCAATGCTGGCCTTATGGCCGGCACGATATGTGGTCGTGCATGTGCTAGGGTCACAGCTCATAGTCTCGGTAGACTGAAGGTCGTAGAGTGATTTACTGGCTTGTTACATGGTCTTCGAGATCTATATTTTATCACAAAAGATTGATTATACTCCCGTCTGGTGCAGTGCGGTTTATAGGATACATACTAACTCAAAACACATTAATATGAATTAGAGAAAAACACAGATTTATTACATGAACTTGCCGATAATGTGCGGTTTAGTCGCAAAGTTTTAGAATGTGAAAAGAAAGTCAGGAAGTTACCATGCGTGAGGGTTTTGCTCACTCTGTAATGACGGCCATTAGTTTGCCTAGGTGGCTGGTCGTTTTTCTACAAATCAACCCTTAAGTTTTTGTTTGTCATGTCAGCAAACTAACGGCGGCAGTCACAGAGTGACCAAAACGCTTGTGTGAGGCAACTTCTTAACCTGCTTTTCGCGTTCCACAACTTCTTAACCAAATCACACATTTTCAGCAAATTCATATACTAAACCCATGTTTTTCTATAAATTACATGTTTGACAAAATTATGTCATTGATAACTTTAAAAAATATAAATCCAATGGTATAATTTGTAGAATTTCTTGGGCATCAACAATCCAAAAACTATTCCGATTAGCTCCTCATCCCTAGTTCGTGTAGTCCGATTAATAAAAGGTCACAACCACTTACATATAACATGCTAATATTCCTAAATCTTAAATTAGTAACACCTAAACCTCCTAAATCTTTTGGCTGACAAACATCTTCCCATCGAACCAGGTGGTATTTCTTCGCCCCCTGTTTCTCTTGCCAAAGCAGTCTACTTATACAAAATGATGTCACCAATAACTTTAAAAAATATAAATTCTTGGGCATCAACAATCCAAAAATTAATCCGATTAGCTCCTCATCCTAAGTTCGTGTAGTCGGATCGATAAGTTCATAAACCTGATGATCTTTTTTTTGCGTACAATTTATAGGGCTTTATTCAGCAATAGCTCCAGCATCATCAGCGAGAACGCTGGCAACGAGGAAACTAAAGGGCAATAAGTTCATACCCACCAAACCTAATACTCCAACAATAATTTGGAACTCTTCAAACTCTCGCAAGCCAACAACTCCTTGGCCCCGGAGGTCCCAACACCCGCACGCACCATCCAAAGTCCAAAACGCCCCAGCCCCACACGCAGCCTGATCCGATCCTATCGCCCACTAATATCAGATTAAATATTTTTCAAAAAAGAATCAGATTTAATGTTTTTCAAAATAATATTCATACTGCAGGTGGGCGCAAATTTGGCTGCAGCGACCAAAATTTTGGCGTGGCTCTCATATTTAGGCTTCAATCCAAACACTAGCCCATACTACCAGTCAACGCCAAAAAATTGGTACGGTAGCTGAAGGGCACAATCCAAACACGCCCCCAATTCCCACGCCAAAATTTTGGTAAGCCCACGATTTGGCAGGGCGTGCACAGGCGTAAACCAAACAGCCCCTAAATGCGCTGGCAAAGTTGGTCACTCCGTTGTCTCTCCTCCTCCTCCCCGTGCTAGGGATGGCAATGGGTACCCATTACCCGCGTACCCTGCGGGTAAAAACCCTATTAGGGTAAGGGTTTGGGTGAAAAAAATATCCATGGGTATGTAAATGGGAAAATGTTGTATCCATCGGGCGAAGAGGGTACGGGTATGGGTTCGTATAACCCATACCCGCGTACCCATGTACCCTTATAAATATGTGACTACTGACAAGTGGGTCTCCAAATAATAACCTAATGTACTAAACTTTTTTTCAATCATGCGCTCCATGATGCCATGAACGATTGGGATAGGGCGCTTCACATTCTTGGTGCCACCAGGCATACATATACCTAGCTGGTTAAAGTTATATTATTGTACGATGTTTTTTACGACTATTTTCTATTCAATTTGTTGTGTTGCAAACGAGGGTATTTTTACCCGCGGGTAACCCTTTACCCTGTCGGGTGAAGGGTATGGGAAAACGTGGTACCCACACAAGGGTATGGGTACGGGTGACGGGTAAGGTTGAGGGCGATGAGTAAGGGTATGGGGTGCTTCCACCCTTACCCATACCCTGCGGGTGCCATCCCTACCCCGTGCCAACGCCAACGCCAACGCCGCCCTCCCCACCTGCCCCGTTCCCGATCTCCGAGGCAAGCATCGCCGCCGCGGCCGCCATGGCGTTCGAGAAGATCAAGGTCGCCAACCCCATCGTCGAGATGGACGGTCAGACCCCGCTCCTCCTCCCCTCCCCCTGCCCCCGCAGATCTATCTATGCGCCCCGGTTGCCGATATTGTAATTTGTAAACCATACCTGTGCTGAATTTTGTATTCTGGCCAGGGGTAGCAGAGAGATCCGCGAGATCTAGCCATCGTTCTGCTCCTCTTTTATTTAATCTCTGAACTGTTTTCTTAGTGTATCCGATCTATCTGCCTAGTCGTATTGCTCCTGTGAGTTTGCGGAAACTCGGGAGGCGATTACCTGTGGTGTCAGAGATCGGATTTAGATATGTAGAGGACGAGATACCTGAACATGCATGGCAACGTGAGTGCGATCGTGAATTCGTGATGATCTATTGGCACTGGCAGAAGGGAGGTGTAGAGTTTTTTTTTGCACTGTGGAGGTGCAGAGTGGACGGACTCTGCTGAGGAAATACTTCCGACGGACGTATAACTACCGGATCTCGTTTCTGAAATCAAAATTTTGCAAACTCAAGTATTTCTCGTTCACTTGTTCTGCTTTGGGTCCAATCGTAGGCATTGCCACACGTCTGCATCCTATGTCTCGGTTGTATGTTCCACAGAGTAGCTGATCTTCAAAATGAAAAGAGGGCGACTTTCAGTGTTAGCAATAAGTTTGAAAGAAGGAAATATCTCCGACAAACGTATAATTAGCATATCTCGTTTCTGAAATGTACTTTCAAAAGTTGTATTCTCAAGTATTTCTCAATCAATTGTTTGCGCTTTGGGTCCGATTGTAGCCAGTGCTACATGTCTGTGTCTTTAAAATGAAAAAATGGGCATCTTGCAGTGTTAGCAACATGTCTGGAAAACGGATATATTTGTAGTATTTTTTCATCATAAACTGTTGATTTATTGGTCCACTACCGTGCTGATATCTTGTTATTTACCTACAGGCGATGAGATGACAAGAGTATTCTGGCAGTCTATCAAGGAAAAGGTAATCTATATGACATAGCTCCATCTGTTCTGATAATTCTGTTTTGCTTGGTCCATTTGTGATCCATGTGATATTTTCTAAGCATTTCGTTTGTTTCAGCTTATCTTCCCATTTTTGGACTTGGACATCAAGTACTATGACCTGGGAGTTCTGCACCGCGATGCAACTGATGACAAGGTCACCGTTGAGGCTGCAGAAGCTACTCTCAAGTAAGAAGTTTTGAATAGTAATTTATGTTTGGTGCTGATGTTATGCTTCAGTTTGCTGCTGATGTGATGCTTGTGTTTTTTTTGCGGGAAGATATTACTTGAGTTGCATTGAATAATATGCTTGATTTGTGATCACACAATTTCCCATGATTTAGACTGCATTTTTTGTCCTTATTTTTTATCATTAATTTCCCTATTGTGGATTATCTTAGGAATTCTAAATATGATTGATGGTCTCATCTTTTTTATATGATTAACAGTGAGAGAGATCTCTTTTCTTGAATATTGTTGATTAGTTGTGTCATACCTTGCTAGAAGGCTTTGGGCATTCACTCCATCATACTATTTTTACTATGTATTTCTCAATCTCTTTTCTTGAATATTTTTAGGTACAATGTGGCTATTAAGTGTGCAACTATTACTCCAGGTACATTTCACTCTTAAGCTTATGCAGCTCAAGTATATGTTCTTCGTATTGTTGAAACACTAACACTATTTGACGATATTTCTAATATGTGGGCTACTTAACAACATGACAGATGAAGATCGGGTTAAGGAGTTCAACCTAAAACAAATGTGGAGGAGCCCAAATGGCACAATTAGGAACATTATAAACGGTAAGCTGTCTGTGTATGTCAATATAATTGACAGGATTAGGTTTTTGACCTTTCTCTTCATGCTTGTTACCTTCAGGCACTGTGTTCAGAGAGCCAATTATATGCAAGAATGTTCCAAAGCTTGTTCCAGGTAAGGAGGATTAAGACTTACTACACATTGATTTTGGGTTAAATTACTACACACTTTGAGATACAAAAATTTCCTGCTAAATTGAACTTTGGTGTAATCAGGATGGACCAAGCCCATTTGCATTGGAAGGCATGCCTTCGGTGATCAATACAGAGCAACTGATGCAGTTCTCAAGGGACCTGGCAAACTCAGACTAGTTTTCGGTAGGTTGCATAATCACTCCTCGTAAAATGAAGTTTGAAAGATTGAAGTCTTTCATTAATTCTATAATTTCACATATATTAATGCATTGTTTCTTCGGAGAACTTGTGTTGGCAAACATTGATACTCTTTTCTTTTTTTCTTTGTTCTACTGGCAGAGGGGAAAGACGAGACGGTTGACCTGGAGGTTTTCAACTTCACTGGTGCTGGAGGAGTTGCCTTGGCTATGTACAACACAGATGAGGTACTACTATCTCTGGACTGGTTTCCTATAATTGCAAAGAATATTTGCATTTTGATGTATATCCCTGACATTCAATTAATTAATTAATTAATTACTGTTAACAGTCAATTCAAGGTTTCGCAGAGGCTTCTATGGCAATTGCTTATGAGAAGAAATGGCCTTTGTATCTTAGCACAAAAAACACAATCCTTAAGAAATATGATGGCAGGTAGTTTATTTGTGCACTTAAACTACTGTTTAAAGCTTGTCTGAAACGATTAGGCAAGGTGTAATATCCTTTATTTTGTAGGTTCAAGGACATATTCCAGGCGGTCTATGAAGCTGACTGGAAATCGAAATATGAGGCTGCCGGAATATGGTAGATTTTGAACTTATCTTGCTTCGAGCTCCCTTGGAAACTGTTGTCACAGTATGTCATGAGCTGTTTTTTCGTAGGTATGAACATCGTCTCATTGATGACATGGTTGCCTATGCACTTAAGAGTGAAGGAGGCTATGTTTGGGCATGCAAGAACTACGACGGAGATGTGCAGAGTGATTTCTTAGCTCAAGGTCACAATACAACTTCTGAGAGTGCATAAAAAATTCTGAATTTATCTTCTGCCCCTTGCTCACTATTACCAATGCTCAAGTATTTTCAGCTGTAAATAACTCTTATCAATTTGCGTGCAGGTTTTGGCTCTTTGGGCTTGATGACATCAGTACTGGTATGCATTTTCTCATTTACAAATGATGTTCTTTGTCTCCAGTGTGAAAAAGTCTTTACTTTGCTCATATCCACGTCAATATTTCTAGATGTGCCCTGATGGTAAAACCATTGAAGCTGAAGCTGCCCATGGTACAGTTACCCGTCATTTCCGTGTTCACCAGAAAGGTGGTGAAACCAGCACAAACAGCATTGCTTCTATCTTTGCTTGGACAAGAGGACTTGCACACAGGTGCAGCTTTTACTTTATGTTGATACCAATACAAGTGTGCAACCCTTGGCACACATATATGAGGGCAGTTTTCATTTTTTTTGACATTAGGGCAGTTTTCATTTTTATTCATCTATAATAATGTAGTAGTGTGTGGCAGCATCATCCTTTTTCTTGTGTGACCAAAATAGTATCAAGATTCAAGACCAGTGTATCTGCGCCTGTGTTAATTTTACTCTACTTGGACTTTGCTTCTTGGCTGATTCACTAATGTTAACTCATATGTCCACCCCCCGCAGGGCAAAGCTAGATGACAATGCTAGGCTTCTTGATTTCACACAGAAACTTGAGGATGCATGTGTCGGAACTGTGGAGTCAGGGAAGATGACGAAGGATCTAGCGCTTCTTGTTCATGGATCTTCAAAGTATGTTATGCTGCTCAGCTTTCCCTCTACTCTATATATGTCGGTGCATCTATTTTCATCATCTTATTATGCGCTTTCCTTTGAATTGCAGGGTTACAAGAGGCAACTACCTGAACACCGAAGAGTTCATCGACGCAGTTGCTGCGGAGCTCCAATCAAGACTGGCAGCTAACTGAAGTTTCAAGAGAACCTCATCCACATCAGTGCTTCAACAGTCATGACCTAACGATTCAAATCATTTTGGTTATGTCGCCATTATCTGTCACACTTTCTTCCTGAACAGAATGAGCTTTTACTGCACCATCTCAAATTATTGTCAAAATGCAAGCAATTCTATAGATGCTGATGTTATGTAAGTGGAGCTCTAAATAAAGGATAGTGATTGGGGTATTTCTAATTCACAGCTTTGGGTTTACGTTCGGATCATTTGATTGATATGCGTACGGTTTGTTCTTTTGATATTCTTAGTACTTTTCATTTTTTTTGGAAGATCATTCAAAAGCTGTTGAAATTGGAAAGCATGTTTTGATCTTGGTCAAAAGTACTACAAAAATAAACTACACTAGGAAAACTTACACAGAGGACCCCTCATAAACAGAAAATAACAAAAAGCTCCTGGAAGTGATAGCAGGGAAAGCCATCGTGGCGGAGATTGAAGAAGCTTGGGTGAGAATTCCTGAAATTCTGCCCCCCTCGGGGTCAAACTTGGATCGCTGCGACCCTAGCCATAGCCCCGTCCTATGCAATGCCCAAACAAAACGTTGTCAGAGCATCTCCACTCGGGGCGCCTAAAGGCATTTAGGGGCGTGCCAGACAGAAATCGGCTCCCACTCGTGGTACCTAAACGCGATTTCGGTCTGCCGCGGCCCATTTTTCTGTCCGGCATGCCCAGCCCATGCCCTCATCTTGGGGAGTCCTCGGGCGGCCCCGGACGCAACGGAGCGCGTCGCCACGTATGCCTCTGACGCGCGGGCCACGCCTGTTAGCGGCACAGATGACTTCAACCGTCGGTGGTCAAAGCCGCATGTCCGCGCCTCGTTTTCACAGCCGGCGGTCGCCAGTGAGCCGTCGCTTCCCCCCGCTCAGCGGTGTCAATGCAACGCGCCTTTTCGAGGGCAGCGTCGTTAATGCCACCACCCTTCGGCGGCCATAAAAGGCCTTGCCCGCCGCCCCCGTCCTCACACCACGCCTTCTTCTCGCACTCGCCACTTGCCCGCCACCGCGAAACCGCCGCGAACCTGGAGAGATAGCCGGAAGCTGGAGGCGCACCGGAGGCGCGGCGGCGAACGGCTTCGCGCCGCGCACCCTCCTCCAGGAGCAGGCGGAGGCGCTATGGGAGAACGGCTACCCGATGCCGCCCGACATGCGCGCCCCAAGCCGCTGGGCGGTTTCTGTCGGCAGCATTCCGGTGCCGCGCCCACTGACGCGGGCGAACCGCGACTTCCGCGCCGAGGTCATCGCCCACAACTGGCGAGAGCTCACGCCGGAGGAGCGCGATGACCCGCGTTGGGACCCGGAGCACCTGGCGAACTTCGCCCGTTACGAGGCGGCGTTCCAGCGCCTCTTCGACGAGGAGATGAACCGCTGGGACGGCCCTGGACCGGCGCCGCGGGACAAGAACGTCGCCGGGCGCGAGGCGTTCTGGGGCGTGCCCGGGCGCACGCTCGACGCCGTCATGGAGCACATCCGCAACGGCGGATCGCTGCTCCAGACGCTGGCGGTTCCTCCTCCTCCTCCGGCGGTGAACCTATGGGCACCGCGTGCGCCAGCGTCTGCCTCGTCACGCTCGGCGTCTTCCTCGTCACGCTCGGCGGCCTCCTCCTCCCGCTCCCGCACCTCGCCTCTGCTCACGCCGAACCCAGAATAGATGAAGGTCATGGTGGAGCCGGAGCTGTCGCCGCTCATGGCCGAGCTCATCGCGGCGCAGGCGGGCACGGACGACGACGCCATCACGCGGGCCGTCGTCGCCGCGTCCATCGACGATATACCGCCGCTCGACGGGCCGCTGCCTGCGCGTGGTCGGCGTTCGAGCACGCCAAGTCCAAGGGCGTGCCCTTCTTCGACCTCACCGGCAACGACGCAGGCCCTCGCCGTGTCAAAGAGGAGGACGACGGTGCAGGGACCAGCAGCGTGATGACGTGTGATGGACGTCCGCTGGGAGACCCCAAGAGCAAGGTATGATGTAGTGTAGCAGCAGTTTTCCCTTGATTGCAAAACCAAGGTTATCGAACCAGTAGGATTTGGAGAAGGCTTCGTCTTGGTGTCAACGACAGTGGCGCCAGAAAGCTGTTGACTTGGACCTGCGCACACAAGGACAAACTACTTTGCCCCAACGAAACAGAGAAGGTGTCAATCTCTCCGGCTTGCTGAATACAAAGGATTAAAAGTATGATGGAAAATAATATGAGAGCAAAATGACCAGCGAGCAAATGACTAGGAATAGCTATTAAAACGGTTGTAAGCAATGTAGGAAAATAGGACCGGGGTCCACAGTTCACTAGTGGTGTCTCTCCAAAAGATAAACATGTTGGGTAAACAAATTACAGCGGGGCAATTGACAAACATGGACGCAACACAATACTATCATGACACAAAGTTCACCGTTTTATTTAATATGGGCATTACGTCAGAATACATAGACCGTTATCCAACTGCATCTATGACTAATAATCCACTCCGGGATCGCTATCCAGCATGTCTCCCGAAAGTATTAAGTTACAAGCAACAGGTAATTGCAATAAGCATGGTGCGTAATGTAAGCAATGGTTAAAACATAAAGCAATAAACACCGCTGTTTTATCCCTAGTAGCAACAACACAACTCAAGTCTTAATCGTTTCTGTCAAACGAGCTCAGACAAGAGAGGCATGAACCCACTATCTAGCATAAATACTTCCTCTACTGACACAAGTAATTACTTCGGCCAAAGCATACACAAACATCAGAGAGCATGCAAGATCATAAATAAAACATATCATAGATAAACAGAACAATAATATCATGACTCCATAATTTATCGGATCCCCGCAAACACAACACATATCATTACAAAAAGATGATCTTAATCATGTAAGGCAGCTCATAAGATCTAAACAATGCAGCACAAGTAAGAGAGACAACCATCTAGCTACTGCCATGGACCCGTAGTCCCGTGGTGGACTACTCACGCATCACTCCGCTCAATGGACAATGGGGATGGAATAGCTGGGAGGCAGGCATGGTGGTGTAGATGCCTCCGGTGATGATCTCCCCCACCTACAGGGTGTCGGGAAGAGCTTCAGAACCCTCCCGATCTAGATTTGGTGACGGCGGCGGCCTCGGAACTTTTCTGGAAAATATGATCGGGTACCGAGGGTTTTTGGGACGAAGGCAATTTATAGGCGAAAGGGCAACTCGAGGAGGTTTCGGAGCCGCCCAGGTGAAACCCAGGCGCGGTCAAGGGTGGACCGCGCCTGGGGGTCGTCTGACCCATGTGGGCCCCCCTGCAGGTCTCCTTCTGGCGCAATCTTTGTTTCTTCGTAAGAATAAATCATGTAAATTGGCAGCTTATTCCGAGAAAGTTCCCCGACTAGCTTTTCTGAAACAAAAAGACAGCAAAAACAGGAACTGGCGCTGGGCATCTTGTTAATAGGTTAGTTCCATAAAATGTGCCAAAATGATATAAAACATTATAAAAGAATGTGGCAATGATATATAATGAGCATGGAACATACATTATAGATACCTTTGGGACATATCAGCATTCCCAAGCTTAATTCCTGCTCGTTCCCGAGTAGGTAAATGATAACAAAATAATTTTTGGTAGTGACATGCTACCAACACGACTATGATCAAGTAATGTAAAGCATATGAACTGAATGAAGTGATCCAAGACAATGGTCTATAGTTGACATAAAGCAAATAATGATTAACCATGTGTAACATCTAAGCAAGAATCTTTCATGGATAGTACTTTGGAGACTTGAAAATTATAAGACTCATCAAGCTTGATAGTTCACAAAGCAATAAACTTTCGGCAAAGGTATTCAACCAACACAAAGAAAGATTTAAGTTTTCAGCAGAAGCTTCAACTTGTAACATACTTATCTCATGATAAAGTCAATATAAAGTTTTCACAATTAAACATAAAGATAGCATGTAGTAGACTTGTACCTCAATTGATACTATGCGTTTGCTTGAGAGATAAAGATTGGAAAAGAAAACTGACTCAACATAAAAGTAAAAGAAAGGCCCTTCGCAGAGGGAAGCAGAGATTAATCGTGTGCTAGAGCTTTTTAGTTTTTGGAAGCATATAGAGACATAAAAATATATTTTGAGAGGTGCATGCTATGGTCAACGAATGATAGTGAGCAATGCATTACTACATTTGCCACACAGACTTATAAGAGTGGCTCCCATGAGGAACGTTATTTCTCCAACAAGCAGATCATTCCTCTTTATCTCCTTTGTTTACACATGCAGATGTTTGACTGAATTCACAGGAACAAAATGTGAGGAGAGTTTTTGGTGAAAGTTGTAATTTATATTTTATGGGGCTGGGCACCCCGTTGCCAGCTCTTTTTGCAAAATTAATGGACAAGTAGATGAAGCATACAAGTCCTGAAAGAAGTCTGTCCAACAAATACAATAAAGACCACCCACTACTTACTCATGAGCTTAGTAGTAGTGGCACAAAATAGAAGTAATAACATTTTGAATATTTTAAAAGTAGCACACGAAAAATTTACTTAGAGTGGCAAGGAAATACCACATGTAGGTAGGTATGGTGGACACAAATGGCATGGATATTTGGCTCAAGGTTTTGGATGTACGAGAAGCATTCCCTCTCAGTACAGAGTTTTTAGGCTTAGCAAGGTGTCAAGCAAACACATATTAACAACCGAATACATGAATGACCACAAGATATACATTAAGCATAACTATTAGACTCCACACGGTATCCCTTGTCAACCAAACAACCATTGCAAAAAGAATATCTAGACTTTGAGAAATAACAATCAGAACAAGTATTAATAATTTTAAGCTTTACGGTATTTCTCCACTAATCCATTATTAAGTAAATGATCCACAAGTTTAAGCATTCATCAAGTTTATATCTCAAAACAATTGATAAGTATCAAGTTACTCAAGACAATGCTATTTGAATTTCTTTTACCACTTCCTACATGATAGTTTGAAAGAGCATTTCATTTCCCTAAGTGTTTTGATGTTTTTCGACAACACAATTAGATGACTAATCTGGGTGTCAAATAGTTGCAGGAACATTTTTATATACTTTGTATATGCCCAGGTTTTTGTCAAGGAAGAAAATGAGCTATTTTCTGTCCCAGCCGGTAGTACCGCTATAGGCCCGGTACTACCGCTATATGCCTATTTTCGGTACTGGCATCGCCCAGTTTTTAGCGGTACTGGCCCGGTAGTGGGCCGGTACTACCAGGTGGCGCGGTACTACCGCGTGGCTCCGTCCGGTACTACCGCTGCGGGCGGTGAGCGAAGGCCAGTTGACCATCCTCGACGACGTTTGACTCTGCGCTGGTCGATACTACCAGGTGGAGCCCGGTACTACCGTGGCGGCCATATTTCGTCTGCAACGGCCAGTTTTCTGAGAGGAGTATTTATACTCCTTCACCTACCTTTGGACAACTAGCTTGACCACATTGAAGAACACCATTATTGCAATCTCAAGATTTGTTAGATCTCCCAATCCCTCCACCCAAACTCGTTGATACTTGGAGGATTGAAGGAGAAGGCCCGGATCTACATCTTCACCAAGCCGTTCTTCATTTCCCTCATTCACTTGAGGGACCCTTTGCTAGGATTTTTGGGAAAACCTAGTTCATTATTGTACTCACTTGTTGTCTTTGTGACAGATTTGTAGCTGTTCGGGAGCCCCCAATCCTCTTGTGGGTTGTGCCCCGGATCGTTGTTGTAAGGGCTCCGGATTCCGCCTTGAAGGATTCCGATAGTGGAAGGTGAACCAAACCTTTGTGGTGCGGTTCATCGGAGAAGAAGGTGACGCCTTTGTGGCGGTTGAGTTTTGACCTTCGTGGTAGCTCACACCTCTCCAACGAGACGTACTCCCCTAAAAAGGAGGAACTCGGGATTACATCCGTGTCTCCGCGTGCTTTCACTTCGGTTACTTCTATCCTTGTTTACCGTCTTTACTTAGTGTACCTTGCTTAGTTGCTAGCTTGTCATATAGGTAAATTCACCTAGTTGCATATCTAGAGAATTTACCTTTTGTGTCAAGCCTAATTTGAAAAAGTACTAAAATTGAAGTAGCACCTATTCACCCCCCCCTCTAGGTGTCATACGATCCTTTCAATTGGTATCAGAGCCTCGGCTCTCTTGTTGGGCTTAACCGCCTAAGAGAAGTATGACACAAAGTGATGTGATCCCGAGGACCAAGCCACTACGGCATCCATGGCCGATCTCAAACGATGGAGACATCTTTGAAATCGTCCATGGATACCAATTTGCCGAGATGCGTGACTTGATCAGCAACTCGCAAGTGGCAAGGTTCCTAAGGAGACCCCACTAGAGGACTCCGCTACTCCATGACGGTGAAACCGAGGAGGAAAAAGAGAAAAGAAAGGGGTTGAAAAACCGACCTAAGAAATCCTCCACATCTACCACCATCCCGAAGGTGGGAAGCCGGAGTACCATGGGTTCCCTTGTGTACTCTCCCGACCCACCTATCCATCATACTCGCATAAACCCTTTGGGTCCACCTCCTAAACTTAATGCATTGGCTTTTGCTACTTGGCAACACTTAATGAAATCTCATATCAACAGTTCCTCTATCGAGCTTTGGAGGATCATTCAAGAGGGATACAAGGCCGTGAATCCTAACAACTTGACAAGAAGAGAGGTGGCCGAGAAACAACTCAATGCTTCCGCTCTCCACATGATTGAACTTGCCGTTGGAGAAAGTGGTCTTCATCACATTCAACATGTCTCCACCGCCAAAGAAGCTTGGGATGCCTTGAGGTGGCATTTCTTGGAAATGAAAGCATGAAGAGGAATAGATTTGATGCTTGAGCAATGAGGCCGAAGGTTTCTACATGCTTGATAGTGAAACTCATGAGAGATGTATGAAGACTCAAGATTCTTGCCAAAGCCTTTTTAATGTTGGGGCAACCTATGTGGATGATGCTTGGATCAAGAGGAAGTATGTGAATGCTCTCATGCCCTTCGAGCCCGTTGACTTGAAGGCCTTACAAGGAAAATTCAACTACCTTGAGATGACATCCAATGAAGTTATGCAAGAGATGCAAGCCTCCAAGGTTGCCACCAAGAATGCTCTAGACAACCGTGCTAGGGCCATGGGAATGAAGCAAGGTCCCTCTCTTGCTTTGAAGGCCAAGGTTGTGTGCCTTGATGAACATGATGAAGTTGAAGCATGCCCGAACAACCTTCCTCCCGATGACTTGAACAAGCCCTCCATGGTCACATAGCTCTTGCAACAAGGACATTTTGGAATGACCCGGCCAAGGCAAAGGCTCAACTTGATCGAACAAACAATCCAAGTGGGAAGAAGGAGTTTGCTAATAGGATAAAGACTTGCTACAATTGTCATAACAAGCATCACTTCATCAAAGATTGTCCATATGAGAATAGAGAGCAAAACGGTGGAAGGCTTGTCCTCAAGGGCCAATCAAACATGATACAAAAGAAGCCTTTTGTCAAGAGGAAGCCATTCTTCAAGAAAGCACCAAGAATTGTGTTGATGACTCAAGAAGAGTATCCTTCCGAGGATTCCGAAGAAGAAGAAGAACCCACTCGTGAGGTGGCCGCTTTGGCCATTGTATCAACTCCACCTCCTTCTCTCTTCGAATCCCCCAATGAGAACCTCTCCATCAACACCGCTCGTTGCCTCATGGCTCACGTCACCGAGGTATCATCTTCTACTCCCAAGACTATGCATGAAATAGATGATAAAACTAGTCTTGTGATTAAGAAAGAACTTGTTGCTTCCGATACTATTGTGGCTAACTTGCAAGGTGAAACTAAGGCATATGTTGAGTCTCTCTTGAGACAACTTGATGCGGCCGAAGAAATCCTTGATGACAAGGGAAAAATTGAGAGAGAGGATCTCTCACCATTGCATCCTTGAATGCCTCTCTTCAAGAAGAGAGTGAATATAGAACTCTCTTGAGGAAAGAATTGAGTCTCTTGATGATAAAAATGATGAAATAATTGCTAAAATCATTAAGGATAGAGACCATGTCTTTGCTAAATATAAAGTGATTAAAAAGGAGAAAGCCGAGTTTGTGGTTGCTAATGCTAGACTCCTTGAGGATGTGGAGAAACTTAACAAGGCTCACAAGGCCTTGGAAAGTACCCACTCTCTTCTAGTCAAGTCTCATGAGCAACTTCAAACTCAACTTTCTAAATCTAACTCACCTAGCACCTCTACTCCCTCTTGTGATCATGCAAATGTTATTGAGGAAAATGCTAGGTTGAAGGTTGAGCTTGCCAAGGCCACTAGTGCCAAGACCTCTATTCCTAAAGGTAAAGAAAAGGTTGTTGCTCAAATTTTTGAGCAAAAGCCACACAAAGGGAAGGAGGGTCTTGGTTATGTGGCCAAGGCAAAGAAGAAGAAGAGCAACACCAATGCCAAGCCCGCACAAGCCAAGACTTCCATTGCGGGTGGTAATGCCACTAGGGGCAAGACCACTCGTAGTGACTTTGCGGGGCATAACAATCCCAACTACATTCTTTATGTTGATTATTATGGGATGTTTATGCAAAATATGTTGGTCCTTATGATGGTTACATTGCTTATCTATTTGGGTTCCTAAGACCCTTGTTGCTAACAAAAGAGGACCCATTGAGAAATGGGTACCTAAAACCAAGCAATGATTTCTTGTAGGACTATGCTTCCGGTGGGTCTAAATGGGTGGTTGATAGTGGATGCACTAGTCATATGACCGGAAGCAAGGAGATCATGACGGAGTTGGGACCAAATATAAATCAAGCATCCGTCTCCTATGGTGATAAATCAAAAGCGGAGGTAACGGGTCTCGGCAAGGTGGTAGTTGCAAAGGATATCACCCTTGTAAATGTCATGCTTGTCGAGTCCCTCGGTTACAATCTTATGTCCGTTCGTGCACTTAATAAGATGAATTTTGATGTCCATTTTACTATTGATATGGTGGTACTCTTGAGGAGCAAGACTCTAAAGGTCATGTTCGTTGGGTATGTTGAAAATGAGTTGTTCGTGGTGGACTTTTCGGGGTCTACCAACACTCAAGCAATATGCCTATTCGGAAAGGCCGACGTGGGATGGTTGTGGCATCGCCGCTTGTCCCATGTCAACATGAGAACTTTGCAAAGTCTTCACAAGGGTGGCCACATTCTTGGACTAAAAGACAATGTTTCTTTTTCTAGAGATCGTCTTTGTAGGGCTTGTGTTGAAGGAAAGATGCATGATTCTCCCCATCCAAGCAAGACCATCATTTCATCAAAGAGGATATTGGAACTTCTTCATGTTGATCTCTTTGGTGCCGTGCCTCAACCAAGTCTTGGTGGGAAGAAATATTGTTTGGTGATTGTTGATGACTATTCAAGATTTACTTGGGTTTATTTCTTCAAGACGAAGGATGAGACCCAACAAGCCGTCATCGACTTTTCCAATGAAGTTCAACGCCAACACAATGTCCCTATATTGGTCATTAGGAGTGATAATGGCTCCGAGTTCAAGAACTACACCTTAAATGAGTTTCTTAGTGAAGAGGGGATTCGTCATCAATATTCCGCTGCATATACCCCTCAACAAAATGGTGTAGCCGAAAGGAAGAACCGGACTCTCATGGATATGGCAAGGTCTATGTTGGCGGAGTTTAAGTCTCCACTTTCTTATGGGCCGAGCTATCTCCACGGCGTGTCATTCATCAAACCGGCTATTCTTTCGCGTTGGCAAGAAGTTTACATCTTATGAGATGCTCACCGGCAACAAGCCCAATGTCTCCTACTACCGAGTATTTGGTTGTAAGTGTTTCTATAAGAACAAAAGTGTTCGTTTGTCTAAATTTGAATCTAAAGCTTTAGAGGGTGTTTTTGTTGGGTACGGTGCCGAATCTCACACCTATAGAGTCTATGACAAAACCGTTGGGAAAGTCATAGAATCTTGTGATGTGAGGTTCGATGAGAATGACGGCTCCCAAGTGGCGCAATTTCATGTTTGTGATGTAGATAATGAAGAGCCTCAAGATGCTATAAGAAGAATGGGCATTGGTTTCCATCGTCCCGTTGAGATTCATTACGAGTCTCCTCAAGCAAGTCCAAGCTCCATTCAAGTGGAGGCCTCTTCATCACAAGTTGAAACGGCGCCTATCATGGAAGCAAATGATGCACCACCCCAAGAACAAGTTCAAGACCCTCCTCATGTTGACCAAGTTGCTATGCAAGAACCAAGTTCTCCTATTGTTGATGCTAGCCAAGGTCATGACCAAGATCAACCCTCTCCTTCCATTGTTGAAGATGTGCTTCAAGATGATCAAGGTCAACATTCCGGTCAAGACGGGGACTCAAATGATCAAGATGATCAAGAGATACCTCCAAGATGCAATAGAGATATCGAAGCCCGTCGTAAAGCAAGATTGAAAGACTTTGAATAAAGAGTCACCATCTAGAAAACATCCTTGGTGACCACAAGAAGGTGTTACCACAAGAAGGCAATTGGCAACTTTAGTGAACATCAAGCTCATATTTCCATGGTGGAACCAAAGAAAGTGTTTGAAGCTCTTGAAGATCCGGATTGGTTAGAAGCTATGCATGATGAACTCAATAACTTCAAGCGCAACAAAGTGTGGAATCTAGTTGAGAAGCCAAAAGATTGCCGCAATGTTATAGGCACAAAGTGGATATTCAAGAACAAGCAAGATGAGCATGGAATGGTTGTGAGGAACAAGGCAAGATTGGTTGCACAAGGGTACTCTCAAGTTGAAGGCATTGATTTTGGAGAGACTTATGCACCCGTGGCTCGCCTTGAGTCCATCCGTATCCTTCTTGCATATGCATCACATCATAACTTTAAATTGCAACAAATGGATGTGAAAAGTGCCTTTCTTAATGGTCCTTTAAAGGAGTTGGTATATGTTAAGCAACCACCGGGTTTCGAGGACCCTAAATTCCCTAACCATGTCTACAAGCTTGATAAGGCGCTCTATGGTCTCAAACAAGCACCTCGTGCTTGGTATGAGCACCTAAGAGAGCTATTGCTAGACCGTGGATTTGAATTGGGGCAAATCGATCCCACCTCTTTACCAAGAGGGTTAAAGGGGAGCTTTTCATATGCCAACTTTATGTTGATGATATTATATTTGGCTCATCTAACAAAGCTTTCAATGATGAATTTTCAAAGCTTATGACCGATAGGTTCGAGATGTCTATGATGGGCGAATTGAAGTTCTTTCTCGGTTTTGAGATCAAGCAATTGAATGAAGGGACTTTCATCTCTCAAACCAAATATACCCAAGACATGCTCAAGAGGTTCAATATGCACAATGCTAAGGGAAGCGGTTTCCCATGGACACCAAATGCCATCTTGAACTTAACCCGACGGTATCGATGTTGATCAAAAACTTTATCGCTCTATGATTGGTTCTTTGCTTTATCTTTGTGCATCTAGACCCGATATTGTGTTGAGTGTAGGGGTGTGTGCAAGGTATCAAGCCGCTCCTAAAGAAAGCCACATGGTGGCGGTCAATAGAATCCTTCGATATTTGGTTGATACCCCAAGGTTTGGTTTGTGGTACCCAAAGGGCACTAATTTCTCTCTTGCCGGGTACACGGATTCGGATTGGGCCGGTTGCAAGGATGATAGGAAATCAACTTCCGGGGCATGCCAATTTCTTGGTAGGTCCTTGGTGAGTTGGTCTTCTAAGAAGCAAAATTGCATATCTCTATCCTCCGCCGAAGCCGAGTATGTGGCGGCCGCTAGTGCATGCACTCAATTGTTATGGATGAGGCAAACTTTAAAGGAATACGGTGTCAATTGTGACAAAGTGCCTCTTTTGTGTGACAATGAAAGTGCTATCAAGATTGGCCACAATCCGGTGCAACACTCAAGAACGAAGCATATTGAGATTCGTCATCATTTTATTCGGGATCATATTGCTCGTGGTGATATTGAGCTTGGCTATATTCCAACCAAAGATCAACTTGCCGACATTTTCACGAAGCCACTTGATGAAGCAAGATTCACCTTTTGAGGCATGAGCTAAATATCGTGGATTCTAGGAGCTTGACTTGACCATCTTGCATACACACCTATTTTTGACTATCTATTTGGTTTAGGTGTAGGCATGGACATAGGGGGAGTGCGGTCCTAATCCATTGGACTATCCCTCCCCCCATTATGCCGATATTAAGAACTCATTTGCTTCTCTATATTCGTTCGATGAATTGTGAGCTTAAATGACGAGTGTTGGTTGTGAACCCAAGATACATCTTCGCGGTGTCACACCATAAACTCAAACATGGTGGCCTAGGCCACCACCCTCTTCTTTGTGAAGAGTTGGTGTTATTTGGATTTTATTTGTCTATTATGTCTCTCATGGAAAACATGCTCAATTTGGATTTTTGTTTGGTTGTTGTTTGCCTCTTGCAAATTGAGTATGAAGTACCATTTTCAGTTTGAGCTTCTCAATCCTAAGCCTATCCCATCCCGTCAAACTTTCTCTCTTGCACAAGTTCAATTCTTTCCACTAAATATCTGGAGTTCTCAGAGGAGGCCCCAGTAGTACCGGGTGTGGGAGTCGGTAGTACCGGATATGAATTTAAGCAGGTTTTATAACCTGCTCGAAAAAATTCATACCCGGTAGTACCGGCCCGTCCGCCCGGTACTACCGGGCGAGGCAGTGCTCGCCTATTCAATCCATCGTGCGGGCTGGGGGTTATCTTTATTCCACACGCACGCACCACCTCTGCTGCCCCCTCTGCTCTTCCATCGCCGGCCGCCGCCCAGGTCGCCGGCCTTCGTCATCCCCGCTCTAGATCTGCTCCGTGGAGGCCTCCCTTCGTCGATCTCCTCCATGGCCTCCGGTATTTCCCCATTTCTTGCTCCCTTTGTTTCTCTTTTGAAACCTAGATGCATTCTTGAGGAAATCACCGGTAGCTCCGTAGTTCACGGTTAAAATTGGATGGATGATCTCTTAGGCCTCGTTTGCTATTTCATTTATGTAGTTTGTGGATGAATCACTCAATTTTGTGGCCATTTCCGTTTTGACTCGGGTCACCCGGTACTACCGGCTGGTGCCCGGTACTACCGCATGGAACAAATTTGATTGAATCATCTCCTAATTACATCTGTTGACTAGTTTGTTTCTCACTTCCATGAACTTGTGCACTTATCTACATTCCCTCCCTACCTATTTGCTATATTTCACAGGTAGTCGTGGTGGTCGTGGTAGTAAGAAGAGGAGAACTTTGGAAGATGATCTTGAGGATGTTGAGGAAGAAGAAGAGGTGATGCCTGCTAGGTCCACTGCCCAGACTCGCTCTAAGCCCAAGACTGTTGCTGCTAAGAATCCAAGGCAGCCCCATGTCCGCAAGGCTCTTCATCTTTGGACAAACACCGACTATCAAACACTTCGTGAAGAGAATCCCTATGAAACTGAAAGGTCTACCCAAGTCCGTCACCCTCACTTCTTCACCAATGATCAAGAAAGGATTTACAAGGAAATATATCTCCACAAGAACTACAAGGTTGTTCCTCAACACTCAATTGACATGCATGGGTGAGAGATCCGAAGCACGAGGGCTACTTTGATGACACTCTAGCTATGTGTGAAGAGTTTGGACTCTTGGATATCATGAAGGTGCATCAACCTTTTATCGAGTACTACATCATTCAATTCTTTGCAACCGTGTACTTTGACACCGATGATGAAAGGACTCTCATATGGATGACCAAGGGCACTAAGTTTTCAGCCACCATGAAGGAGTTTGGAGCTCTCTTAGGATATGATGACAAGGGGGAACTTGAGTCTAGTGGTTGGCGTTGCCATGAGGGCGACTATTCTAGCGGCAAGAAAGTTCTTGAACCCGTCACTATGAAGTATGGAACTTGTGGCCAATCGGTGCACCTTGTCAAGGAGTTTGAGATATTACACCGTATCTATCGTGAGACCATTGCTCCTCGCATGGGAAATTTTGATCAAGTACATGGCTTCATGTTTGACCTCCTCAAGCTTTCCAAGGTCAACCAAGGTACCGGCAACAAGTTGGATGTCATGGACTTTATGTATAATGAGATGTGGAACACCGTCGTCGGTAGGAGGGCCCCCATCTATGGGCCTTACATTATGAAGCTCATTCGTCACAAGTGGCTCCATGCCTTCAAGGAAGACATCATGCAAGATGGCAGCCCTATCAAGACCTTCAAGCCAAAGCAGCTTCGTATCAAGTCCCATGATCCGCCAAAGCCTCCGGCTGAACTTGCTGCTGCTGCTGCTACTGAGGAGACTGCTGGAGCTACTACAGCTAGTGGGAGTGTCCCCCCACTTGAGGAACCATCTTGGTTCAAGAAACTGCAAATCAAAATGAAAAGGGCCTTTTGCTTCAAGCTTGATCTCGAGGACCGTTTGTATGAAGCCATGTGTTCCACAAGAAGGCAGCTCAGCGACAGAAAGCAATGATGAGGCAAATGCAGATTACAGTCTCCGATGGTTCTGAAGAAGCAATCACCCCGAAGCATGAATGGGTGTCCAAGCAAGGTTTGGTGGCGCTCGGTTCTTGGCGTCTTCTTCATCTACCCACCATGACCTTGGTGGAGCTTGATGCTCCTTCGGACGTGTAGCTTCGCACTTCTCCCTTTTTGGCGTTTCGACGACAAAGGGGGAGAATGTGTTCTATTAGGTTGTTTCGTGGGATTTGCATGGGAGGAACACAAGCTTGCCCTTCATTTGATCTTTGACGCTTGTGTTTCATCTTTATTTGGATATTTGCTTTGAACTCTCTTTGGTGCACGGTGTAAGACGTGTAAAGACTTTGTGTTTGTAATATGTCCGTTCTAGTACTCCTTATATTATCTTATGCAAGTTGTTATTCATATTGATCTTGTGAACTTGCATGCTTGTAAAATATAGGGGGTGCTCCGCCCGTTTGGATGAGTGTGTATTTTGCATTCAAAGGCAAATATTCAAATAAATGCACACATCTAGGGGGAGCCCATTTATCTTTTGCAAATCGTGTGTTGCTACTAATTGTGTTGTCGTCAAACACCAAAAAGGGGGAGATTGAAAGAGCATTTCATTTCCCTAAGTGTTTTGATGTTTTTCGACAACACAATTAGATGACTAATCTGGGTGTTAAATAGTTGCAGGAACATTTTATATACTTTGTATATGCCCAGGTTTTTGTGAAGGAAGAAAATGAGCTATTTTCGGTCCCAGCCGGTAGTACCGCTATAGGCCCGGTACTACCGCTATCGCCTATTTTCGGTACTGGCATCGCCTAGTTTTTAGCGGTACTGGCCCGGTAGTGGGCCGGTACTACCGGGTGGCCGGTACTACCGCGTGGCTCGTCCGATACTACCGCTGCGGGCGGTGAGCGAAGGCCAGTTGACCATCCTCGACGACGTTTGACTCTACGCTGGTCGATACTACCGGGTAGAGCCCAGTACTACCGCGGCGGCCATATTTCGTCTGCAACGGCCAGTTTTCTGAGAGGAGTATTTATACTCCTTCACCTACCTTTGGACAACTAGCTTGACCACATTGAAGAACACCATTATTGCAAGCTCAAGATTTGTTAGATCTCCCAATCCCTCCACCCAAACTCGTTGATACTTGGAGGATCGAAGGAGAAGGCCCGGATCTACATCTTCACCAAGCCGTTCTTCATTTCTCCCTCATTCACTTGAGGGACCCTGTGCTAGGATTTCCTTTGGGAAAACCTAGTTCATTATTGTACTCACTTGTTGTCTTTGTGACAGATTTGTAGCTGTTCGGGAGCCCCCAATCCTCTTGTGGGTTGTGCCCCGGATCGTTGTTCTAAGGGCTCCGGATTCCGCCTTGAAGGATTCCGATAGTGGAAGGTGAACCAAACCTTTGTGGTGCGGTTCATCGGAGAAGAAGGTGACGCCTTTGTGGCGGTTGAGTTTTGACCTTCGTGGTAGCTCACACCTCTCCAACGAGACGTACTCCCCTAAAAAGGAGGAACTCGGGAATACATCCTTGTCTCCGCGTGCTTTCACTTCGGTTACTTCTATCCTTGTTTACCGTCTTTACTTAGAGTACCTTGCTTAGTTGCTAGCTTGTCATATAGGTAAATTCATCGTAGTTGCATATCTAGAGAATTTACCTTTTGTGTCAAGCCTAAATTGAAAACGTACTAAAATTGAAGTAGCACCTATTCACCCCCCTCTAGGTGTCATACGATCCTTTCGTAGTTCCCTTTCATGCAAACACCAATCAATTTATTTGAAACAACTCTCTAAGCAAATATGCATGTAACACAAGAGAGCACAATCTAACCACAAGTAACTAATAGCTCTGAACAAGAGATACATGAAAAGGAGAGCTAGAAGCTAAAATAATAAAAACTAAGCACTCTACACATATGAGTGAAGAACATGAGTCTTTAATGAAAAACCGGAGCGTGTCTCTCTCCCACACAAGAATGCAAGGATCCATTATTGAAAAGACCAGCAAACAAAATAAAACAAAACAAAACTGAAAGCAAAACATAAATGACACTCCAAAAACAGCACATATTTTGTAAAGGAATAAAAATATAGTTTCATGGGATCGACCTGATTAATTGTCGATGAAGAAGGGGCTGCCTTGGGCATCCCCAAGCTTAGACGCTTAAGACTTCTTGAATATTTGGTGGAGGTCCAGGGGAGCCTCCCAAGCTTGAGCTTTAATCCCTTCTTGATCTTCTTTCATCACCTCGTTCTCTCAAAACTTAAAAACTTCCTCACACAAAACTTATCACAAACTTATTAGAGGAGTTAGTACTCAAACAAAATAATCCATCTTCAGTTCTCACTTGACAAATTGCATGAACTTGTTTCTAAACATTAGCTACTATCACAAATATCTAAGTGATGTTCCGTGGATAGAAGAACTCCACTTTGCCCTTAAAGATGCAATGCACAAACTTATACAGAATCTGTCAAAAACAGAACATAACGCAAAGATGATTTTTCGAGATACTAGGACACCTCGAATCAGAAAACTCAAAACTTATGAAAGTTAGACAAACCAAGATGCTTGCTGTCAAAAATTTACATCTCCAGATCACGTTCTGTGATTTTTTGGAATTTCGTACGGTGACGAACAGAAATCTGTTTCTGGACAGCAAACTCAAAATTTTACTTTCCTCTCATTAGAGGCTATTCTTGGCACACAAAACAAAAATAAAAAGATACAAAGGAAGTGTTACCAAAGTAACAACAACCTTGACTCAAAGAAAACAAAACAAACTAAAAGTAAAAACAATGGGTTGCCTCCCATAAGTGCTTTTCTTTAACGCCTTTTAGCTAGGCACAATGGCAAAGATCAAGTATTATCAATATTTCCTTGGGACCTTGATAAAACTACGAAGTCTATTGGAACAATTTTACTTTGAATCTTACCTAAAACATAGACTCTCCCCACGATTTTTGAAATAGTACCATCAGTGTGGGAACGATAAAAAGGGTAATCAACCATATTATTTAGTTTTAGAGAATCATACACCATTTTAGGCATGGTTGAATAAGTGGAACCCATATCACAATAAGCTAAGAAATTCTGACTATCAATTTCGATTCAAATGAAAGGTTCCCAATCACTTTGAGGTTCGGCGAGGGGTTGTTGAGTCTCGAAAGTGTTACCATCTTTACTTATTGCTAGATTATGTAAACTTCCTCTATCTTATCCAATCTCTCAAGAACCCATCAGTTTTATCTATCATAGGAAACATAGCCAGCCCATTTATAATTCGAAAAGCCTTCATTGTATCATATTCCACAAAAGTTTCTCCTACCATAACATCTAAAGCATGCTGGTACACAGATGTAAGGCCAAAGTAGAATTTTTTTAAGAGAACACTCAGTTCTATCCTGGGTTGCATCTTTTTATATGGTTCTGAAATTCTTTCCCAGGCATTTTTGAAACTTTCCCCAACTTTCTGTTCAAAGGTAAGATTTCCCCTAAATATGTCATATCCGAAGGGCTAGTCATGATAACTAAAATAGGAGATAAAACTAGATAAACCGAAATAAACTAGGTGCTGGATTTTTTTTTTGTGTTTTTGAGTTTTAAAGCAAACGAAAAGTAAAACAAGACTAATAAAAAATATACTAAGCAAGACAATAACAAAATAGAGTGCAAGGATGTGCGAAACTCCCCTCGCTGAAGCTTCCAAATCCCCGGCAACGGCGCCAGAAAACTCCTTGATGACGTGTGATGGACGTTCGCTGGGAGACCCCAAGAGGAAGGTATGATGTAGTGTAGCAGCAGTTTTCCCTTGATTGCAAAACCAAGGTTATCGAACCAGTAGGATTTGGAGAAGGCTTCGGCTTGGTGTCAACGACAGTGGTGCCAGAAAGCTGTTGACGTGGACCTACGCACACACGAACAAACTACTTTGCCCCAACGAAATAGAGAGGGTGTCAATCTCTTCGGCTTGCTGAACACAAAGGATTAAAGTATGATGGAAATTAATATGAGAGCAAAAATGACCAGCGAGAAAATGACTAGGAAAAGCTATTAATACGGTTGTAAATAATGTAGAAAAATAGGACCGGGGTCCACAGTTCACTAGTGGTGTCTCTCCAAAAGATAAACGTGTTGGGTAAACAAATTACAGCGGGACAATTGGCAAACATGGGCGAAACACAATACTATCATGACACAAAGTTCACCGTTTCATTTAATATGGGCATTGCGTCCGCGGTGACCCAGCACACCACTGCATGTTGTAGTGTACAAGTCATTGATGTAACATGCACGGAAGGACCTCTCCGCAAATATTACATCCCTCAGAGTAGTACAACAGAAACATAGCCGGTCCAAGGTAACACTATAGGATTACAACACTATTCAATACAAAAGCTTGAGACCCTCCTTTATATTGAAGCAAGTCTCAAGCAAATGAAATACAGGAAGATCCAAATCGTAGTACTAAGCTGAATATCAACTCTAATTCTATTTCCTGATCCACTACTGCTGCTGTCACAGCCCTAATCTATTCCAACTGGAATATCTTTATCCAGGGTTGTACTCCTCCTTCCATTAGATGTTGTCTCTCCCTTAGCAAGGTGGTCTTCATGTACGCCATTGCACTGGTGTCGTCGTTGCTCCATTTACACAGTTGTTGTTGCTGCTTCACGGCTAAGTAGTCGTTGACTCCTTCAAGCTCCACCGGTAGACTTGACTGCTTGTTGAATACTTCCTTGACGTCATGATGGATAACTGGCAACTCCGTTGATGGCTCCAAAATCTAAGCAGGGGGTCAACGGGGAAAGGGTAAGCAACTCGAGCGTTACTTAGCAAGTTCAAATAATATAGGAAAGAGTTTTTGTTTTGAATGCACTAGCTACTGCCATGACCAACGGTCATAAGCATAATGCAAGTTTTGGAAAACATTTTTTGGAAAGGGTCCATTTTATTTTCAGAAAACTATGCTCACAGTCTCCACGGGTTCATAGTCATCACTTGGGATGCCTTTCCGCTGCGGTCTGTAGTTCCTTCCGGGAACACGGATGTGACAGTCACAGTTTCTTGTTGTTGACTCTGCAGAGCTGCGTAACTTTACCCATGAGAGAAACCCAGCCTTGTTGCCTTTCCGAGTGGCCAAACTCGTCCATACTTCCATGGTATGAGGCCAGGTGTGAGTCCAAAGCCAATCACTGCCCCTCTCCGCACAACACATATCCGCCCATTTGTGGCGCGGCCGGTAACAAAGACCGCTATCCCGCCACCCCTCCCGAGCTTCTATTCCAATCACCCCGTCAGGTGGGAAGGTCACGCGCTTCCACGCTGTTGGCCGCCGCAACGGACACAACCAGGTAATAGCCTGCCGAGGATATGTGAACAAGAGAAGATAGCAGCTGACTTTACCGTCCCATGCCAGATCTCATGGTAAACGCTTCAATACGGCGCTAGGATCACTGTGACATTGGTAATTAATCCTAGGTATATACTTTCCCGTACAATAGAACCTCCACCACAACATCATACCGTGGTTCCATTGCCAGCCAAACAATATATATATAGCAATTCACATCATTCGAAAATAGTTTTTCTTTTTCAATGCAATGATAATAATATAGTTTTGAAAATAGTTTTTATTAAAATAATTCAATAAGGACATGCAAGAATGAACTTGCCTATGGTAGAAGTGACAGTTCAGGCCCTTCGGGGTTCTAGGGTTTGCGGTAAAACCCCGAGTTCTGAAAATAACAAAGTAATCCTGGTAAGGACTACTGAAAACTCTAGCAGCATGCTATTATGCATAATCATGATATGCATCGTCACCCCAAAATTCCCAAGTTGCGGATTTAAAACTTTTCGAGTGTTTTGGAGTTTTTAATTATTTATAGAGTTTGACAACAATTTTCATGAGGAATAAATTTATGGTGATTAAATTCAAATAGTTTAATATAATTGAACTTCAAGACTTTATTTTCCCATATTATTTTATTTCAAGAAAATAGTTTTTGAAAAAGAATTTCAAGTCATTTCCACTTAAGGATCCTTGAATTTTTATTCACAAAATATTTTTTAAAACTTCAAATAAAACTTACATTCAAATTCCTCATATTTTGTAGAGTTGATTTCATATTTTTAGTTGATTTTTTGGACATTTAGTTTGGTGTGAAAAATCATTTAAGTTTGAATATTTTTATTTGGTGAATTACCAAAATGACCCTGGTCTAATGGACTGGAGTGGGTCGAACCCAACCACTTGGGCCGAGCCCAAATTGTTACTGGGTTGAACTCGACCAGGTCACCCTCTCTCTCTCTCTCTCTCTCTCTCTCTCTCTCTCTCTCTCGCTCCCGTGATTCCCCAATCGCTTCTGGCGATGCCGCCGCCGTTGCCCCGGCTCGGCCGCCTTCGACCATCACCGGCGCCGCCGCTCGCCGGAGCTGCTCTACCGCCTCTCTGCCTCCTATTCCCCTGCACGAATGCTTCCTGCCCTCTCGATTTCTCCCCCGAGCGGAACCCTAACCCTAGCCGCTGCTGTCGCTCGCGATTCTGGCCACCGCCAGCTCGATCCCTCCGCCAGCTCCCATCGCCGCCACCCTTCTGTCTCGCACTGGCCACGCCTCTTCCAGCTCCCCCTCGAGCTCCTGGCCGCCTGCCCCGACACCCTCGAGCCCGGCCCCTTCACCTCCACGAGCACGGCTCGCCGGCGCGGTTCCCTGGGCTCCCGTGCCTCCACCTCCATTCCGACACCGGCGGGACGGCAGCAAACTGCAACCCCGGCGTCCTCCTTCGGCAACGGGTGGTGTGATGGTGCTGTGGATGTTGCTGCTGCGACGATGGTGGTGTGGTACGGTGAAGTTGGTGTTCGTTGTCTCGCGGTGCACTTCACCACGGCAGCACGGGTCCTGCCCCGTCACGCCATGATGCACGTGTGCCGCACGTCAGGTATGACCCCTCTCTTCTTCCTTTCTCTCCTCTCTCAGGAAAATCTCACTCTCGGTACAGGACATGGTAGGGATAGGTTCCTAACTGTTCTAGTAATTTTGGTACTGCTCCAGTTCATCCAAGTGATGAACTAATGCATGGAATCGTGCTGGTTGGCTCGAATTGGTCTTGGACAGTGGATTAATTGAAGAAATCTTCTGTTTGGTCACTTGTTGTTTCTGTTAATTAATTGCAGAGGAAACATCTAAATGCTTTACTTATCTAGGTGATGCTGTGGATGCTTTATTAATTCCTGGCTGTTGCTAGTGATCACCAAATACGGTGCCTAGATGATATAACTGTGTGATGGCATTTGTGTGGTGCAAAGTGACTCTGTAATTGATACCTTGCATGATTTGTTCACTGGGGTGCCTCTTAGGAGTGTGCACAGTGTTCAGATCCATGCTAAGCATGATCTGGTGATGCTAGTTTTGCTGGAATGATTTAAAGAAATGTATTCCTGGACTGATTGGGCTATTTAACTGATAAGAACAGATTCTTTCTTGATTTCTTAGCTCTAGCCTGTGATGCAAAGGCTGAGGCATTTATTTGATAAGGATAGATGCTATTTAGTGGCTTTTAAATCTCTGTGATGAGCTATGCATAGCACTTCTATGCATAACTGAGAGATCTTTCCTATGCTTACTCCTCTTTATATTTCTTTTGCTTCATAAACTGATAAGAACAGGATACTGTACCCCTCTCCTCTCTTTCCCTCTCATCTAATGATAAGAATAGATGCTGCACACGATTTGGTTCCTAGGAATCAACCTGCTGTTGTCGAGCAGCTTGGTCTTCTGGAAAATGATGATAACCTACGTCTTGTGGCTAGCCTGCTCCTCCTCGCTGCTTCAATGTTCCTAGAGTATATTTATCTAGCTGCAATTTGTTTTAGTGGATGTTCTTGGTGTTCTTGAGCTGTTGTAGCTGATCTGAAAGATTGATCTAGTTGCTGGTTGGGAAATCATGATGTGAGCAATAATTGGTGCGGCTAACTGCTTGCTGGAAATGTGTTTGTGAGCAAAATCCTCTAATTTGTGTGGCTGGCATGTTCTTTTATACAGCTAGCTGATTGTTGTGGTGCCGCCACACAACTAGCTGACTCTTGCTTTGCAAGAGTGAGTAAGGTGCTTGGTTGTCAAGCCCTCATGTATGAGCATTTCTTGAGGATCAAGTTGAAGTAGATATTTTGCTTGTGGATAGAGATGACTAGTCATTGGTCTTATCCACTTGTGGGATTTATTTTTGAGCAAGACAAGTGGAAATTGTCACTAGATGGGCTGGTTTGGCTTCTCTCCTATGTGGGCTTTGCAAAAATATGGATGGTGATCATGTGGTTTTACATTTCAGATTTGTGGGCTTTATCATTTGGCTCTCTTTCTTCCTTGGTAATTAATACCATTAGAGAAAAAAAATTATGTGGGCTTTCTTGATTAGGAACTTGACTAGATTAGAGGGAAATAAATATGTTGCCTAAGATATATAAATGTGGATCAATGATGCCTTTTGTCCCATGTTGCCTTTGTATCTTCTCAAATGGATCATGTCCCTTGTTGCCTTCTTGTTGCCTAGTTAATCCATGTTGCCTCAAATGATCCATAATGATCCATGGTTGCCTTCGATTTAATATTGATCCCTCTAGTCAATATTTGGATACTAGGACAAGTTCCTAACATCCATTAGTTAAGTTCCAACATCAAATTGCCTCACCCTTGTGGTGAAGGCAAACATTTTAATTATAAGAAACCTTTCTTTTGTTCTGGTTTGTTTTTAGATGATATTCAATTGCTTTATGCCTGCAAAGAGAAGTCTGTTAACAAGGTCATGACTCTTGTTTCCAAACTACTTTTGCATAACACCAAACTTTTGAATCTCACACAATTTCCAGAGAAGTTAATAAGATCAAGTACTTGCTTTCTCTCTTCCTTTCTTGCTGTCCTCCTTCTTTTGTTGATGTGCAGGAATCAAGAATGAGATTTGGGAGATACGAAGATCAAGATAAGTTGAGAAGATTCAAATGGTGTGAAGATCTAGTTTAATATTTCATTTAGGAATTTCTTTTATTCTTTTGTAATCTTCCTTTCTTTTTGGATGAGATATGTACTTATTCGATTAAAGTTGTAATATAATTTATTCTTTCAATTTCATTTTGTAATGTTTGATCTGGTAAGATTTGTATCATGTCACAATGGATGTACATAATTATATTTTGGATATTTGAATTTCGAATTGGAGCACATGTGTAGAAAGAATGGAATGAGATGAGATGGTAAGATGTATTTAAGATGGTGATTTGAGATGAGAAATTGATTCTTATGTGATGATATATTTGTGTGGATGATGTATTGAGATGAATGTAATATAAGATGATCAGATGATGTGTATAAGATGGTAATTGGGATGATGTTGAATGAAATGATAACTTGATTTATTTATATGTACTTTGGACAATCATTTAAAATTGATACTTCTATGTATGGAAAAGGATATGATGAAATGATATAGGAAATGGTGATATATGAATTCTTATAAAATCATGTATGAAATGAGATCTTGATAATTGCTTCTTTATATGATCATGGATGTGTAGATGGTAGGGATAATAAATGTTGTTGTTGTAATGATTTGTTCATTTAATTTGAATTATAACTTGTCATATTATTTAAGTGTGTTCAGATGTTTTAAAAATATGTAAAGGTCATGTCAAAGTTTGTAGCACTCCACAGGATGATCTAAACCTAAACTCATCGAGTCGAGAGAAACATCGATCCCTTTGTCTCGTTTCTTAAGCGCGCCAAAATTTCCCGCATTTTCAGATGCATGCTATGCAAATGCACAAATCATATTTCTATCCTTCCGACTCTCTAAACTATGGGGTATTACATCCTCTCCCCCATAAACTAAACTTCGTCCCGAAGTTTCGACTCTCTCGCGTAGAGTAAGGTAGAAAGAACTTCTGCATATATTGATTCTTTCAAATTCCTACCCGACGTGGACATAGATTTAGGTAATCCCTTGTCCAAAATCCTTATGTCCATCCTCCATGGATCCATACTATCCATTTGTCGAGTTTCGTCGCTTCTCCACTGGATTCCAATGATTTTACTACCTTTTCATGTATCTTGGATTATCCATTTCAGACATCCTTGCATTACTCTGGCTTTATACCCCTCTGTCGAAGATCCTTTCTACATCCTTATATGACCTTCAGGTGGTACCCTTCCTTATAATCATGAGCTTAAGAAGACCTCACTTCTGATGGTAAAGCTCATCTCCTTTTGCTCGAGAATATGAGGTAACTATTCTTAAAATGTCTTATAGAACATAGTTTGCTCTTTGTAATTTGCTTCCTCCAAATGTAGTAGATACCTTTGTCTATCCAACTTTGATTACTCTTTCTTCTCTTCAATCAATTGTAATCAGGGGTACAAACCTTCTGGCATCAATCCCCTGAGATCCTGGTCTCAATCAGGTTCAATGAATAGGTATCTAGATTTCCCCATCCATGAATTCAGGTCTCATTTGTTTACTCTCCTTTAGATCATTTAGTCATAGCTTCTATGACCACTAAATTCCTTGTAATTTTCAACCTTCAAATCTCCACTTTCTATTTGGCTTCAAAATCTGGTAAAGATTTCCTGCACCGAAGAACTTTTAGAGCACTAATAACCAATTCAGTCATGTCTCAGTCAAAGCCTTCCTTTTGAATTTCATGTCATCTTCTGCCAAGTACTTTCCAATACACTTATTCACTCTCCCCTTGGAATTCCCTAAGTCTTCCTCCGTTCTGACCCTCTGTCAGTTGAGCTTAATTCTATTGGCTCCATTCAGTCAAGCTTCGTAACCCACCTTTCCGCTTGAACTTGCACTATCTTTGCCTTATGGTCTCCCGAAGAACACGTGGTATATTCACCATGTTGTGAATCCCCAGTATCGTTCTCTGATAAATAGATATTAACTATTCCTATATATCCAACAGTTTCCCGAAGAATACGTGGTATGTCCACCATATTGTGAACAACCAAAGTAATCTCCAATAAATTGGATTCCTACTATGGCTAGAATTCCAGTTGGCTAATCCGATGGTCTCAAGAAAAGGATTGCACACATTAACTTGTGCATTGGATGCTATCTTAACTTCAAACTTGAATAGGATGTTGGTCATCAAGGTAAAGTTCAGCTGACGTATTATTTCCTTCCTTTCTGATACTTCAGACTAATTCCAAACAGTTGCGACTTGTTTGACCATGTAACTCGCCTTGATTGCGTCTTCCATCATCCGAGTGGTCAGCTCTAAGATGTTAATTCTCTTAGTAATACATCTTTCTCCACAATTGCTCGAGATATAACTCTGACTTTGGTACTTCGACATCATATGTGGGGTACTTCATCCAAATTGGTCCACCCTCTTGGTTTGACGTCAATCCACGACAAAGCAAACTCTTCTCCCAAAGTTCTCATGTTCTCTTGAACATTAGACTCTATAGTTGCACTTCTTTGACATGGTTGATATATCATCTTTGGAATATCAACGTGCTTCCATTCAAGTACTACACTTCCTCATCCTGTACTGACTTGTCCTAATTTTTCAGATGACTTTGTTCTCCACTCCTTAAAATATGTCTGTGTATCCGACACCAAGTTATCTTCTTGTAAATGTCCAGTCTCTAATCCAAAATTCTTGTTTAGCAGTTAATTGCTCTGCTTCAATTTCTGGTATTGCCTCAGAATAGATGATCAACTTCCCGTTGATTCTTGCAAAACTAAAATATCCATATTCTTCCAGTCTTCATACTCCATTATCTTCAACCTTATGCTACTCTTAGACACATAAGTGTTGCTGAACTACTTCTCGGACTTGATCCAAATAGTATCAATATCTCCTTATTGCTCCAACAATAACCTCTTCCACCGAGTTATGACAAATCCATATGTATTCTGCATATTGTCCTTCTTCATCACTTGATTTTGGACTTCCGTTGAAAGACTTCATGACTTAATATGCAAAAACTTCATAACTTTCCTTCTTGGACATTTCTCCTCATGTGATTTTTCTGGCATCATCCTCGATATATCTTTGTCCAACTTGTGGTGATAGTCTTTACTGAACTTACTTCGTTCCTCTTCCCTTCCATGGACTGGTGAAATATGTCTCCAAGAACTAAATATGGTATAGAATGTGGTCCATCACCATCAGTGGCTTCATTGACTTCTGTCTTCTCGACTTCCTTCCCTTCATGAACTTTCTTTGCTGCCTCATCTTGTTAATAACTCGTCTCTCCCTCACACTAACTCTAACTACCTCTAGGTTAGTAACCTCAAGAAAAGAATCAATGTGACAATCATGCCATTGTACATTAACTCCTAACTTCATGTACCAACCTAGTCAATCAAAAATCCAATAAGATCCAATAAATCCAAATGCAGTTATATAGCAAACATGCAACATAAGCCCGTAAATTAAATAGTACTTTGGGTAAAAACATCTCAAAAGTACCCAGGCTTAGATGCTATACACTACAAGATAGGTTTATATCACCTTATAGTCCTATTCTAACAACTCTTTTGACTCAGTAGTTACCCCAACTGCCCATTTGCAAAGGGATAATGCTAAGACAAAGTACTCAAAGAGTAGTTGTGGGCTGACTTGGTTGCGTAGGAAACTAAACTCCATGTAGATTGAATCCTTCATCTGGCTAGAACAAACAACTCCAAGCATCTTCGGATTCTCCAGGTAGTTGTTGATTGTACATCTGAAGTAGTATTGTAGCTTCCTTCATTGCTGGTGCCCTTTCCTAATTTCTTTAAGAAGATATACTATTCTCCGGTGAATCCCCTTTGAAATGAATCATTAGGGTATTGGCATTCTTTCCATAGTTATCATAGTTGGATGTCGATGATCCTTCACCATCATCAGACTTCTCCTCACTTCTTGCCTTCAAGCCTACGATAGGGTTCTACTTCAACACATGTCTTCATAGGATGATGTTATCAATGATACCACATAGGTAACACTGACTTGAATATGACTCTATTGGAATACCAGCTGGTAGAAGATAATTTCAAACTTGTCATACCAAGTTGAAAAGAAATAAGATAAGTAAGTATTAAACCTATAAAAGAATAGATAAGAAGATTTACTCTTGTTGAGTAAGAAAATGTGTATACAAGTATGACTGTATTATTCTCAAGTGAATAACCATCATAATTATAGGAATATAGGATTTAGATAAATATGATAACTTCCTATAGTCTTACCAACCTACAAGTCTCCTAAAAGGATTTTAATCCTAAGGTCGTTTTGCTCTGATACCATCTGCGGTGACCCAGCACACCACTGCATGTTGTAGTGTACAAGTCGTTGATGTAACATGCACGGAAGGACCTCTCCGCAAATATTACATCCCTCAGAGTAGTACAACAGAAACATAGCCGGTCCAAGGTAACACTATAGGATTACAACACTATTCAATACAAAAGCTTGAGACCCTCCTTTATATTGAAGCAAGTATCGAGCAAATGAAATACAGGAAGATCCAAATCATAGTACTAAGCTGAATATCAGCTCTAATTCTATTTCCTGATCCACTACTGCTGCTGTCACAGCCCTAATCTATTCCAACTGGAATATCTTTATCCAGGGTTGTACTCCTCCTTCCATTAGATGTTGTCTCCTCCTTTAGCAAGGTGGTCTTCATGTAAGCCATTGCACTGGTGTCGTCGTTGCTCCATTTACACAGTTGTTGTTGCTCCTTCACGGCTAAGTAGTCGTTGACTCCTTCAAGCTCCACCGGTAGACTTGACTGCTTGTTGAATACTTCCTTGACGTCATGATGGATAACTGGCAACTCCATTGATGGCTCCAAAATCTAAGCAGGGGGTCAACGGGGAAAGGGTAAGCAACTCGAGCGTTACTTAGCAAGTTCAAATAATATAGGAAAGAGTTTTTGTTTTGAATGCACTAGCTACTGCCATGACCAACGGTCATAAGCATAATGCAAGTTTTGGAAAACATTTTTAGGAAAGGGTCCATTTTATTTTCAGAAAACTATGCTCATAGTCTCCACGGGTTCATAGTCATCACTTGGGATGCCTTTCCCGCTGCGGTCTGTAGTTCCTTCCGGGAACACGGATGTGACAGTCACAGTTTCTTGTTGTTGACTCTGCAGAGCTGCGTAACTTTACCCATGAGAGAAACCCAGCCTTGTTGCCTTTTCGAGCGGCCAAACTCGTCCATACTTCCATGGTATGGGGCCAGGTGTGAGTCCAAAGCCAATCACTGCCCCTCTCCGCACAACACATATCCGCCCATTTATGGCGCGGCCGGTAACAAAGACCGCTATCCCGCCACCCCTCCCGAGCTTCTATTCCAATCACCCCGTCAGGTGGGAAGGTCACGCGCTTCCACGCTGTTGGCCGCCGCAACGGACACAACCAGGTAATAGCCTGCCGAGGATATGTGAACGAGAGAAGATAGCAGCTGACTTTACCGTCCCATGCCAGATCTCATGGTAACGCTTCAATACGGCGCTAGGATCACTGTGACATTGGTAATTAATCCTAGGTATATACTTTCCCGTACAATGGAACCTCCACCACAACATCATACCGTGGTTCCATTGCCAGCCAAACAATATATATATAGCAATTCACATCATTCGAAAATAGTTTTTCTTTTTCAATGCAATGATAATAATATAGTTTTGAAAATAGTTTTTATTAAAATAATTCAATAAGGACATGCAAGAATGAACTTGCTTGTGGTAGAAGTGACAGTTCAGGCCCTTCGGGGTTCTAGGGTTTGCGGTAAAACCCCGAGTTCTGAAAATAACAAAATAATCCTGGTAAGGACTACTGAAAACTCTAGCAGCATGCTATTATGCATAATCATGATATGCATCGTCACCCCAAAATTCCCAAGTTGCGGATTTAAAACTTTTCGAGTGTTTTGGAGTTTTTAATTATTTATAGAGTTTGACAACAATTTTCATGAGGAATAAATTTATGGTGATTAAATTCAAATAGTTTAATATAATTGAACTTCAAGACTTTATTTTCCCATATTATTTTATTTCAAGAAAATAGTTTTTGAAAAAGAATTTCAAGTCATTTCCACTTAAGGATCCTTGAATTTTTATTCACAAAATATTTTTTAAAACTTCAAATAAAACTTACATTCAAATTCCTCATATTTTGTAGAGTTGATTTCATATTTTTAGTTGATTTTTTGGACCTTTAGTTTGGTGTGAAAAATCATTTAAGTTTGAATATTTTTATTTGGTGAATTACCAAAAAGACCCTGGTCTAATGGACTGGAGTGGGTCGAACCCAACCACTTGGGCCGAGCCCAAATTGTTACTGGGTCGAACTCGACCAGGTCACCCTCTCTCTCTCTCTCTCTCTCTCTCGCTACCGCGATTCCCCAATCGCTTCTAGCGATGCCGCCGCCGTTGCCCCCGGCTCCGGCCGCCTTCGACCATCACCGGCGCCGCCGCTCGCCGGAGCTGCTCTACCGCCTCTCTGCCTCTGATTCCCCTGCACGAATGCTTCCTGCCCTCTCGATTTCTCCCCCGAGCGGAACCCTAACCCTAGCCGCTGCTGTCGCTCGCGATTCTGGCCACCGCCAGCTCGATCCCTCCGCCAGCTCCCATCGCCGCCACCCCTTCCAGCTCTCCCTCGAGCTCCTGGCCGCCTGCCCCGACACCCTCGAGCCCGCCTCCTTCACCTCCACGAGCACGGCTCGCCGGCGCTGTTCCCTGGGCTCCCGTGCCTCCACCTCCATTCCGACACCGGCGGGACGGCAGCAAACTGCAACCCCGGCGTCCTCCTTCGGCAACGGGTGGTGTGATGGTGCTGTGGATGTTGCTGCTGCGACGATGGTGGTGTGGTACGGTGAAGTTGGTGTTCGTTGTCTCGCGGTGCACTTCACCACGGCAGCACGGGCCCTGCCCCGTCACGCCATGATGCACGTGTGCCGCACGTCAGGTATGACCCCTCTCTTCTTCCTTTCTCTCCTCTCTCAGGAAAATCTCACTCTCGGTACAGGACATGGTAGGGATAGGTTCCTATCTGTTCTAGTAATTTTGGTACTGCTCCAGTTCATCCAAGTGATGAACTAATGCATGGAATCGTGCTGGTTGGCTCGAATTGGTCTTGGACAGTGGATTAATTGAAGAAATCTTCTGTTTGGTCACTTGTTGTTTCTGTTAATTAATTGCAGAGGAAACATCTAAATGCTTTACTTATCTAGGTGATGCTGTGGATGCTTTATTAATTCCTGGCTGTTGCTAGTGATCACCAAATACGGTGCCTAGATGATATAACTGTGTGATGGCATTTGTGTGGTGCAAAGTGACTCTGTAATTGATACCTTGCATGATTTGTTCACTGGGGTGCCTCTTAGGAGTGTGCACAGTGTTCAGATCCATGCTAAGCATGATCTATTGATGCTAGTTTTGCTGGAATGATTTAAAGAAATGTATTCCTGGACAGATTGGGCTATTTAACTGATAAGAACAGATTCTTTCTTGATTTCTTAGCTCTAGCCTGTGATGCAAAGGCTGAGGCATTTATTTGATAAGGATAGATGCTATTTAGTGGCTTTTAAATCTCTGTGATGAGCTATGCATAGCACTTCTATGCATAACTGAGAGATCTTTCCTATGCTTACTCCTCTTTATATTTCTTTTGCTTCATAAACTGATAAGAACAGGATACTGCACCCCTCTCCTCTCTTTCCCTCTCATCTAATGATAAGAATAGATGTTGCACACGATTTGGTTCCTAGGAATCAACCTGTTGTTGTCGAGCAGCTTGGTCTTCTGGAAAATGATGATAACCTGCGTCTTGTGGCTAGCCTGCTCCTCCTCGCTGCTTTAATGTTCCTAGAGTATATTTATCTAGCTGCAATTTGTTTTAGTGGATGTTCTTGGTGTTCTTGAGCTGTTCTAGCTGATCTGAAAGATTGATCTAGTTGCTGGTTGGGAAATCATGATGTGAGCAATAATTGGTGCGGCTAACTGCTTGCTGGAAATGTGTTTGTGAGCAAAATCCTCTAATTTGTGTGGCTGGCCTGTTCTTTTATACAGCTAGCTGATTGTTGTGGTGCTGCCACACAACTAGCTGACTCTTGCTTTGCAAGGGTGAGTAAGGTGCTTGGTTGTCAAGCCCTCATGTATGAGCATTTCTTGAGGATCAAGTTGAAGTAGATATTTTGCTTGTGGATAGAGATGACTAGTCATTGGTCTTATCCACTTGTGGGATTTATTTTTGAGCAAGACAAGTGGTAATTGTCACTAGATGGGCTGGTTTGGCTTCTCTCCTATGTGGGCTTTGCAAAAATATGGATGGTGATCATGTGGCTTTACATTTCAGATTTGTGGGCTTTATCATTTGGCTCTCTTTCTTCCTTGGTAATTAATACCATTAGAGAAAAAAAATTATGTGGGCTTTCTTGATTAGGAACTTGACTAGATTAGAGGGAAATAAATATGTTGCCTAAGATATATAAATGTGGATCAATGATGCCTTTTGTCCCATGTTGCCTTTGTATCTTCTCAAATGGATCATGTCCCTTGTTGCCTTCTTGTTGCCTAGTTAATCCATGTTGCCTCAAATGATCCATAATGATCCATGGTTGCCTTCGATTTAATATTGATCCCTCTAGTCAATATTTGGATACTAGGACAAGTTCCTAACATCCATTAGTTAAGTTCCAACATCAAATTGCCTCACCCTTGTGGTGAAGGCAAACATTTTAATTATAAGAAACCTTTCTTTTGTTCTGGTTTGTTTTTAGATGATATTCAATTGCTTTATGCCTGCAAAGAGAAGTCTGTTAACAAGGTCATGACTCTTGTTTCCAAACTACTTTTGCATAACACCAAACTTTTGAATCTCACACAATTTCCAGAGAAGTTAATAAGATCAAGTACTTGCTTTCTCTCTTCCTTTCTTGCTGTCCTCCTTCTTTTGTTGATGTGCAGGAATCAAGAATGAGATTTGGGAGATACGAAGATCAAGATAAGTTGAGAAGATTCAAATGGTGTGAAGATCTAGTTTAATATTTCATTTAGGAATTTCTTTTATTCTTTTGTAATCTTCCTTTCTTTTTGGATGAGATATGTACTTATTCGATTAAAGTTGTAATATAATTTATTCTTTCAATTTCATTTTGTAATGTTTGATCTGGTAAGATTTGTATCATGTCACAATGGATGTACATAATTATATTTTGGATATTTGAATTTCGAATTGGAGCACATGTGTAGAAAGAATGGAATGAGATGAGATGGTAAGATGTATTTAAGATGGTGATTTGAGATGAGAAATTGATTCTTATGTGATGATATATTTGTGTGGATGATGTATTGAGATGAATGTAATATAAGATGATCAGATGATGTGTATAAGATGGTAATTGGGATGATGTTGAATGAAATGATAACTTGATTTATTTATATGTACTTTGGACAATCATTTAAAATTGATACTTCTATGTATGGAAAAGGATATGATGAAATGATATAGGAAATGGTGATATATGAATTCTTATAAAATCATGTATGAAATGAGATCTTGATAATTGCTTCTTTATATGATCATGGATGTGTAGATGGTAGGGATAAGAAATGATGTTGTTGTAATGATTTGTTCATTTAATTTGAATTATAACTTGTCATATTATTTAAGTGTGTTCAGATGTTTTAAAAATATGTAAAGGTCATGTCGAAGTTTGTAGCACTCAACAGGATGATCTAAACCTAAACTCATCGAGTCGAGAGAAACATCGATCCCTTTGTCTCGTTTCTTAAGCGCGCCAAAATTTCCCGCATTTTCAGATGCATGCTATGCAAATGCACAAATCATATTTCTATCCTTCCGACTCTCTAAACTATGGGGTATTACAACGTCAGAATACATAGACCGTTATCCAACTGCATCTATGACTAATAATCCACCCGGGATCGCTATCCAGCATGTCTACCGAAAGTATTAAGTTGCAAGCAACAGATAATTGCAATAAGCATGGTGCGTAATGTAAGCAATGGTTACAACATAAAGCAATAAACATCGCTGTTTTATCCCTAGTAGCAACAACACATCTCAAGTCTTAATCGTTTCTGTCAATCGAGCTTAGACAAGAGAGACATGAACCCACTATCTAACATACATACTCCCTCTACTAACACAAGTAATTACTTCGGCCAAAGCATACACAAGCATCGGAGAGCATGCAATATCATAAATAAAACATATCATAGACAAACTGAACAATAATGTCATGACTCCATAATTCATCGGATCCCCGCAAACACAACACATAGCATTACATAAAGATGATCTTAATCATGTAAGGCAGCTCATAAGATCTAAACAATGGAGCACAAGGAAGAGAGACAACCATCTAGCTACTGCCATGAACCCGTAGTCCCGTGGTGGACTACTCACGCATCACTCCGGAGGCAAGCATGGTGGTGTAGATGCCTCCGGTGACGATCTCCCCCTCCGGCAGGGTGTGCGGGAAGAGCTTCAGAACCCTCCCGATCTAGGGTTGGTGACGGCGACGGCCTCAGAACTTTTCTGGAAAATATGATCGGGTACCAAGGGTTTTCGTGACGAAGGCAATTTATAGGCAAAAGGGCAACTCGAGGAGGTCTCGGAGCCGCCCAGGTGGGGCCCAGGCGCGGTCAAGTTTGGACCGCGCCTGGGGGTCATCTGACCCCTGTGGGGCCCCCTGTAGGTCTCCTTCTGGCGCAATCTTTGTTTCTTCGTAAAAATAAATCATGTAAATTGGCAGCTTATTCTGGGAAAGTTCCCCGACTAGCTTTTCTGAAACAAAAAGATAGCAAAAACAGGAACTGGCACTGGGCATCTTGTTAATAGGTTAGTGATGACGTGTGATAGCACGTTCGCTGGGAACCCCAAGAGGATGGTATGATGTAGCGTAGCAGCAGTTTTCCCTTGATTGCAAAACCAAGGTTATCGAACTAGTAGGATTTGGAGAAGGCTTCGGCTTGGTGTCAACGACAGTGGCGCCATGAAACTGTTGACGTGGACCTGCTCACACACGAACAAACTACTTTGCCCCAATGAAACAGAGAGGGTGTGATGTAGCCCTGGCCACGACCATCACCATGTCAAGACCCTCAACACATCTCAAGTCATCATCGAACTCAAAGGTGAACTCCTTCCCTTATATGACCCATAATATGTCGCCTTCGAACGGTATGCTACTTGACCATCGTCCCCTTTGCTTTACTAGGTATGACATGACGAGTACATGTACACATGAGGATGACCAAGGTGCACGAGGAGCGAAGACCGACAAGACGATGGCTTGAAAGAGGAGGAGAAAGCGACAAGACGAAGATGAAGAAGGTGGGAAAAACTGCCAGGCCGGCCTGGAACCCGGCCTAGGCCGGCCCCCTGCCAGAGCCGGCCGACCTGGAACCCGGCCTCCAGCCCGACCTGGCTAGCTCCCAGGCCAGCTTTCCTGCGTCCGCCCCTTTTTGGCTAAGACTATAAATAGCTCGTCTCTACCTCCTTTCTAGGGACAGAGTCTATGACAAGAGAGAGTTGAGCATAGTCTCCTTACCCACCCCTTTGTGGTGTTGCCTCCCCTTGTGGAGAAGATCCCCTTGTGGATTCAAGACCTCCTCTTCTGGAGAAGATCCCTCTTGTGGATTAAAGACCTCTACTTGTTGTTGTGACTACTTGCCAATATTTCATCTTCGGGTGACTCTATTTGGATCGGTTGGGTTGACCGTTTGGTTAAACAACCCTCAAGACCTCTCCTTGTATCTACTACTTGCCAATCTCTCCCTTTGGGCGATTCTATTGGACCGGCTTGGACCGACCGGTGAGGGAAACGTGTCCTTGTATCGTGTTTGTGTTCTTGGCGTTCTTCGTGTTCTTCGTGTGTTCTTGCGTGAGTTCACCCAAATCCGCCATCAATCCGTGAAGATCGGGACTGAACTACATCATATGGTATCAGAGCAAAGGTTGCCACGGATTTGACTTTGTTTCCCCCCACAAATCCACCAAAATTTTCTTTGATTTTGAGAAATTCGAAAATTTCTACCAAAAATAGCCTCACGAGCTTTTGGATCGATCTGTGAATCTTATGCGTTTTAGTAGGTTTTGATCCGTGGATCTATTGCTAAACTTGTTAATCTACCTTCCTTTGCGTTCCCATGGGCCAATTCCATTGATTTCCCTCCGATTCGGTGTTTTTCGGGCCGCTTTTCCGCCAAAATCGCGAATTTTCGAGTGGTAAAAATCGCAGATTGCCCAGCCTAGAAGCCGGCCTTCAGCCTGGCTGGCCGGCCTCCCACCCGACGCCGCTGGCCTCCAGCCCGGCCCGGCCGACCTCTCTGCAAACTGAAAATTTCAAAATCCATTTTGGCCATATCTTTTGATTTCGGACTCCGTTTTTTGTGTTCTTTAGCTCGTTTCGAAGCTACGATCAAGGCCTACATCACCATTGCGGTTGATCCAACATCCACCAACACCAAAATTCATGGGCAAGCACGAAGTTTCTACAACTACGGGTGAAGATCGTCAACGAAAGGTATAACATCACCAATCTTTACCCCTTGCCACTCCTTTGTGAGCCACACTATATCTTTGCGATTACCATGTCCTATTGAGGCTAGCTCTTGATGATTACTTGGGCTTTGCACATTTGTATCATGTAGTTTCCGAGCAACAATTGCATGCGCTAGTTGTCATATATCATATATCTTGTGTTGGCATCAAAGAAGTGGGTGTGCAAAAGAGAAAAGATTCAAAAGAGAAAACACTCAAAAGAGACAAGAAGCAAAAAGAGCCAAATCAAAAGAAAGAAAAGAAGAAACACCACTTGCCATATCTCTTGTAGGAAGCGTGCAAGCTCGATGAACATCTTGTAGGTGGTACATTTTGTGCAAATCTTGTAGCCCACCAATAAATTGCAATCGAGCTAGTGACTCTCCTTGTACTTGTGCAACACGAGCTTATAGTCTTCGCTAGGATCATATGATTCTTTAGCTCACTTCTTGGTTGCATGAGTCCCATTTATCTTTCCGTGCGTGTGTTTCTTGAGCTACATTCCTATCTTTGAGATTGACTTGTTTTTGCTTTGTGATCATCGTGGTTCTCTACTTGCCTTTACAATATCTTGGTTTCCGGTTGGTTCAATTTGCTTTCCACTACCATACCTTCCTATCCACTTTTAAGCCGTGTGTGTTTTGGAGTTTGCTTTGGATACTTGAACACAAGCACTTTACTTTGTGATCATTCTCTTTGGTTGTCCACGACGTCCAATACTATCTACAAAGGTGAGAGGTTGTGCTCTAGTTTCCTTCCACTCCACATATACATTGTCTTGTGAGTTAACATGTCTAGGGAGAGCGAATCCAACTATGGAGGCAAAGATGATGTTGAGTACATGATGAGTCACATGGACTATGATGCCTCATGCATTGAGGACATGGGGGACTTCTACACGACAATGACCCCCATGACATGATGGATCATCACCAAGACTTCCGCCAACACGACTCCGACTACACGAGCATCCATGACATGGAGCGGTACCACGACTTCGATCAACCTTCATCATATGGTATCGACTCCGACTACTCAAGCATCAAGACATGGAGCGGTACCACGACTCCGACTACACAAGCTCCAACGACAATGAGGTGCAAATGTCCTCATATGCCTCAACATATGGTACCGACTTCGACTACAACGACATGGTGGACCGCCACTACTACGACTACAACTCTGATGACATGGTGGCGAACGTCTACGACTACCACTCTTCAAGCATGTGTGACGACATCGACTACACCTTCGACAACATGCAAGAGGAGAAGAACCCCATCACCACCGTGTTCAAGAGCGGCACCACCAAGCGTCATGGCACAACCTACTATGGTTCAAGCCAAGATGGAGCACCGACAAGACCACCATGAGTCCATCATATGAAGCTCCATCTACTTCAAGAAGGTGCCATGACAAGGACATTGCAAAGAGCGACAAGCTTCGACATTCTACATCGACAACAAGACGGCGTCCCAAGAAGTGCATCGACAAGGCCAAGCCAAGCCACGACCCATATAGCTCATCACGGCGCCACACGAAAGATGCCAACATGAGAGATGACCAAGTGAACAAGGTGGGTGCACACTTGGACAAGTTTAGCGACACTAATCGAGCGTTCAAGAACCTCACGGACGCCATCGACAAGTTTGCCAAGCGTCTACACTCTTCATCATGCTCAAGAAGGCGCCACAAGAAAGATGCCATGGTGGACCACAACATGGACAAGCTTGAAGCCGACATAGACACACTTGCCAAGCTTCAGAACATGTCACCAAGCTCTAGTGAAAGCTCTAAGGAAAGATCGCCAAGGCAACAAGCACGCTGACGTCAACATGAGGAGAAGCATCCAAATGACTTTCGACGACACCCCTCCACTCAAGAGCGTCAACGTCGACATGAGAAGACGATGGCGATGAGTACAAATTCTATGCTGTCTCCTTCAAGTGCCACAACATCATTGGCGCCCTTCTCAAGTACTTCTCTTCATATGGTCTCTACACCAAGTGCCACCACCACAATGGCCCCTATATGGCAAGATGAAGACCTCATATGCGACAATTGTCAAGGCCAAGACCATGATACACGAGAATGTCCCAATCTCTTGTGCCCAATATGCAATGGCCAAGGTCACATGATGTGGGAGTGCACAAATGAAGACCAAGACGGTGAGAAGACGGTCGAGCATGGGATTTTCCCTTCGACCAAGGAGGCGAGCATGGATGATGCTATCACTTTGGTTAATGCACCAAGTGAAGTTGTCGAGCATGGGATTTTCCCTTCGGCCAAGGAGTTGAGTGATGATGCCTACACTATGGCATTGACCTTTGGAGGCGAGATGGTTGAGGAGGTTGAGCATGGGAGTTTCCCTTCAACCTTGGAGGCGTTTGGAGTTGAGAACATTGAGCCTACCCTCTTGTGTTTGAGTTATGAGATGGTACCAATCCCATGTGAGAAGGAGAGCCACTTACCCACTTGAGTGAGAGTGAGAGTGAGTTGAGTATCTCCACCATATGTGAGTTTGAGTGCTTTCACTTTGAGGGAATGAGTGATACACCACTTGAGTTGAGAGAGGTAGTTGATAGGTCTTGTGAGGCCATTTCGATTTCTAACAACTTACCACCTTCCTCTAGTGTGTTTTCTCATTGTGTGCTAGGTTTCATTGATGATGCGACACCACTCCTCGACATGACGGTGCCTCAAATGGAGAAGATGTACATGGAGGATGATGATGATGCCACCCATGTCTACTTCAAGATGGACAAGTCGGCTACATGGAAACGACTACTACTTCAACACCTACTTCACATGAGCGGGACTACCACGGTATGGTGTTGATGTGACCATGATCCCACTAGTGGACATGATGAACTATGATTGCTTGCATGCTATGGATGATATTATTGACACATCATATGATACATTTGTATTCCCTTGTGATACTTTGTTGGAAACCAATGTTGATCATGTGGAATTACCTATTTGTGATGATTTTGCCATGAGCATGTCTTGTTATGAATGTTTTCATTTTTCTCCCATTGTAGCATGCAACATGTTGAACAATTTCTCTTTCACATGTGTTGCTTGCAATAATGTTGAAATACTTGCGAATGAGATTGCCCCCATAGCTTTCTCTAATTTTGGAGATGTTTCGTTTTCTTTTATGGACCTTGTTGCATCCTTCACTTTGCATTGTGACTACCCACATATGTCATATTTTCCCATTGATTTTGATGTGGTTGGTGATGTGCAAATGAAGAGACACTTCATGATGGATGATGTGTTCATATACCGTGTATATAACTTCTTCATATGGTGTCTTTTGTGTGCCGGTAAACGCATGATAATGTCAACCTCAATTGAGCATGAGTTGACAAAAAGAGCTATTGAGAGCATATATGTGAGTAGTGGATCGAATCCAACTCTCAAATCTTTCTCATGTTTTGCATCAAACAAGTTGAACAATTTCTCTTGCTTATGGTTTGTTTGCAATCATGGTGCTTTTGGTTCTACCTTTGCCAAGCATGTATACTTGATCTTTCACATGGATGATTTATGTGTTGCAACAAATATGTTGAAAACTTGCTCTTTCATATGCTTTGTTTGCACCCATGATGATATTTTGGATATTTTACATTGTGTGTTTTTGCCAAATTCTCCTCTTGTTGCATCAAGGTTGATGACAAATTGTCCCTTCCAATGCCTTGTGTGCAATAACGATCATATGATTCAAGATGAGATACCTAGATGGCATCCTCATATTTTCATGGAGCTTTTGTGTTACCACATTTTGAAGATGTACCATTGGATTGCTTGCACATTGACCTTGCACTTGCACTACATTTTCATATTCTTGTGTTGTGCTAATGGTGCTATGACAAAGAATGGACATGTCATTGTTGATATGCTCCTCTCTCTTGCACACACATGGTTTGCTTGGTCTTTGGTGTTCGTAGGCATGGTGAATTCCAATTCTTCGACAAGACATCTACCTCCTTTGCATGGTAATGAAGAACAAGAGTCGAGGATGACTCTTTTTAAAGGGGGGGAGATGATGTAGCCCTAGTCACGACCATCACCATGTCAAGACCCACAACACATCCCAAGTCGTCATCGAACTCAAAGGTGAAGTCCTTCCCTTATATGACCCACAATATATCGCCTTCGAATGGTATGCTACTTGACCATCGTCTCCTTTGCTTTACTAGGTATGACATGACGAGTACATGTACACGTGAGGATGACCAAGGTGCACGAGGAGCGAAGACCGACAAGACGATGGCTTGGAAGAGGAGGAGAAAGCGACAAGACGAAGATGAAGAAGGTGGAAAAAACTGCCAGGCGGCCTGGAACCCGGCCTAGTCCGGCCCCCTGCCAGAGTCGGCCGGCCTGGAACCCGGCCTCTAGCCGGCCTCCAGCCCGGCCTGGCTGGCTCCCAGGCCAGCTTTCCTGCGTCCGTCCCTTTTTGGCTAAGACTATAAATAGCTCGTCCCCACCTCCTTTCTAGGGAGAGAGTCTATGAATGATGAGAGAGAGTTGAGCATAGGCTTCTTACCCACCCCTTTGTGGTGTTGCCTCCCCTTGTGGAGAAGATCCCCTTGTGGATTCAAGGCCTCCTCTTGTGGAGAAGATCCCTCTTGTGGATTCAAGACCTCTACTTGTAGTTGTGACTACTTGCCAATCTTTCATCTTCGGGTGACTCTATTTGGATCGATTGGGTTGACCGTTTGGAGAAACAACCCCTCAAGACCTCTCCTTGTATCTACTACTTGCCAATCTCTCCCTTTGGGTGATTCTATTGGACCGGCTTGGACCGACCGGTGAGGGAAACGTGTCCTTGTATCGTGTTTGTGTTCTTGTGTTCTTGGCGTTCTTCGTGTTCTTCGTGTGTTCTTGCGTGAGTTCGCCCAAATCTGCCGTCAATCCGTGAAGATCAGGACCGAACTACATTAGGGTGTCAATCTCTCCGGCTTGCTGAGCACAAAGGATTAAATATATGATGGAAAATAATATGAGAGCAAAAATGACCAGAGAGCAAATGACTAGGAAAAGCTATTAAAACGGTTGCAAGCAATGTAGGAAAATAGGACCGGGGTCCACGTACAGTTCACTAGTGGTGTCTCTCCAAAAGATAAACGTGTTGGGTGAAAAAATTACAGCGGGGCAATTGACAAACATGGGCGCAACAAATACTATCATGACACAAAGTTCACCGTTTCATTTAATATGGGCATTACGTCAAAATACATAGACCGTTATCCAACTGCATCTATGACTAATAATCCACTCCGGGATCGCTATCCAGCATGTCTCTCGAAAGTATTAAGTTGCAAGCAACAGATAATTGCAATAAGCATGGCGCGTAATGTAAGCAATGGTTACAACATAAAGCAATGAACACCGCTGTTTTATCCGTAGTAGCAACAACACATCTCAAGTCTTAATCGTTTCTGTCAACTCGAGCTCAGACAAGAGAGGCATGAACCCACTATCTAGTATAAATACTCCCTCTGCTGACACAAGTAATTACTTTGGCCAAAGCATACACAAGCATCAGAGAGCATGCAAGATCATAAATAAAACATATCATAGACAAACTGAACAATAATGTCATGACTCCATAATTCATCGGATCGCCGCAAACACAACACATAGCATTACATAAAGATGATCTTAATCATGTAAGGCAGCTCATAAGATCTAAACAATGGAGCACAAGGAAGAGAGACAACCATCTAGCTACTGCCATGGACCCGTAGTCCCGTGGTGGACTACTCACGCATCACTCCGGAGGCAGGCATGGTGGTGTAGATGCCTCCGGTGACGATCTCCCCTCCGGCAGGGTGCCGGGAAGAGCTTCAGAACCCTCCCAATCTAGGGTTGGCGACGGCGGCGGCCTCGGAACTTTTCTAGAAAATATGATCGGGTACCGAGGGTTTTCGGGAGGAAGACAATTTATAGTTGAAAGGGCAACTTGAGGAGATCTCGGAGCCGCTCAGGTGGGGCCCAGGCGCGGTCAAGGGTGGACCGCGCCTGGGGGTCGTCTGGCCCCTGTGGGCCCCCCCTGCAGGTCTCCTTCTGGCGCAGTATTTGTTTCTTCGCAAAAATAAAGCATGTAAATTGGCAGCTTATTCCGAGAAAATTCCCCGACTAGCTTTTCTGAAACAAAAAAAGACAGCAAAAACAGGAACTGGCACTAGGCATGTTGTTAATAGGTTAGTTCCATAAAATATGCCAAAATGATATTAAAAACATTATAAAAGCATGTGGCAATGATATATAATAAGCATGGAACATATAAAAATTATAGATACGTTTGAGACGTATCTGTTAGTTCCATAAAATGTGCCAAAATGATATAAAACATTATATAATGAGCATGGAACATATAAAAATTATAGATACGTTTGGGACGTATCACAGCGGTGGCGCCGGCATCAAGAAGGAGAAGGAGAAGGAGGAGGACGCCTACTTCGCCTTAAGGCGCCGCTACCGCCGCCATTAGATTAGGTTTAAATTTTGTTTAAATTTCATTCAAATATGTAAATTTTCCTAAAGTTTGAATGAAATTCGCCGAAGTTTTATATTACAAAAAAGGATTTGGACGTGGCGAGTGGGGAGCAACGGCGCCCAAAGGCAAAAGGCCGTCCGGACAGCGCCCAAATGGCCTGTCCAGAAGGCCTTTGGGCGGCCATTTGGGCGTTGCGAGTGGAGATGCTCTCAGCAATGTCGTGGAGTTTAATCACATTGACGCATATAATTTCGATGACTTGTGGATTCATTTGGTGCCTCCTGGGGATAGTAGATAAAATGATATTTAGTCCAAGGGGGTGAATATATTATGCTCAATGACTGACGCAATAAATTCGATGAGTTGTGGATTCATCGGATGGCTATGCCTACAGTTTGTTCTTTAGATTGTCGGGGATAGTGTGATAGATGTCGGTATGACCATTGTTGGATTTAAGTTTTTGACAATTTGAATACACTTTAATATAATAGAAAATTAAGATTACAAAGTGCACCATTATCACAGTACAACTGAAAAATAAAGACAAATTGGTAATATGAATATTAATTGATAATATGCATTGATCTTCAACAAATAAATTACATGATAAATGATTCAGAGAAAATAAATAAAATAAGAATTAAATACATTATATCCTTATTGATCTTTAGAGTTTCTTAAAACATTTATTGGAAAATTGCGAAGTAAAAAATATATCAAATAATATTACAATAAAGAAAAAAAAATCCTAAACTAGTCATGATCTTCATCTTCTTTTCTTCTCACCTTTAAATATTTGCCTTAACCTTGTGGTGGGATTTTGATATTTTGATTTGAGCTAAGGAAAAATAAAGAATAAATTCTTGTTTTCCAAAACAAACAAACAAAAAGTGATTGGAGGGCATTACTGTATATTAGGAAACAATTTGGGTCATGGTCATGCCATTGGGACAAGTAGGATTAGACCATGTTATTGCTATTGTAAAACTTCCGCTGAATTGTGTAAAGCATTCGTTTTGAGTCCTCTACACCATATTCATTGCAATAGGTTATTTTCTTACTACTGAACAAGCGTCATCTGTTTATGCCGGGAAATGGGAGTTGGCGAGACCGCTTGTGGTCGGTGAGTTGCAAGTGTGATTTTTCATTGGGTTGCAAGTTCGTTGCGTTGGCGATGGGGTGATCAGCCAGAAGTACCAGAATCATACAAGTCTCCACGTCACTCGTAGAGAAGATCAAGCTATCCATAGTTTTACCGGTATTTGTGTTCTTATAGAACTGACGACGCATGTGTCATGCCACGGCACTCGGGCTCATGGCAGCTCAGCTATTTATACACCCCGCCGGACAGCAGCAGAAGTGAACGGCATAGAGCAAACCGAGAAAAAAGAACAAGTCCAAACCAGGAGTGAGCATCGATCGAGAGAGTGTGTAGCGTAGGCAGGATGTCGGGGGCACAGGGGGCGCACCCGTTCGGCAAATACTAGTAGGCAAAGTCCAAGAACTCGTGCAAATACTAGGCAAATACTCTGCTATATTATGGAACATGAAAAACCATACACGCACCGTGAGATCTTTTCACCTACGGTACCTCAAGTCAATTTTCCACCACAAATACAATATCCTCACAAGAACAAACAAGCGATGCGATGGACACAAGGGTGCTTGTTTTGTTTCCAACGGTTGTGACTGGATTACAAAGAGATCCTCTACCACTAGCACCCGCGATGGAAAGTTGTGCAACCTTCAAATGTTTGCCTTACTTCTTTCTCAGAGTCCTCCTTCAATGATGTGAGTTGCCTTCGTTCTTCAAGCTCTGTGGGAAGAAAGCTCGAATCATTGAATTGAAAGACGTACACATATGAAATGAAAAATTAGGCGTTTATTTTCCAAAAAACAGAAGTTCGATATTTGCACATACCATTCTTCTAAAAGATGCGCCGTGTACCAACTTCTTCAGCTTTTCCGCATCAGATTTTGCACGGTCCAAAGCCTGCAGCAATGAGCACGTCAACCAAGGCATCAATTTTATTTATAGGATATTTCATGGTTAACCATGACCTTGTTTCATGAGCATGATCCCTCCACTCCACATAATCCTAGAGCTCAAATGAGGTTTATCTTTGCCTCTTAAAAGAGTATTCCCTCCGTCCCAATATTATTGGTCCCATATTAATTGATGCTAAAACAAATGTATCTAGGTGTGGGCGCCTTGTGTCCATTGTTATTTTCATTGAATACTTCATTCTAGCAAGTTTAGGCCTTCTCTAATGAACACGCGGATCATAGGAAAACTGCTGACGTGTCACTATATTTAATTAAGAAAGAGAGATTAGGATTGTATCTTAGTTAACATTCAGCTTTTGCACGAGATCATAGGCAAGAATGTTGTTAGCCCAATCACATGCAAATATGAGGTCAAAATCTTCAAATGCAAGTATATTTAGATACAACTCTTAACAAACAATGCATTAGGGTGATCGTCCGGATAACGCACTAAGAAACAAAGCATTACGGAAGGCCTTAGGTGAACTATTGGATATCCAATTCCCTTGCGCAGTCAAGCATGAGATGATTATTTTATCGGTTTAGTATTGCTGGCACATCACCTACTAGCTGTGCACAATAACCAATTGTCTTAAACACACTTAGCAGCAGGCTAACATTATGATAATAGTCTCTTTTTTTTTTGCACGAACATTATGATAATAGTCGGTTCTGTAGAATTACACTAAACCTGTATCTGCTATAATTACTCAGGCCGAAAGGTACCAAATAAGTGAAGTTTGAATAAACTCAGCAACCTTATCAGATAACTGAAGGATATTTCAGAATGTGCATGAAATGCTTTGACTCAGCAATACTGTTTATATTTACCTGGATCAGAGATTCAACTCTACGCCTCATCCTGGTATGCATGAATCCTTCGGAACACTGATAGAATAAATAGCAGCATTGAGTGCTTGCGAGGATAGTATCATAGAACACCATTTATGGCATATCAAGATATAGCAGGTTCATAAGAGATTAAAAGTAAGGTATATGTAGAGCAGCAGAAAAGTGCTTCACAAAGCTAACGCCATGCTGGAGGGCAGCTTAACATACTGTGCCCAGTTGGTTCCAAGGCTGACTTTCTCTATTATAGGTTCCAGCTGGCTCCCCCATACTAGCTTAAATCACAAAAGAAAGTGGTTCTCGGACTCTTGGTCAAGAACAAAATTTTAAAAAGAAACAAGTTTTGTGTTTTCTTTCTCGGTCATCTCCTACTGGAAAATAACTATTCCCTGCATTTCCTATTCTAGGGCATATTTTGATTCCTTAAAAACAAGGCTTTGCCAACAACCACTCTTCTAATATGTTGTCTGTGATAGAAAATTACATTACCAGTACTTTGGAATAAGAATCTAATGATGACCAAGAGTCACTACATCCGAGTTGCTGATAATAGGGTACAAAAATGGTATTCAGTACGTAAAACCAAAATTTCAACTTCTGCAGCCTAACCCACCAAATGATGGAAATCTGCAAATTGGCTACTACTGACAGATTCAGAGCTATTCCAACCATCCACTAACTTGATTGAAATGAAAACAGATCATAAAATAAGGATCTCACCTTTACATGGTAGCTTACATAAGCATGAAAGGTTAACAAACTCCAAACTGTTTTGTCTAGCTTTTTACCCTCAACATGCCGAGGGGAAACAACTGCAATAAAGAAAGGCTGTGAGACACATTGATATATTTTTTTGCGGGTACACAAATATATATCTTGAAAGAACATGAAAAACATGGTGGGGAATACACATTACCAAAAGTAACAAAACCGGCATTTGCATTTAGTGCATCAGCGTTCATGCCTCTTAACTCAAGAGGAGGTGCTGGAGACCACATACAGGAAGGAGCGTTATTAAGTGCAGCAGTCCGCCTTGCTTCAACAAACTCCTACACATAACCATCAGAATTTGATTTTTCTTTTAGTCAGCAGAATGCTCCCAGCAGATTGTGGTTTATCAAACGACTTTACATGAGATATGTGTACAAAAGGTGAATTTCACTTGAGCTTCACACACATTAACTTGATACACGGATATATTCATTAATCATAAAATGATTGCAGTGCTGAAAGCCTAAATATCAGTCTACTATAGATGAACACAAAAGGTCAAATTTAAGGTGAAACTGAAGTTGAAAAGGCTACAAGGAAGTGTCCACAATACCTGCAGAAACGAAGTCGCTAAGACAATATCGATGGAATCCTGGAACCTCATTGGATACACAATTGTAACTTTGTCTGCCTGGGGAAAACAGTTAATTACATCAAAGTGTATATGCAGAAGATAACTAACACTAAATCAACTAAAGAAGTATTTCTAAAATAATGAATATGTCTACCAACGGGTTCACCTAGAATAACATACCTAACAAAGCACCTAGGTATTACTTGCCAAGGAAACAATGATATGTCAAAGTAATATACCTAGATTTAGGATGGCTACTCTCATAGTCATACCTGAGGAGCAAGGAAGAATGATTCGTTAGGACGGTGAACAAGGGCCACCAGCTTATCCACGTTAGGAGCCACTGTCTTGGAAGATAGATGCTTCAGAAGAAGCTTCAGCGGTGCACCCAACACAACCTCTCTTACAGATGCAATTTGCGTCAAGACAGCATTCCGCTGCTCTGGAACATGAGAAAAATAATAGCTAGTTAGATGAGAACATGGATTAACTGGACAATATCACTAGTGAGTAGAATGTTATAATTCAGGTAGGCTTGACCAAAACCAAAAACATGCACATTATACTTCGACCAACTCCATTGTTCAGAAGAAGCATGCAATTGTCCCATGAACGGAAAAAATTGAGTTCAATACTTACCAAACTGCACTGCATAAATCAACTATAAAGAATGACTAAATAGTCTCCCCATCATTATACTCCCTCTGTTTCTGTATGCAGGGTGTATAATTTTTGGCTCGGAAATTAAAGCACGCTCGGGGGAGGGGAAAATTACACCAGTTTTGGAAGGAATTACCTCCAGCTAATTAACGTGGGAAAAGGAGAATTTGCATGAGATAAGGGAACGTAAACAAATCCCTAAAAAAGTTCTCCAGATGAGTGGTGGAACGCAATACACCCTATATTCTGGATTTTTCTCAAAAACAAATACACCTTATATATAGGAACGGAGGGAGTAACAAATTACATCACAATTTCGAAGATGCAAATGTTGAAGGTGGAATAATTGAATCGATATATATAATGTAATACTGAGCTCCTACAAACAAGGGCCACATGAAACTTACGAACCCATATTGACTAATGCAAGTTCCATGTACAAAAAACAAACTGCTTCCCTGATATAGGCAAACTACATCTACGTTTGCCAAAATTTCGGGCAACTAAGTGTATCATACAGTGCATTTCTGAAATCCTTCAGAACATTATAATCCCCAGGGCATGTACATTCAAAAAGACGAAGCTGTTTCCAACCATCAATCACACCAAATGTATTATTTTGGCAAAGGATAACATCTAAGATAGATACCACCAGCTAACTGATCATATAGCACAACAAGACAATGATAACCTTGGAAAGGGAACTCTAGAACCTTCATCTGTCGGAAGCTTCGTTAAGTTTATCTTCATTGTGAGATCAAACCCATCCTTTGGAGGATCAAGAATTTGAACCACTGTCCCATAAGCTGCTTTTATAGCATCGATAGCACCAAGTGGAAGCCCGTCGTAGAGAATAGCCTCAGGAGGTGCGAGGGGTAATGCCACTGATAGCAACATTACCTTTGGATTCCTCATAGAAAACTGTAACAGAAGTCCACCTTCCATCAGTATATAAAGCATAACCATAAACTTGAGTGCATATAAGTAAAAGTATAAAAAATGACGCAAAGTTCTTAAATAAAACACAAGACTGGTCGCTAACAATAGCAATGTAAGTATTCCAATCCAATGTTGAGCACATTTAACTTCACTTTCAGCTTAGCTCTTGAAGATCAGCAAGTTAGGGTTCATATAATAAGAAATTAGATAGCAAACAAACCCTCAGCAATATGCCAACATTTCAGTACTAACGACACGAACATCATGTTATTATCTATTAAGTTTGAGTAATAACCTGCATATGATACCGCACATCGTCGAATTCCACCGTGTGGCAATCGATGTCCACGCCCTTGTCGCCACTGCACCGCAAATGCTCGCATGAACTAATTACGGACGGTATCTCTTGGTGCCACAAAGAGAAATCGGCCGTGCAGAGACGTACCTGAGGACGCGATCTTTTAGGATCTGGAGCAGGAACCTGGACGGGGACTGGAGCAGTATCATCCTCCCCTATCCCGATTTCCTGCGAACCAGCCCTGCGCCGCACTGCTCGATCCCCACCGATTCCTTACCGAATCTGATCGAAATGGGAGGTGAAAGAAGCGTGCTACGGTGGTGCGGCCGCGCCCGAGCTTCCGGGGCTGCGGCGCTGCGCGAGCCCGATGGATCTGCCCTTCTGGCGGATCCCCGGCCGCCGGGAGATGCGATTCCAAATGGGAGACGAGACGAACGGGGAGAAGGGAGGAAGAAGAGAGTGGGACAAAGGATCTCCCTGTCTAAGACCACGTTGTGGGTTAATAACATTAGTTAGCTCCACATTAACTTTAACCCTGTAGGTCACAGACCGGACACATTTCATAAGGAGAGAGATCCAGTTAGAATGGAATCCAAGTTTGAAAAGCATGGCTTCTAGGAAATTCCATTCCACTCTATCATAGGCTTTACTCATGTCCAGTTTGACAGCCATATAACCAGTTCCACTTCGTTTGTGCTTTATAAAATGTGTCATCTCATAAGCAACCAACACGTTGTCGGTGATTAGCCGACCAGGAATAAAGGCATTCTGGTTCTGGGAAATTATATCTCCAATAAACACTTTAAGTCTATTTGTAAGAATCTTAGAGATAATTTTGTAGATGACATTGCAGAGACTAATTGGTCTAAAATCCTTAATACATTGCGGGCTCTTACCTTTGGGAATGAGAACCACGGTTGTATTATTCCAATCTGCCGGCATAGGACCACCATTTAGAACCTGCAAGACTTCATTTTTTACCTGATCACCCACCACCTCCCAAAATCTTTTGTAGAAAATGGCCGGCATACCATCTGGTCCTGGTGCCTTCAAGTCACCTATGTTTTGCAAAGCCTCAAATACTTCATCTTCAGTAAAAGGTGAGCATAGGGAGTCATTCATATAATTCGTAACACGTGGCTGCACATGCTGTATCAGTTCAGAGATATTAGTTGCTGGCTGCGCAGTGAAGACGGACTTGTAATAATCACAAATATGTTGCTTTAGTCCTTCTTGCCCCTCAATGGTCACCCCATTATCTTCTTTCAGTTTTGTGATTGTGTTTCTTTTCTTCCTCTCCGAACAACAGCTATGGAAAAAGCGAGTGTTCCGGTCTCCATGCTTCAACCAATCAACATGAGCGCGTTGTCTCCAGTAGATGTCTCGCTGATCCTCAAGACGTTCTAGTTTAAATCTCAGAACATGCTCACGGTGGACTGATTCCTCAGAAATTGTGTCTTTGAGGCAACGATTTAAGTCCTTCTTTATTTTCTTGATACGCTTCTCAAGATCTCCCAAGACGTTACGATTCCAGTGCTGAAGCTTCATAGAAACATGCCTAAGTCTGTCAGCCACTAAACTAGACCCATGAAAAACCTCATTCCACGCATCATGCACTAGTTGTTCACAGCCATCTTCCTGAATCCATGACGCCTCAAAACGAAAAGTGTGATCGAAGCTAGGAGCAGGCTTCGCCAAACAATTAGTGTCGAGGATCACCGGATGATGGTCCGAATGTCGGGGTTCGCCGTTAATGATCTTCACCGCTGGATAGATGGAACGCCATTCAATGTTTGCGACTGCTCGGTCAAGTCGCTCTTTAATATACTGATCATGGCGGTGACTATGATTCCGCCAGGTAAAGATATCTCCCATGAATCCAAGATCAGTTAGCTCGCAAAACTCAAGAGCTTCACGGAACCGGTTCATTTGGGCCTGAGATTTTGGGGCACCACCAGCCTTTTCATGTTGGAATAATATTTCATTGAAATCGCCCATACAAAGCCATGGACCTGAACCTTGCTGTTTAAGATTCCGAAGAGCTATCCATGTCAACTCCTTGTTTTCTGGATTTCCATACACGCCAGTGAATCTCCATAACACACCACCATCAGAAATATTAGCATCAATATAAAGTCGCTTAACATCGCAAACCGAGAGATCCACATCACACTTCCACAAGAGAGCTAGACCTCCACCCTTCCCCTCACAGTTGTACACAACCATATTCGGCATATCCAACAACCGTCGGAATTTACCCATACGTTGTTCATCAAGCTTTGTTTCAGAGATAAACAGCACATCCGGATCCTCACGCTTCTTGACATCCAGAATTCCTCGCACCGCCGAGCGATTTCCCAATCCTCGGCCATTCCATGCCACAAACTTCATCGGTCCAGGCCGAATTGTTCTTCTTTCCCTGTAGAAATTCTCTCCTACTGTACTTGAAAACTGATTTGGGCTGGGAGACTAAGAAAATTGGCAGAGAAAGGCAGCATAAACAGCAAAGGTGGTTTGCCGAACAAGAAGAGATAACCAGAGGGAAGCTTTCCGACAGTCTGCACTCGCAGGGCAGCAGGAAACCGGCCACAGCGGCGTCAACAGCGGAGGAAGCACGAAGGTGAGAAATTGGAGAGTTCCTCTGGAAAGTTCTGGATGCGAACGAGGCTAAGAAGCAGCACCTTCTCCGAATGGGGAATGGATTGATGGTGGAAAAGAGGGACCTATCTATTCCTGATTATTGCTGAAGGTTTTTCATCACTTCTCCATATTGCCGAACAACAAGGTCTCATCGAGGGTATCAAAATCTGTCCCGCTGCACCAAGTGTCTCGCATCTCCTCTTTGCCGATGATTCTTTGCTACTGCTTAAGGCTGATTGTGATAATGCCACGGAGTTGCAACGTATTCTGGATCTATATGAGGCTTCTTCAGGACAAGTGATTAACAAACAAAAAAGTGCCATCATGTTTAGTCCAAACTGCAATGCTCTTCGGAAATCTGAAATTCTTGGCTGCCTTAATATGACAAGTGAAGGAAGTAATGAAAAATACCTTGGTCTTCCTGTCTATATTGGAAGGGCGAAAAAAAGAAAATTCCAATATTTGAAGAATAAGATTTGGGCTAAGATCCAAGGATGGAAAGAAAAAGTTCTATCAAAGGCAGGGAAAGAAATTCTTATCAAGGCAGTAGCGCAAGCGATTCCCACCTTTGCCATGTCCTGTTTCGACTTGACTAAGGAGTTGTGTGATGAGATCTCTGCAATGATTTGTAAATATTGGTGGAGTCAAATGGACAAAGAGAATAAGTTGCACTGGCTATCTTGGAAAAAATTATCAAAACCGAAAAAAGAAGGGGGCTTAGGCTTTAGAGATTTATACTCCTTCAATATCGCAATGTTGGCAAAACAAGCTTGGAGAATTCTTGTTGATCCAGACTCAATGTGTGCAAAATTGTTACAAGCTAGGTATTTCCCCACAGGTGACTTTTTAAATGTTTCTCCAACAAAAGGAATATCGTACACATGGCGCAGTATTTTAAAAGGCCGAGATCTGATCAAACAAGGCTTAATTTGGCGTGTAGGCGATGGTCTTAGCATCAACATTTGGGAGGACCCTTGGGTTCCTAGAGGAATTACTAGAAGACCAAGTACATATCGTCACCGCCATCAGTTATTGGAGCGAGTTTGTGATCTCATTTGCCCTATAACCGGACAATGGGACCATGAGCTTGTCATGCAAACTTTCAATGCCGACGATGTGAAGCAGATCCTCACCATCCCAATCCAAGAAGGTTTTGATGATTTTCCGGCTTGGCATCCTGACCCAAAGGGTGTTTTCTCTGTTAAGTCAGCATACAAGCTCAGGCTAAAGTTGTTGAATGTTGCTGCAGGCGAAACCAACTCATCTGCTGTAGCGAATCCGACAACAGGCTTGCCAAACAAATGGCAAAAAATCTGGAGCCTGAATACCCCCAGGAAAATCAGCATGTTCCTTTGGCGCTTGGGGCATAATAGCCTGCCTGTCAAGATGAACTTGAAGCGCAGAGGTTTAAATCTTGAAACCCTCTGCCCAATGTGCCATAGACTTGATGAGGACTGCGGCCACATTTTTCTCAAATGCAAGTTTGCTAAATCAGTTTGGCGTGAGGCAAATCTGGAGTCCGTCCGAGAAGTGTTGTCGGAATGTACAAATGCATCACAAGCCGTGGAGGCTTTACTAAATTTGGACGAGAACCCCCGTCTGCTATCCATCACACTTCTATGGAAAATTTGGAGTGCTCGCAATTCTGTGAATGCCGGGGAATGTTCTCCTGTTCCAGCTGCTGTTGCTTCATCTGCAATACAATACACCTCAGAGTTCACTTCCTATTTGTGCAAATCTAATGCTGCACATGCTCCCGCCACTAATAGGTGGTCCAAACCACCTGTAGATTACTTAAAAATCAATATTGATGGCTCTTTCTGCAGGGAAACTCATACGGGCGGCTGGGGATTCTGTATTAGGGACTGCAATGGCGACGTGTGTGGTGCTGGTATGGGGCAACTTGCTCATGTCGCTGATTCTCTTCATGCTGAAACAATTGCTTGTCTGAAGGCTATCCAGTTTGCAGCCGAGGCAGGTATGGGACGGATTATTATTGAAACTGACGCAACCTTGTTAAAGTCAGCTCTTCAATCTAGTGAGCTCGATTTAGCTCGCCATGGAGTTCTATTCAGGGAGGCAAAATTCCTGCTGGTTACCAACTTCTTAGATTACAAAGTGATGCATTGTAAGCGTGTTTGTAATACAGTGGCCCATGTTTTAGCCACTAATGGAGCTAGCCTTGTCTCAAATGCTGTTATGCTTTGGCATGATCATGTACCAGACTTTGTAACTCATGTTGTTGCTACCGATCTTGGTGCAACTGATCAATAAAGGCTATGGTTCCTATGTCAAAAAAAAAAAAAAAAAGGAAGAAGAGAGTGGACAAGGAGTAGTAGATGTAAATCTGAGAAGTGAAGGGGCTTCTTTGCAAAACTGTCGGAGGCTGAAGCCCTTCAGGTCGGAGACTCGGAGTTCTTCCGAAATCTACCCTCCGTTAAAGATCCGACGGTTTATTACCGACCTTTTAAAATTAATTATTTTCATTAATTCCTCCAATTTGCAGTGGCCAAGCCGACTCGGCGCTTCTCCGGCTCGAATGGTTGGCGGCGGCGGACGGAGCAGGCGGCGCGGGCGTGCGCCGGCTTCCCTGCCCTCGAGCGCCGCGAACCAAACCGAGCACTCGATCTCGTGCTGGTTAGTGAATCCGTTCTCTCCCAAGCTAAACTCACTCTATCCGTTCGATCTAATCCGAGCTTTGCTTAGCTTCCTCTATCACCGCTCTCAAGCCCTAATACAGCTTAATCGACTCTCGGCTCGTAATTAAGCTTTCCAACTTTATCCCTGTCTGGATAAAACTATTCATTCTGTGTTAATTTAGAAAGTGGCTCTAATGTTTATTATTGTGATTATTATGCGAACTTTAGGTATTGTGACTGCAAAATCTATGCCTTCAACGACTTGATATTCAATTTCGGGTGGAAACATGCTAGGTATGCCAAATCTATGCCTTGGGAGGTTTTTCTACTGTAGTTTTCTTCTTGCGTGCAAATTTCATATAGCACCATTTTATCTCCGTGATATTATATTGTAACATCTGTATCAAGAGAAGTCATGTTTTTTTATCTGTTTGCGACATCTCTTATTGTAACATCTGTACCCATACTATCCACATATGTGTAGATCAACAAACCTTAGTATAAATCAATCCCATTTGGAAGAATGTTTTCCATGCACCATACCAAAAGTTAAAACATATTCTGGCAGATCTGGCATGCTAAAGGTCGGTACCAAAGTTAGCAACTGATAGCAATGCTTTTTTCTCTTGGAAACTTAAGTATATACTCCTGTACTTCTTTTTTTGACTGCGATTTTTTTTTTCTGATTTCCTTGTTATAGTGACTAGTAGAGCTTACCATTGATGTCCTTGAACTCATGCCGAGTTAATTCCTTTTGGCAGATACACCAGAGCATGGTTTTCTATAGGAGTTTATTTCTCCCTCGTTGCTTTAGTTGGTATATCTTTGGTAAGTTAAATGCCATGATGGCAAATGATGAAATATAGTTGTTCCTAGTATTATGTTATGCAGTTTGTATACTAATCCCAAAGTTCAACAATGCACTCCCGTGTCATGTACTATCATGATATCACCGTTTGTTACTTCTTAAATTATTTGATATTTAACTTGACAATGTATGATACTAGCTGATTATGTGACCTATACAACATATCCAGGTAAAACTGTCGTAGTTTATATTCATCTGTATGTGATTTTGGTAGATGGTGGAAATCTGGAATCTACTTCAGACAGCAGACAGGTCACTGAGAGTTTTCACAGTTCCTTGATTATTTGACGGTTATTTATAAGGTTACTAAATTTCACATTAGTGTGTGCATAGATTTAAAATTGGTGCCTTCGATAATCCACATCCTATTCAGCAAAGCATAGAGAAATGCTTTGTATTTCCGGCTCAACAAAAGAGAGTTGGTTTCTGTTTTTTCTACCTTCATGGCTTGCTTTTTTTCACACACAGATTTCACTGCAGCTCTAGTGGTCTTTACAAGAACATTTATTTGCCTATTAATAAATCCATTGACTGCTGCTAATCTGTATCTTTGACTTCATTACTTCCTGAGCTGGCTTTTGGAAGGTAGTTAAAATATACTTTTTACAGAATTTTGGATAGTTATATTGTTCTGTTGCATTTCAGTGGCTATTATGGGATTTAATTGCTGCATTTCATGTTAGAGGTGGATCCGTTAGTGTCTGGTTACAAAATCTACTGGTGAGTAGACATGCTTCTTTCTTTCATTTTTTTCACCTCAACCACTTAGCATGCATTTTATTTATTGTAGGCTTCCAGCTTCAGCGTATCGATAATGGACACCCCAATCATCATAGCATCAACAATCTTATCAATTGCTTTTCATGAATTTGGACATGCTATTGCAGCTGCAAGGTCTATATCTCATCTACTCGTGCACCTTTTTTGTGAGACGTGCTGCCTGTGCCTTCATGTGCACAGACAAAATGCATTATGTATTTGATACTCTAAACATCTGAGTGTTGTCTCGTTATATTACTTCCATCCACTGATATAATTTTTTTGTCACTGCTGATATGTACATCGCTCAATATGCAACAGTGAGGGCGTGCAGATGGAATATGTTGCAATATTCATAGCTGTACTTTTTCCTGGGGCATTAGTTGCTCTGAACTATGATCTTCTTGAGAATTTACCCCTTTTTTCAGTGCTTCGTATTTATTGTGCGGGAATTTGGCATAATGTTATGGTAAGTTATGCTATGCTCCTGTAGAGATCCATGATGCTTAGATAAAAAGAAACACACATATTTGCATTATCTGTATTATGCCATGCTCCTGTAAAGATCCATGATGCTTAGATAAAAAGAAAACACATAATTTGTATTCTTGCAGTATAGACCAATAAAGACATCAATGAAGAAATAAGAACAGTTATCTTTATATAGATTGGCATAGGATCATGAACCTCATAATGATGTATCTGTTATGATTTCATGTTTAATAGTTATGTGCAGCATGTGCGCTGATGGCATTATTACTTCCTTTGATTCTCTATCCTCTCTATGTGAGTGGTGATGGCCTTACTGTAAGTCTGTTTCCTCACACTTCTCATCATTTTGTTACCAGCAATATTGTGATTCTAAATGGCTGTCATAACAGGTCATGGGAGTCCCACAAATATCTCCCCTGTCAGGGTACTTGTCTGTTCATGATGTGATCCGCTCTGTGGATGGTCTGGACATAAGAACAACTAATGATTGGATGAAAATGCTGGATGAAGGCAGCATAGAAAATACTAGTAGTCCTGAGTTTCTTGGTGCCATTAGTTCTGGCAAGGGTTATTGTGTCCCCAACTCATGGTTGGATGCAAGCAAGAATCTTTGGCAGATAAATGACAAGCGATCTTGCCCAGATGAACTGATAGTCTTTGGGAAATTTACCTGTAATGGCTCCACAACCTTTTCTGAGACTGGCAGAGGTAGTGAGAAGAAAGAAGCTGACAAGTATTGCTTGATTGCAAAAGATGTAGTTAAACTTAAAAAATGTGGAAACGGATGGCGGGGTACTAAAGATGATGAAAGTAACTGTACCTGTTTGGAGGTGAGATTCCTGATTCTTTTTGTGACTTATTACTATAATGTGGCAATGAATTATGAGTTTTCATGAATAATCTTGAGGTATTTCTTCCTTATAATACCAGTTATCCTTTTTTATGATTTACCTACTGTGCTTGATTAAGTGTTTTTGATTAATGTTGGCAGGATGAGTACTGCTTGGTACCTGTTTTTTTGGCCCCTGGATTTTCGTGGATAGAGATCTCCTATACCAGACCATATTCTTTGGAGTGTTTGAAGAAAGAGGGAAATCTATCGTCACCACATGCTACAAATAATAACAATGGTCCCAGTCCTTGTGGGGGAACTTTTGTTTATGTGGGGGTCTGTCATCGGCAGCACGTTCTGTTAAGTTATGTCCCTACAGGCCCCGATGGACACTCTTCCTTTTTATTGCAGATGTTCCCTATATCTTGGAAAATTGCTTAAGTTGTTTGCTTCATGTGTCTGCGGCATTGGCTGCAGTCAACTGCTTACCAGTAAGTCCTTCGTTTATTGAAGTTTTCTTTGGCTGATCGATAAGTAGGATTACTATAGATTTCTTTTGCATTGCTCATTACAGCAAAGAAATTTGGCATGGAATTGAGGAAATTCTTGTGGGTTCGAAGCTCAAACTTGGCAACATATTTCCTTCCCTTTTTGTGATCACTGATGATTATACTAATTCACTACTCTTTTCTTATACCCCGTTGTTTCTCTATAATGTCCAGAACTCACCATGCGTACCCGCCAAGTTATTACTAGATCTACGGAAAAATTAATGTACACCTTACTTCAAGACTTATTAGTTACTACAAGCATGTAATCCTTTTCAATGCATGAAGTAGGGGCAGGGAGTGAAAACATTGAAATAACTACACCTTGATCCCCTAAATGGACGACCATTTTGAAACAAAGTCTCCCGAGGGCAAAGATAGATACAAAAAAAGAGGAAGTTTCGGTGTTGTAGTTACCTGGCTTACATTTGAACTGAAACTTGCTCGCCTATTGCGTCTCAAGAGTTAAAGAGTTCTCTTCTGGTACCTAACTATGTAAACGATGCACAGGTATTCTTCCTAGATGGGGATGCAATTTTGGAGACTACCTTACGCTACGTTGCTTTGTTTACCCGAAGACAGCAGCGGGTGATTATTAAGGTCTGCCGCCTACTGTGGACCAGCCTATCCATCATCATGTTCTCAAGGTTCTTGTATTCCATGACACTATATTATGGCTAATGTATAACTCGATATTATGGAGCGTTGCTCTAAATTATAGTAGTTACAAAAAATTGTTAACATAGTACCTGTCAGCTGTATGAGATATCACACAATTGGCATGCAAGATGCCTCGTTATGAAACAATGTCAGTCTAAGATTGTTGCAAGTTGATGCAGTGTGGCCCCTTAGACGTAGAACTACTCCAGTACATTCCATGTTTGAATTTTTGGATAATTCAACGGCATGTAGAATATTTGGAGATAAGAGATAGAGAGGATATGGAACTTACCAATTTACACTATTACGAGGCTCATATGTTGCAGGAACTCAATTGAATATCAGTAACCGTCACTCTTATTAGACTAAAGGATAAATCTGAATCTGGAGTTTGTGCAGTTCATCAAAAATAAAGTGTGACTTCATTAGCATTCAACAGTACCGTCATATTCTTGAATCAGAAAGAAAACAATTCCACTAGGTAAATCTGGTTTCCATTCATTCATTCCATGGAAGATACAAAACAGTCTTAGCCAAATAAAAGGGATACGACACACTAGACCCTACTACAGCACCTTAGCTTCAACATGACCGGAGGACGTTCCTTGTAAAAATATTGGAACCATGTGTCGCTGGAGCTTCGAAAGCTAACCTTGTAGCCAAACACTTCCTCTCATAGCTCCAGATTCTCAATGGAGTTGCTCCAAGAGAGAGAGGAGCTTGCCCTGGAGCTGAAAAAACCTGGAGCGGAGCCATGCCAAACACCCCCATTTGCCTCCTCATTCGAGCAGTGCCAAATCCAAAAACCAAACCCAGGAAAAAAAGAGGGTACAAGCAAAGCACCAGAAACATATATTGTCCGATGTTTCGGCTGGTGGCTGCTCAGTTAGATGTGGATGCCGTTGCCGTTCGCGTAGAACCCGTTCACCAAGCTGTTCAGCGGCTTCTTCACAGGATACGGTTTTTTGACCGGGGAAGCCGCAATGCCGTTGGTGGTACATCTGGGTGCCGAGTTCAGACTGACGATGCCGCAGCTGCGCTGGAGCAGCGGGTTTAGCTGTCCGGACGCTGCTGCTATTAAACCTGTGATCAGACATGCGTTATGGCCAAGATTAAAAATGACAACAAAAAACATATACCATCTTCATTCCTTCAACATGATTATAGATACCCTTGATTACTAGAGGTTCATTAGAAATCTAACGTATGCACCTAAGAAAAATTGACCTACAGTCCATAAAGGTACCGTAATAAGAATGACATGAGCATAAACAGCAGCACATTTTTGTAGAGTAGAGTTGTGTTACCTAAAAAAGTGGAGATGGCTTTCCTGGTCTTGACTTGAATTCAGGATGGAATTGTGCACCAATGAAGAACTCGTGGTTGGGTATCTCAATAATCTGCATCCAGTAGATCAGTTATAGGCAATGGGGAATGCTTGAATTTAAGTTATAGTTGAGATCAAAGCAGCTAGTTCTTCTATATGTACCTCCATCCGTTTTCCACTTTCATCCTTGCCAACAAACGAAAGCCCAGCTTTCTCAAGCTCCGGGACCATTTCAGGGTTCACCTGACAAAACCAATAGAATCTCCACCATTATAAAAAAAAAAGGAAAGTACAGAATGATCTGTGCCATCAGCTAATTTCATGTGGTTAACCTCATATCTGTGTCGATGTCTCTCGTCGACAGAGCTAGCGTTGCCATACCTAAGATTACGAGGATACGTCAATAAACATCAAGTGGAGAATTATCCATAAGCCGGCCCAGGATAGTAGCGTTCTCTTACAGTTTTGAAGATTTACAATTATTGGCCAGGAAATATGTTCTCCTTGATCCAAGCCGCATCGTCGCTCCCATTTGAGTTTTGGAGCCCTGTGGAAGTATTGTCCAAAGTATATGGATCAAAGCTGATCCTCAACTGAGAAAATAGCCAAAACAGTAGGACAGTTAGGATAATCTACCTCTGGCATGAAAATGACACAAGGCGATGGTGTAGCCGGATCAAACTCTGTGCTATTTGCACTGCTTAATTTCAGGACAGAGCGGGCAAACTCGATCACTGCAACTTGCATACCCAAGCAAATGCCAAGATAAGGAACATTATTTTCCCGTGCATATTTTGCGGCGAGAATTTTTCCTTGGACTCCTCTGTCTCCGAAGCCTCCAGGAACGAGTACACCGCCTGCGCCCTGATGTAGAAATTTCTTCAAATGACTGAACACAAGTATGAACTGCATCATAGCAGCAGTCAAGAATGTAAAATGTGCTAACCTTCAGTAGTTTCCATGCTTTGTGATGGGCTTCAGGGGTCTACACAAAGTAAGCACCTACCAATCATCAGTGGTAGGTTCATGGAGGAAAACAAAATTTCTATAAGTCCATAGTTAGCAAGGCCGACCTCTTTGGCTGCAGAATCTTCAAGGTCACAGGAACAAACCCACTCCACTAGAAGCTTTCTTTCCATAGCAACTGATGCATGCAGAAGAGCCTGGAACAAATTCAAATAAGTTAGTCAATAATACAGTTTATAAGGTAGCATCATGATCAACAGATCCTATTTGTTTTTTTAGCTTGCATGTTACTGTTTCTCAACCTACCGTGTACATCAATAATCAAGTTATAAACAAGCAAACTTTAGTAAGAGTCCTGTTGATCATGAGAGTAAATACAAGTGTATTCATGTAATAATTTCACCTTCAGAACAGATAGATAAGAATCCGACAGGCTGTTATATTTTCCAACCATGGCGATCTTAACCTGAAAGGAAATGTGCAATAATGATCAGCTGTGAATTTTTTTTTGACAGAAATATATACAAAAAGGTAGTAATACACTAGGCCTCGCAAATAACAGAGGCAAAAGAGTTCAAAAACATAAAAGATCGTACCGGAGTCTTCAGTTTGTCAAACTTGTTGGCTCTTTCAGTCCATTCAGCCAACTTAGGTTCTCGAGGTACTTTGCCAATACTGCATACATGAGTGGAACAAACACATCGAAATGTCAGCTTTGTTCCGTCAAACTATCAGGTACTCAATTAACTTAATTAAAGGCATGGAAGAATCACGTACAGCTGGAGATCTAAAACTTTTAGAATCGCTTCATGTGCCCTCTGGTCCTATAAAATGAATCCAGTGTAGATGATTAAATAGGGGGGCATTCCAAGTTGCGACAATCGCTTTCATAGGACTCAAGTTCAGAATGCTTGCATTTGAACAATAGAAACGCGCCATACCCTTAGCAACAAAGGGATGTGCCAAATGTTTGTAACGTCGTGGAGATTCACAATACTTGAGATCTGCAACATACAAGTCACTGTTAACGCTACGCCAGTAGGAGTCAAAACCCCCAAAGAAGTCTTGAAATTGATTAAGATTATCGTACTGGAACATGGCAGAATTGCGAGAGCTTGGCGGTCACATGCTCCTCGAGTGGCTGTCAGAAGAACAGAGATGACCATATATTAGTTAACATTTTTCAGCACCAAAATAATGGACCATAGAGTGCTATAAAGGGATGAAAGAATGGCTGTTAGATGGTGTACCTCAGTACTGCGACATGCTAAAATGTCAGGTGCCAACCCAAGTCCCCTTAGATTACGAACACTATGCTGGGTAGGCTTAGTTTTCTGTATAAATGAAAGGTATATCATGATTTGCAAATATCCAATGCAACAAGCTCGAATAACTGAAGAATTATACTGGTTTTGGAGTCATCAATAATACCATATTTTGTAGGTTTATGCACCTCCGTACAATAACAAAGTGCCAGTTCGTTTAAGCAAAATTGCATCGAGCTCGCAGCGAAAACTACTACAAGTACAACTACAGTTCCATAGTTCATGCCATTTCAGTAAAATATTTTGTTCCCAGTAACTGTATCTTTTGCAGAATGTAACTATTTATTTTGCCATGTAGACATATATAGTACAACATGACATGAACCCAAATTAAACGGCAAGAACTGCAAGAAACATTTTATCTTAGCTCTTTGTTCAAATGAGTAAAACATACCTGTTCACCCACTACATTTAGGACTGGAACAAGACTAACATGGACCAGACACAAATTTCCAAGTCCTACAACTCGGAATAAGGAAAGGATGTGTCAGTTGAAGCTAAATGGATTGTAAGAGCACAAAAATACATGCAGGTAAGATCTGATCTTTACTGACCTACACGGTATGAAAATTGACCTAATGCTTCAATAAAAGGCATTGATTCAATATCCCCTGCATCAAGAATGCCACCGTGTTATGCACCGAGAAAAATAGACTAAACTGCATCCACAGGTACGCTTGAAGCACGTGCCAGTAGAATTTTTGCTACAGATAAATTAATTTGTTTACCTATAGTACCACCGAGTTCTATTACACAAACATCAGGAGGCCCGTCTTTACCATCGACAGACTTTATCGCCACACGTTCGATCCAATCTTGTATTTCATCTGTAATATGTGGCACAACCTGAAAAGGAAGATAAATTCACATTCAGTAATATTTTTCGTTTATAATTTTTTGCATGAAAGGTCCACATCCACACTACATGCTGACGACAAACCTGGACGGTTTTCCCCAAGTAGTCTCCTCTCCTTTCTTTGTCAATGACAGCCTGATGTGAGCATTACGAAGAAAAATGCTATTAAATTTCAGAAGATAGAACGAGACGCTACAACTGATATCATCTTATATTTACTAATTGAAGGCACCATTAAAGCCTCCACGTTAATCCACATCATCAAAATTAATTAAGCTGTTAGATGTTGGATTTACGGCTAGGATTAACCGTGTAAAAAAAAATCACGTAGGGCATGACATGACAAATAGTCTGGCACGATACGTTGAATCGTAAGTGCGATGCGATCTTGCCGAAAAAAAGCAACTAGACTGTTTGCTATCTGGACTCTTGAATTTAAACATTAATAAAAATAGTTAGCCTAATACGGAGTAGATATTTGGACAAAAAGTCACATAGGAATCTGGCACGATAGTCTGACATCGATTCGTACGTGCGATGCGCTCATGCCAAAAAAGAAGAAAAAAAAGATTTAGGCTGCTTGATATTGGATTTGCCGGTAGGATCAGCCGTGTGAGACAAAATCTGGAAGGACCTAACTAACAAGTCAGCATCGCACATGCATGCAAATACAAAACAAACTAGGAAACCGTTGCGATCTGGAGTTATGAGTTTAGACGTTATTCGTTTTGACTTCCAGAATCGAACAGATTGAGCTTCCTCTAGCTGGGCAGAGAGATATTCTTAATCAACTCATCTCTCGCACTTGCATGAGCATGCAGATTCGAGTGGCCACTGGCCAGGTGATGCGCATGCACGATTGCACGGCAACCGGGTAGCCCAAATAGGGACTGGATGGTGGCTTTTACCGTGTACATACACAATCGCTGCCCAATGCACGGACACAACGGAGACAAGGATGCAGCCGGCGGAAGAAATTGCCGATCACTTTCCTCGGACACAACGGAGACAAGGATGCAGTCGCCGGAAGAAATTGCCGATCACTTTCCTCGGCGTCGGTCGACATATTACAGGTAAAGAACTAAGAAGGCACCTCGAACGATGGCCAATTTATGTTTTCTTGATCAAAATATGGCAGCATGATATTTGTATTTCGGTATTTGTAGGCTGCTCAGAGCTAGAGAAGGCTAACAACGCAGACGAGGTTGATTTGGGCTGGCACAATAATAGTAAGATTCAACTACTACCTTTATCACTAACTGTAGTATTCTATTAGCCCAAGCATACCCTGCACTTACAAACATAGAATTTTTTTAATCTTCAACTAATTTGCTCAATATATTGTCCCTGATTCATGACATATAATCTCTCCTACTATTATTCTTGCACCGCGGCGAAGTCTACCGCCAGCACATAAACCTGATCGCATCTCCATGTGGAATTTAGTGTGGGGTTCACTAATGAGGTCAGTGTGTACGTTATGCTAATTTTGGAAGTTTTTCTCTTTGTTTCCATAAATTGCACGCGATGGTGCATAATATAGAGACATATATGTGTTTTTAGTTTCTTTTTCTGCTTGGAACACCTGAGTTTGCTTAAAGTGGTGGGGTCAAACTGTCGTTTAAGAGGTTCTCCAACAGATCGTCTTAAATTAGTTAACCGGAAACTATGGAAGTAAAACATGAGCACATTATAAATCTGAATCCCAGAAAATTTCTATCAAATCAGATATTTTAGCTTTGGTGCTAAATTGTATTGAAAAAAATGTTTGAAAATTATTTGATAAACATGTACACTGCAGATTAATTGTCGTACTCTGTATTTCGATAGAATCTCCTTCCATGTTAGTAAATGAATGTATTATTTGATTATTCCTCAATAATTTCATTCTGGATACTAATAATATCTTTTAAATAATTAGATTAGACGTTTAAATAGTATGGGCGTAAATTCGCCCTTCTCACCATAATGGACACTTATAATTAAACAAATTAGTGTTGTAAGGTTGTATTACAAAGCCATGATGATGGTAAAATGGCAGCTTCTAGACCCAGAGGTATTTTATATAAAGACCGAAGGCTGCCTTTCACCATAATGCCCACCCTTATTCCTGAAAACAGATACTCACATGGTACCGACAAAATACTTTCCATGGAGTATGTCTAACCTAATCTAGAACATGTGACCGTTGTAGAAAAGAAAAAAAAGAAAACATATATGGAGTATGTCCCATTTAGTTTTTTTGCGATGTAAGTCTATTCATTAAATATACTACTATGTTTTTCCTATACTTTGAGGACGCAATTTATACTCTTAAATTATATCAAATAATTTGTCTAGCCCGTGCAAGCGCACGGGTTGACGACTAGTAAAATATAATCCAAAAGAGTTTGAATACACAGGAAATCACGTGAAAGTGAAAATTGTACTGAAGGATAGGCCACTTTTGTTCCTAAGATAACGGCTAACTGAAACTGCCATACTGGTGTAGGTTTCAACTGGAGTTTGAAACCTAGTTACCTAGTCTACTTTGCAACCTGTGGGAAACTGAGGCGGTCAACAGAATAAAGATTCTTTAATTCACTAATTGACAGCAGCAACCTGCGAGTCATGGACTCTACAATTAAGCCACCATGTGACAGGTTGAATCTTATACCTACCAATAGCTCCCGACAAGGGTGGCAGATTGGAGGTCCAGATGATTCTGCACATGCATGATTGTACCGCAGTAGATCTTACGATGAAACATAAAGCGACTCAATAAAGATTTGTGGGTTCCATGTATATTCTGTGAATCAAATGCTCGAATATAACTTGCAAATATTCTGAAAGTTGCCGGTTTGTTAACTAAAAAGTTAAGGAAAACCTTTTCCCCTTTCTTCAAAAGGAAAGTATGAACCAAACTTTTGACTTGATAGCACAATCTTCCAGAAAAGTTCTAATTGCACATGGATTAGGACTAACGAATCCAGTTACCTGATATATCTTTCCTGTGGTTATATTGTGGTCACGAGTCAATTTGATATCCAGAAAACGTTCATAGTTTCCGAGGTCCAAGTCCACCTTCAGAAAAGAAATAGGAAGAGAGTCCAATCAAGCAAAAAAAAAACACATAATTCGTTGTAAAAAAAACTACACGAGAAGACACATCCATGAAAATATTGTCAATTGTTGGTGACGAAACCGTGAGGGATTTTCCAGCAAAAGAGACACAAAAAATGTGGATGTCGGAGCAGCTCGTAGCAGTTACCTCTCCCCCATCGTCCAAAACAAAGACCTCGCCATGCTCGAACGGAGACATGGTGCCAGCGTCAGTGTTGAGGTATGGATCTGCAGATGAGCAGTCACAACGATAACGAATATTAAGAACAACCAGTATTGCTCACCTAACAAAAATTAAATGGTTTCTTTAATCCCTTCACCAACTTGTATTATAGAAACCTTGCAACCAAAATGTTGAAATGAGCTAACGGGCGCACACGTATCAGTGATCTGTTTTCTCTCGCTGAGTCATCTGGGTTGAAAATAAACAAACACTATCCCCAGGGGAAAAAATGTACAGAGAAATTAGGCAGGAAAATTTAATGCAGGAGATGTCAAATTTGGCCTCAAGAAGAGAGGATTTCGTGTCTTTGAAGGAACTAAGATTGTGACACCAACTTAAGATCAGGTACCCTCTTGATAAAGGCGACGATGAGTCGCCAGAAAACAGAAGGCAAAACTTCATTTACTTTTACCAAAAGAAACTGTAGGAAAACACCGGAAGAAGATCAGATGGAATCACAAAAAACACTAGTACTCCTAGTAAGTATCTAATGCGAAGCAATGCAAGCTACCGAATGCTGCACCGGGGAGCAGAAACACACAAGAATCCGGCTCGCAGTTCCGAGTGCTCACAGAGGAAGGAAGTTACATAACTCATTTGACGGTGCCCAGCTCAGGTGAACTGAAAACCGCCAAGGCCTATAAGAAAAGCAAAGAGGAAGTGACAAGCAGGCAGGTCTACGCCGTGGACGCCAAACAGAGAAGCGCGTTGGCACAAGCGGCAGCCTCCGAAATATTCGGAAATGCCGCTGCTTCCTTGTCCAAAATGAGACGCTTGCTCCACAAAGGCCAGCGATAAAAGCAAGGTCTTGTTTTGTTTCTGCCCCCTCGGCAGGAAGGATCACGCAAAGCCGGGTTAAAAATCCACCGAAACCCCCGCCCTTTTTTGGTGTCTACGTTCGCGGCGGTTTTCTCTGTGCTGAATGCCCAAAATTAGGGCCCCCGGTACTGGTGGTGATGGAGTGAGGAGTAAGAGGAGGAGGAGAGGGAAGGAATGGCTACCAATCTTGATGGTGGTGACACGGAGGCCGCAGGCCTTGAGCACGGCGCCGATGCTGCTGGCCGTCACACCCTTGCCGAGGCCGCTCACCACCCCTCCGCTCACCACCACGTACTTCATGGCGTTAGCTCGATTATTGGCTCTGTCACTCAGGAAGAGGGCAAGAACTGGAGAGTCCTTGGCTCTTGCTCTTGGGCTAGTGCAGGAGGCTGAATCCTGGAATGGGAGTAGGAGAGGAGGGGGGTTTAAATAAGGCTTCCTGGGAAGAGTCTGAACAGATCTCAACTGAAAACTCCCTCTCAAAAATCCAAACCCTCTCCCTCCCTGTCTCCAAAAATTAAACTAATGAAAAATGAATGATTTCGATGTGTAGAAATGGGCTTGCTTCGCTGGGGTGAAATTGCATAGCCTGGCTAGCAGGGCTCTCACTGGGTTTGATCGCCTGCACAGTGCACACAGATTGGATTGGAAGATCTCTGTTATAAGAGGAGGTGCAACGACTAAGAGAGTGACAGTTGGTAGTTGTGAAATTTCTAATCGGATTTTTGCTCATCCATGTGACGTTCACGTGGATGCCCTTGACTATTTGTAGAGATAGCGACGTGCAGGAAAATAATAAAACCATCCCGCGGAATTATGAATGGGCTGCTAACGGTAGTATATATGCAAACCATTGAATTTGGAATGAGGGTAGACTCTTAACTTTGCATCGATCCATGTGGTGTAGGAGCTAAAAATTTTTATCGGAGTTCATGCGTAGACAAAATTCAAGTCAACAAAATCCAATAACATTAGCATGTCCACATGATAAATAGAGTTCATTAGATGGAGTGATAAATGAGGTAATTCATCATAGACCTACGGGTGGCAATGGCACTCGGTGGCAACCATGGTAGGCTCCGGTCGGTGGCAGCGGCCATTAACGTCTTTTCTCTAATGTAATTGGAGTTGCTCTACAAGATAGAATTTGTCCTTACAGGAGTAGCCCAGTGTTTGAGTGTGCGAGCAGTGCAGTGTTAGGGTGTGCGAGCAGCGCATTCTTGTTGACAGGAGTTTAACTCTTATCAGGATTCAGAGTAGAATGTTGGAATTTGTGTCGAATATGTGTATAGGCTGCCGTTGGATTTGGATTATGCGGTTATGTTAGGTGTTGGAGTTGTAACCTGGGCTTTTAAAGGCGTCGGTGGTAGCCAAAAGAGACTAGACGAAAGCTAGGTTAGACATAACATCTATTTAGAGGACGGTCTTGTGCCCGTGGCAGGGGCGCCAGACCTGGCTTGGCGTGTGTGATCTGATGTGTGAGATCTGATGTGTCTGTATACCGAGACGAGCTTGTCATCGACGATATTTTGATTAGTATATGGGGAGGAGCACCCGTTAAGCATGCCCAGCAGATGTAGGCGTTTATCGCTGAACTGTGTTACCAGACGTCGTCTCTCGATCTACTGCATAGATTTATAACATAGAATTGTAGTGTCTCAACTAGTCGTTCCAGTTCATTACTTTGTTATATGTATTTATTTAGTTGCAAGTAAAGACCCTTTACCTTCAAAAAAGTAAAGACCCTTTAAAATACAAAGGCACGGCCTGTTTATAGCGTAGGGTCGTCTAGGTTGCTTGCAGGCGGCGCGGAGGAGCTGGCGGCGCTGTCTGCGCGGCGTTTTGGGACGAGGCCTGTCCTCTCTGGCGGCGGCGCTCTCCGGAGCTCTGCGGTCGAGGCTTCGTCTTCCCCGAGTTCACAGCTCTTCGGATCTGTCGAGCTCGTCACTCCCTCACCGGCGTCGGCGTGGCGGTCGAGCCGGAGTTCGTTGAATAAGAAGGAGGAGCGGATGTTGATTCTCGCGATGAAGATGGTGGTCCGCGGTGTAGGCTCTCTGGAGCCGGCGACCGGCGACTTCCCGTCCGCGGAGGGGCTGGGCCTGAACCAAGCCATCGAGGGGCACAGCGGCGGCGGCGCGCCACCGGCGGCATCAGGGTCGTCTTCGACATCGGGATCCAGAGGACCCGTTTGTAATTTTCCGTTTTCTCTGGATCTTTCTGTAAGGAACGGGATTTAATATAAGCTCCTTTTTCCCGCAAAAAAAAAAATATTAAGATATATTTCCTTCGCAAAAAGGAAAACAGCAACAAATATTTTACTGTAATGAATAGTATTTTTTTCCCGTATGAACACATAAGAGAGAAACCATGTTTGCAGGTACCTGATGCTACCTAGACTGAAACATGCCGACTAAAGGTCATGATCATTATTTGTCCAAACAGGTCGTAATCTGTGGGGTTTGCCACACTTGTTTTTTCTTTTGTTTCTCTGTCCAAATCTTCCTTACTTCGATTCCTTTCCACGCTCACTTTTACAGCTCAAAATCTTGCTTCAAATCTATTCTTGCACTGACGTCACTAGTGGAAAAAGGGTCTTCCATCCAGAGCACTAGTCCCCACTCTGTTACGGGCCGGGACTAGTGTAGCACCTCCAACGGCTAGCAGGCCGGGGAGCCTCCAGTCCCGACATCTAGTCCCGGGCCGTGATACCGCCCGGGACTAAAGGGCTCGTGCCCAGCCAGCCCCACAAGCTCTAGTCCCGGGTCGTATCACGGACCGGGACTAGAGGTCGACCCCTATATATAAGTTCGTCCACTGCAGCTCGAGCTCATATGCATGGTGGCCATTTTTCCTCTTGATCCGAGTTCATGCCCAATTTTTTCTCCAAGATTTGGTGGTAACCCCTAAATCCAAGGTTTTAAAAGGTTAGCAACTTTATCCTTTCATCTCTCGTTATTAGTTTGCCTCAATGCTCTAGAAGTAGAGAGGGATTTCATGCTCTAGGAGTAGAGGGAATTTTAGATGTGTAATTTTAGGCAAATTTTGATTAGGCAAAAAGTTACTGAAAGTTGAAATATGTAATTTTACAGTTTCAGAGCTCAGAATGGAATGAGGTTTTCACTGCTAGATCAATAATTAAAAGTTCCACATTTTTCATGTTAATTGTTTTGTCCAATTCAAAAATTGGTGCATGTAAATTTTTCAAAATTCAAATTTTTAGATTTCAACAAGTAAATGAAGTGAAAATGATCCAAGCTCACATTAACTTGTTAGTTTGCATATGTCCAGATGTTTTTTACTTAGTAATTGATCAAAATGAGTATGGAGTAGAATTTTTTTAATTAGTTAATGTGATGAACAACTTGTATAAAATTGGTCACTGATCTCTATTCATGATGTTGTGTAATGGTTTTTGATATACTTATACAATAATGCAGATGGTCCGGGAATGGATGTACGGTACTGACCGACGCTCTGGCGAGTTCATGAATGGCTTGCGTGAATTCCTCCGTGTGGCTGATGCGAACAAGCGGAATGGTTTTGTATTCTGTCCGTGTAGTGACTGTAAGAATACGAAGGATTACTCAGACTCAAAAATCCTTCACATCCACCTGTTTCGGTATGGTTTCATGCCCAGCTATAATTGTTGGACCAAGCACGGAGAGAGGGGGGTTATAATGGAAGACAATGAAGAAGAAGAGGATGATGACAACTATCATGGGTTCTCTGGATACGGTGATACTTCCATGGGGGAAGCTGAAGGGGAGGCTGAAGGGGAAGCTGAAGGGGAGGCACATGATGAGCCCGCTGATGATCTTGGTCGGACCATTGCTGATGCACGGAGAGACTGCGAAAGTGAAAAGGAGAGGGAGAAGTTCGATAAAATGTTAGAGGATCACAACAAGTTGTTGTACCCAACTTGCGAAAATGGTCTGAAAAAGCTGGGTAGCACACTGGAATTGCTGCAATGGAAGGCAGAGAACGGTGTGAGTGACAGGGGATTTGAAAAGTTGCTGCAAAAGTTAAAAAAGATGCTTCCAAAGGATAACGTATTGCCCGCCAGTACGTACGAAGCAAAGAAGGTTGTCTGCCCTCTAGGTTTAGAGGTTCAGAAGATACATGCATGCATTAATGACTGCATCCTCTACCGCGGTGAGAAGTACGAGAATTTGGATGCATGCCCGGTATGCACTGCATTACGGTATAAGATCAGACGAGATGACCCTGGTGATGTTGAGGGCGAGCCCCCCCGTAAGAGGGTTCCTGCCAAGGTGATGTGGTATGCTCCTATAATACCACGGTTGAAACGTTTGTTCAGAAACAAGGAGCATGCCAAGTTGTTGCGATGGCACAAAGAGGACCGTAAGTCAGACGGGATGTTGAGACACCCCGCTGATGGGACGCAGTGGAGAAAGATCGATAGAGAGTACGAGGACTTTGCAGCTGACGCAAGGAACTTAAGGTTTGGTCTAAGTACAGATGGCATGAATCCTTTTGGGGAGCAGAGCTGCAGTCATAGCACCTGGCCCGTGACTCTATGTATCTATAACCTTCCTCCTTGGTTGTGCATGAAGCGGAAGTTCATTATGATGCCAGTGCTGATCCAAGGCCCGAAGCAACCCGGCAACGACATTGATGTGTACCTAAGGCCATTAGTTGAAGAACTTCTACAGTTGTGGGCCAAACCAGGTGTACGTGTGTGGGATGAGCACAAACAGGAGCCATTTGACCTACGAGCGTTGCTGTTTGTAACCATCAATGATTGGCCTGCTCTTAGTAACCTTTCAGGACAGACAAACAAGGGATACAATGCATGCACGCACTGTTTAGATGATACTGAAAGTATATATTTAGAACATTGTAAGAAGAATGTGTACCTGGGGCATCGTCGATTTCTTTTGGCGAAGCATCCCTTAAGAAATAAAGGCAAGCATTTCAACGGTCAGGCATGTCGCCAGCCGAAGCCTAAGGAACGTACTGGTGCTGATGTATTTGATATGGTCAAGGATTTGGATGAAATAGTAACCTTTGGAAAGGGTCCTGGCGGACGATCTGTTCCGAAGGACGATGACGGACACGCACCCATGTGGAAGAAGAAATCTATATTTTGGGAGCTACCCTACCAGAAATTCCTAGAGGTCCGCTCTGCAATCGACGTGATGCATGTGACGAAGAATCTTTGCGTGAACCTGCTAGGCTTCTTGGGCGTGTATGGGAAGACAAAAGATACACCGGAAGCACGGCAGGACCAGCAACGTATGAAAGACCCAGAAGGCCTGCATCCAGAACGGTTTCAAGGTCCTGCCAGCTACGCTCTTACCAAACAAGAGAAGGAAATCTTTTTTGAATGCCTGAGCAGTATCAAGGTCCCGTCTGGCTTCTCGTCGAATATAAAGGGAATAATAAATATGGCAGAGAAAAAGTTTCAAAACCTAAAGTCTCATGACTGCCACGTGATTATGACGCAATTGCTTCCGATTGCATTGAGGGGCTTCTACCGGACAATGTTCGAGTACCCATTGTGAAGCTATGTGCATTCCTCAATGCAATCTCTCAGAAGGTAATCAATCCTGAAGATCTACCACAGTTACAGAAGGATGTGGTCCAATGTCTTGTCAGTTTCGAGTTGGTGTTCCCACCATCCTTCTTCAATATTATGACGCACCTCCTGGTTCACCTAGTCGAAGAGATTTCCATTCTCGGTCCTGTATTTCTACACAATATGTTCCCCTTTGAGAGGTTCATGGGAGTCTTAAAGAAATATGTTCGGAACCGTGCTAGGCCAGAAGGAAGCATCTCCAAGGGCTATGGAACAGAGGAGGTCATTGAGTTTTGTGTTGACTTTGTTCCTGGTCTTAAGCCGATTGGTCTTCCTCAATCACGGCATGAGGGGAGACTGAGTGGAAAAGGCACTCTAGGAAGGAAATCAATAATATGTAGGGACGGACATTCTTACACTGAAGCACATTACACAGTTCTACAGAATTCCACCTTGGCGGCTCGGTATATCGAGCAACACAAGAAAATTGTACGCTCCAACAACACTGGAAAGAATGACGACTGGATTAGAAAAGAACACATGAAGACTTTCGGCGGTTGGTTGCAAGCACATATCGTCAAAAGCAACACATTCCATGAGCTGTACTTGTTGTCCAGGTCACCATCTTCGACTATATGGACTTTCCAAGGGTACGAGATAAATGGGAATACATTTTACACAATCACTGATAACCCCCAAGAGCAGGGGATCACTGTAGCACCTCTCAATGTGGAAGTAAGGTATCGATCCGCAGGAGTAAGAAGGAAAAGTTATCTATTCCCTACAACTAAAGTGTCACAAGTTTTAGTTGATTATGCACTAAACAAGTTTAAAGAACAAGGTGGTTGATTTAATTGATGGAAGCTTAATGTAACAAAATAAGAATGTAAAAGTGTCCCAATCCTCTTCAATGCAAGAGGACAAGACAAAGGTTTTCTCTTATTGGAACAACGGACATGGGTTCATGGGTTCACTTAATCCTCTCTCTCTCATCTACGGTGATTATCATGTTATAGATAAAGTACACACAATTGTCATGTTTTAATGGTAGCTTTTATGACGGCTATATGTCCTAAGACACATAGTTGAAAGAAGTACTCATTTGTGTTGCTAGGTCACCCTCGTAAGGCTAGCGTGGTTGCTCTCACTCCCGCATCATACTCTTCCTTTTTACCCCCAGATAAAGGATGTTGGGCTATATTTCGCATGTCACTCAATACATATGCCGTGTCACATCGGCCATCCCGTACCTACATACATCATACTTCATAATGGACAATATTCTAAACACTAGTGCAATGATTCATAATTCGTGTGCATGACCACAACTCTCTCATCTATCCACACTTGGTGGTGTCAATCACCTCATGACAAGGATAAACAAGACATTATGCATAAATCAAACCATCACATGTATCATAGAATATCTCCAAAGTATGACAAATCATAAAAGCTCCAACACAACGGTAAATGTATAACAAATCATCTCGTACCACAATATCCACCATAAGAATTACAAAGATAGTTCCATAATCATGCAAGGCACATCATATGGACTTCAACAATGATCATACATAGAGAGATTGGATCAAGTTACCACCACAAACCCAAAGTCCTGGGGGTGGACTACTCCCCCTTCATCATGGAGACGGTGGAGAAGTCGTTGGAGAAGATGGAGACCACCCGGCAGCGCCTCGCCGGAGTTTTCCCCCTCCAATCTGCAGCTCCAGGTCTCTGTTTCGTGGTTTCTGTGTTTCGGCGGCGCCCCTTCCAGAGAACGTCGGGGGGGCTATTTTATAGACGTTTTTAGGTCACGACGAAGCCACGGAGATGAAAACGGACGGCATCGGAGCCACGAGGAATAAAAGAGGTGGTCCCACACGGCCTATGTACCTGGCCACGTGGGACCATCTAATTTCTTCCTCGGACTTCCTTTTTCGCGGATTCTTGGCCGGTACGTCTTCTTATTTCCAAATATTGGGCCCCGTAAAATATTAGGTCATTTGGACGTCGTTTGGTCCTTGAAAGTCAAAAACATGGAAAAAGGTGTTTTCTGCCTGTGCAGGGTTAACTCCATAAAAATAGGAAACATACCAAATATTCCCAAAATCATTATAAAACAGTGATATAACCCTTATATGATGCAAATATGACTGGAATATAAGTAAAAATAATGCAAAGTTCATGTATGCATTTTACATGCATCAATCGCCCAAGATAAAAAAGAGCATCAACCAAAACAGTGGTGTCCGCTTTGATGCAACAAACAACGATGGGTCAAAGACCACATATTATGGTTACATAGAGGAGATATGGGACTATGGACCAACTTTTAAGGTCCCCTTGTTTCGGTGCAAATGGGTGAACCTGAGAAGCTTAAGCGCGGTACAGGTAGACCCGCAGTACGGAATGACAACACTGGATCTCAAGAATCTTGGTTACAGGGACGAACCATTTGTCCTAGCCAATGATGTGGCTCAGGTTTTCTATGTGAAGGACATGTCCTCCAGACCAAAAAAAAAGAAAAAATAAGCAAACGAATACATCAGACGATGAGCCAAAGCGTCACATAGTTCTTTCAGGGAAAAGAAACATCGTGGGAGTCGAGGACAAGACAGACATGTCAGCAGATTATGATAAGTTTGATGAAATTCCGCCCTTCACAGTGAAAACTGACCCAAGCATCCCGTTAAATAATGAAGATGCTCCATGGTTACGGCCGAAGCGATCATAGGCAAGGGACATACGCGAAGAAGGGTTCATGGCTTTTATGTAAATCAATGTAATGTATTAAACCTTTATGTGATGTGTAGTAATGTATTAAACCTTTATGTGGTGAAAACCATAATACATAGCTCGGGTCCATTTTTATTTAACCATCCCTGATACGGCGACGTACCGCGCCCACTTGGTAAAAACACGCCCAAAACACACGGTTTCCCCGTCATACAGCCCAACGGTGGCTCGTGAATCCGAATGCTTTGTATACCAAAATGCTTTGTAGATAGAACAAAACATACGGTTTCCCCTGCATCCGTCAGCCCACCGGTGGCTCGTGAGACGGCAAATCGGCCTTCGATCCAAACAGCGGCAAGACGTCTCTGATGATCTGCAACCGTCCTAACAAGTGTTGGAGATGTTGCTAATCATCAGAGATCCTTGTCGCTGCTTGGATCCGACCGAGGGGAGGGTTCACCTTCAGCCTCCGCTCTAGGAACTCCTGCCTCTCAGAAATCTTGCTCTCTGCTACCCGTGTACTGCCAAAATGAACTACAATGAGTAGAAACTGAGTGCTGAACATGTCCGGGAGGGGGGCTATATATAGGGTACGTGTGCTTCTTTAGTCCCGGTTGGTAACACCAACCGGGTCATGTTGCTCACGAAGTGGTCGTGATACTGCTGATCTAACAACTCACAATAAAGATTCGATTCAACGTTGTTCTAGAGGAAGGAGTTCGTTTTTGAAACGTTTTTAGCAGTTCTAATATTGCATGCTTTACTTTTATTCTTAAAGGAATGTGGACTCTCATTATTTTGAGGGTAAAAGCGACAAAGAAGAAGAGCCGGTTCAAAAAAAAGAAAGCTAGAATTTCCAATAGTGAGACCAGCTTGACAAGCTACCTTTCCTCTTGATATGAGGTGCGAAGAGAAACATCTCTTTTTTATGACTTCCACTTATCGATCCCGGCCCGGAAAAGTGACCGACCCCTTTCTGAATGAAAGAAAGGGTTTATGAGCCCTAGCCCTGTAAGCCCACACCTGTGTAGAGTATATCGTTCAACACCTGCGGCACAAACCCATTTTTGACCAATTGGTCCGTATATCATAGGCGACCGAACGGCCGGAGGCGTGCCGGTCCCTCCTGTCCCTCAAGGTTTGGCGCGTCGGGCGGCCATCACGAACCACTACTACCTCGAGCTCACTCCGGAGCAGCGGATGGATCCCCGCTGGCATCCCGACTACCGCCCGACTTGGGACGCCTTCTTCATCAATCGGCGTGAGAGGGCGCTCGTCAGGTACGAGGAGGACGGCCCGCCTCCTTCGAACTTCAACGAGGCCGACCGTCGGCTGTGGTGGAGCGGCCGGACTCTCCAGAGCGTCATGAACTACATCACGGCCGGCGATAACCCCCGCCTGCGCTACCCTCACTTCCAGTCCAGGCGAGCGCCGCCCGACGACGGCGGCGACTATGACGACTACGAGGACGAGTATTATAGGGCTAGGCAGGAGTATGACTAACCTGAGCCACATCATTGGTTATGAAAAATGGTTCGTCTATGTACCCAAGATTGTTGTCATTCCCTACTGCTTGTCTATCTACGACGACGATCGTGTAAAATGTATTCTTTATCTCTGCATTTCCAACTAATGATCTTTAGCATCTGAATAAGTAATCTGGTTTTGAGTTAGTTATGCAAAAGATAAATGAATTAATAATTTTTATCCGGTTTCTTTTGCGGGCTTGTGAGCTGTTGTATTAAACATTTTATCAGATGTTTTGGATTCGTTATTCAAATTCAAACACTTTTCATGTTTTGGATTTATAAAATGGCACAGTTGATACATGATGCAAACAGATGTATGGATCATATATTTAGATTCCTTATTTTTTTCTGATAATAATAGACATATTATTTGTATTATTTGGATTTATAAAATAGGAGTTATGAATTTCCAAACTTCCTATTTATTTTAATCATATAAACTTCAAAATACCCTTTTGTCGCGGGTGGTGCCACGGCCCGGGACAAAAGGGTCTGGACTCGCGCGCGAAAATTCTGGCGGTCGAAAATGACCCTCTTGTCCCGGGTGGTGCCATGGCCCGCGACAAAAGGGTCTCCTGTCCCGGGTGGTGCCACGGCCCGGGACAAGAGGCTATTCCGTATATATGAACGGCCTCTTCCCCTTCGACTTCACAAAGGCGATCCAGAGACGACGAAGAAACAGGGCGAGGTGCTGCCGGATTTTTCCACGGCGAATCCGCGTCTTCGGCCGCCGCGCCCCTCCATCTCCGGCCGCCGCGCCCCCTCCATCGCGTCCTCCGGCCGCCGCGCCCCTCTCCCCCTCCCTAGCTCGTCCTCGATCGCGTCCCACTCCACCGCGCGCCCGCACCGCCGCCGGAGAGCAGGCCGGAGCGCCGCCACACCGCCTGCACCGCCGCCCGCACGGCCCGCCGGAGGCGCCCGCACGCACGCACGGACGCGCCCGCGCGCCACCGCACGCCCGCACGGCCGGCCCGCCGGAGGCGCCCGCGGTGAGCACACGCCGCAGCAACGCCCCGCGCGCCCTTTTTTTTTTTGCTTAGTAGTTATTTATAGTAGTAGTTATTTTTAGTAGTTATTTTTAGAAGTAATTTTTAGTAATAATTTTTTACTTAGTAGTTATTTTTGTTAGTAGTTATTTTTAGAAGTAATTTTTAGTAATAATTTTTTACTTAGTAGTTATTTTTACTTAGTAGTTATTTTTGTTAGTAGTTATTTTTAGTAGTTATTTTTAGAAGTAATTTTTAGTAATAATTTTTAGTAGTAATTTTTAGAAGTTGTTAGAATTAATTGTTAGAATTAATTTTTAGTAGTAATTGTTAGAATTAATTGTTAGTAGTAATTTTTTTAGTAGTAATTTTTAGAACCGGTGGGGGGGAGCTCCGGTAGTTTCTACTTAGAGTAATTTTTAGTAATTTTCTACTTAGAGTAAAATTTGTTAGTAGTATCCCTTTGTAATTTCTAGTTTCACCTTTACGTAGATGGATCACACCAACTCCGGGGGTGAAGATCACACCAACCCCGATGGCGAAGATGTTATTTGCGCAGGACCAACTACGAGGGCAATGCCCTGATTATGAACATTATAAGAGGGGATTTGGGTCTTGACGATGGAGATGAATGTGGTCTTGGTGGACATGAGCTAGAACAGAAGCTAGACCAGGTGGACGAAGCTGAGATATCATCATTTTTGAATCCATCCGGTGATGGAGAGGAGGAAGAACAGGTGGACGAAGGGCAGACAAACAACAATGATGGCCCCTCGACAACAACCGGCGAGGTATATATATTAAGCCTCTTGTGGCTAGATGCATTAATTGACCCGTATATATATATATATATATATATATATATATTAATCACTCTTTCTTCTTTTAGACCTCCGGATCGAAGCAATCGACAGGTAGAACACGAGGCCCGAACAAAATGTTGGATCCTAATCAAAGGTTCACCATCGACGAAATTTATGCTAATGGACAACCGAAGGCTTCAGAAAAGCACGTGAGGCTGTTTGTAAATCAATGCGGAGTGATTGTTAGGGACAACCTTCCGATCACCATCCAAGAATGGATTAAGCCAAAGAATGCAGGTGAAGAATTCACTAGTTATGTCGACGATGATGCCAAAGATGACCTTTGGGAGAAGCTCATAGCACATTTCATACTACCTCCAGAGTATGAAGAATTCGAGGCAGATGGTATTACCCCAGTTGAGGGTGGGCTTGAAAGAAGAGAGAGTCAAGCAGTGGGCTCTATCGAAGATGGCCGAACAGTTCCGGAACTACAAGAAAAATTTATACTTGAAATATGTCGCGAAAGGCAAAACTCCAGAATTCAAAGGAGCGCATGAGAAATTGCGAGAACAGTGGCCCGCTTTTGTAAAGTACAAGCAATCTTCTGTAGCCAAGGAAAGGTCGGCAAAAAATAAGATAAATGCTCAAAAAAAGAAATACCACCATAGATTGGGGACAGGTGGCTACAAGAGTGCCGTGCCTAAGTGGGAAGCGGCCGAGGCCGACCTGAGGAAGAGAGGGATCACTCCAGGTACAAATGGATGGCCCGAGAGGGCAAAGCACTGGTGGTACGCGCATGGGGGAACGTTGGACCCAAAAACAGGGCAGACAATTTTTCGAGACCAAATTCTAGTACCCTCCAAAGCAATTGTTCGAGCAATGGCCGATGCTGAAAAGGGATTGTTCCGGCCCGATCGAGAGAGAGACGAGCTGTGGCGTGCCCTCGGGAACGATGAAAAAGGTGGACGAGCACGAGGCAAAGGCAGTGTCCCGTGGGATAGAGCGTTTCCCCAGGACGCTGACAGTTACAGAAGCCGTAAGAGAGCAAAGGACCGGGAGGCAGACCGGATCGGGAAGTTAGAACAGGAACTAGCTGGGGTGAAGAAGTTTGTAGAGGAAGCACTTAGCCAAAGGTCATCTCAGTCGCAGGAAGATCCTCCATTGGAGAATAGCGGGCGGAGAAGCAGCCAGGCTTCCACGGAGGTCCTGGTTGATGATCATACACTGCTGGATGATGCACCGGCGCCTCACTACCCCGTGGATGATGTCAGAGGGATGACAGAATGTGAGCTACATCAGCCAATGGGCAACCTGTCCTTGAAGGTGGCGACCGGCACTGCTTTACCTTGTCTACCTGGATCACTCCACCATTCACGTCCGATTCCACCTGGCTATGCTCGTGTCTCGGTGGATGACCTACTGGAGGTGTATGGGGACCTAGAGATTGACATCGCTACACCTGAAGGCCATAAGAAACTGGGAGATGTCAAGCGCCAGATCATTCTATGGCAAAAGAAGTACATCAAGTTTCCAGGCTCGGCGCCAAGGCCACCGACTCCGAGGAATCCAAGTCTACCCCCCCCCCCCACCCGATGATCGTCGACCTCCAAGTCCACCCCCTCCCCCCATGATCGTCGACCTCCAAGTCCGCCTCCGCGCAATACTCCCCCGCGCCCCACTCAGAAGAAACGGACCGACGCCGCTCCCCCGCTCCCCACTCAGAAGAAAGGTCGCACTCAGAAGATAGTCGACATCCCGTCGGTTCCTCCCAAGAGACCTTATGACAGGACTGAAGCGGAAAACGCCGCGGTAGTGGCTGCCTACAATAAGACTTTTTTTGCACCAAAAAAGCCCGAGCAAAAGAAGGTATACGATGAAAAAACCAAAAAGTGGGCTAAGTCCTTCCTTGCGCAGCCATCCCAAATATCGATGAATCTGCAATCTGACTATGGTCGTGAACTTAGTAAGCTAGCACGTGCCCAGTCTGAGCAGAACAAGGAAAGAAGTGCAAAAAGCGGGAAACAAATTGCCCAGCTCGGACAGCAGAAAAATCAATCGGTCCCCCCGCTCATAGTGTGTTCCGATATCGACAAGGACTTCAGAGCCGATATGGATAAGGACCTGGAATTATTGGACCCCAGAGCCATAGCTGCTGCTAGAGAACATGGTATCACTGTATCACAGGCCAAGGAAAATGCTACCGCCATGGGTATGACTCTTGGTCAACTTTTAGGCTATGAAGATCAGCCAATGTTAGAGATAGCACGGAAATATGTCAAAGGGGAGTCTATGGTCAGTAATGAGGAGCTCACGCGTCTATCAACACATATGCGAAATCTGCACAACTGGTACATGGTGCACACATCAAAGAAGGACGCGAAAGAGTGGATTGCGGTGGACGTTAGAGTGGAGCATTTCTTCAAACGTTACAGTATACAGGTTCAAATGACTGAACTGTTTCAGTTATTCAATCAGCGCGCCTCGACAAATCTATCCTCAGTTGCTATTGTCTGTAAGTGATTTATTTTCGTAATTAAGTCTCTAGCTCAGCTCGTTCATTGCCTGTATTATATTATCCTGACTATATATATCCTTTTGTACGCTATTATGTAGAATGAAGATGATGGAATGCAAAACATCTAGAGTTTATGAGGTTGGGTTCGTTGATCCATATATCGTTAATGAACATACGTTACGCAATCACCCCAGAGACGTGGAGCATGACCTGATCACCTTTTTAATCAAGCAAAACTTCTGTACGGAAATACTATTTCCTTACAACTTCAAGTGAGTGTTTCTGTCTTGTACATATTTTTATTTGGCTTTCTCGATGTTAAGTGTAATTGATGAGCTATGCATGTCTGCTTTATGTAAACGTCCGCAGGTTCCACTGGATTCTGCTAAGCATTCAAGTTGACAAGTCCATAGTTGAAGTCCACGACTCATTAAGTTGGGACCAAGCGACGTGGACCGACATGAAAGAAATGCTCAATAAGTAATTTCAATCATTATCGCATTATATCGGCCTCTTTCGTTCGTTTCCTGATATCAAGTAATTAATAACTCCTTTGTTCATTTTCTTTGCCAAAGCAGGTGTTGGACACTTTTCAAACAGAATGTAGAAGGTCCATTCAAAGATGAGCTAACTTATATATCGGTGAAAAGTCCGCAGCAGCCACCGGGGAGTAATTTATGTGGATTCTACGTTTGCGAGTTCATTCGCGAGTTGACCACTGAGCGGAGAACAACTTCTTTGAGCAAAATGCGGGAGAAGCTCGACCCAGAACGGCGCATACGAGCAATTCAAGAGGAATTGGCGGGATTTCTGCTTAGGGAGGTCATCGATGAAAGGGGAGAACATTATGCTTCGGACGATGAACTACATATGTGATCTATCTCCATGTAATTAAATAGTTGTATTCTCGCAAGAGATCGAATATTAATTATATATGCATCAACGTGTACTGTGTATATAGTAGAGCGTATAATATGCGTACGGAAACATGTTTGAAATTATATATACGGGAAACCCAAATTGAAAAAGAAACGAAATGGAAAAAGAAATAACCCTAAAATGGGGGAAAAAAAAGGAAAAGGCAACTGTCCCGGGTGGTATTACGGCCCGGGACTAGAGCTCCCCAGCCTCCGCCGCGTCCTGCCGCTGCCACGTGGTGGCCTCTGGTCCCGGGCCGTAGCAGCCGGGACTGGAGGTAGGGACTTTTAGTCCCGATTTCGCAGTCCCGGATGCGAATCCGAGACTAAAAGCCCACTACGGCCCGGGACTAGATGTCCTTTTTCCACTAGTGCGTCTTAGGAATTTTACACTAGTCTTCAAGAAAGGACGTTAACAATGGAGCAAAAAAAATTGTTGCTTGGACACCCGCTAACACATGATTGTAACCCTTTTGGGGCAGGAGTCCATCTCCTTGAGAAAAGTTCTTTTACTTGTTTTTACTTACAAGCACAATCTCATTCAATCCAGAGCTAGGGCCCGCCATGTGGCCAGTCTCCCACAGTAAACTTCCAAGAGGTTACTTCTTTTTTGTCTTTCCAATTCTGTTAATTATTTTAAAGAGCATATTGTAACGCGAGACACGACAATATAAAATCATGTTCGTAAGAGAAAAAATTGACGAGCTGCAACATCGATACTTAAAGATCATTATACATGCATGCTAAAAATCTTAATATATTCATGGTAAAATCTTATAATTGTCAAACACAATTGATTTCTTATCTTGAAACTGACACCAGTCTGTGCAATTATGTGGGAAATACCTTTTATTATAATTTGTATTTAACAAATATATCATATTGCCGTCCGTCGAAATCTCTATTTGTCGTGGTTGCGGTGGGGGGCACCGGAAGGTCATTAGCCTGAAGAACCGAGTCCTGGTCTGCCGTGGTGAACGAACATTTGTGGCAAAGGTTGTTGCACCATCTCGGGGTGGATGTGGCAAAGTTTGCAAATGGGGTCATGCGACCATCCCCGTAAAGGTTGTCCGCCATGCGGATCTTTCTGTGCGCAACAAGCCAAGCAAAGAATTTACACATGGGCTCGGCATGCGCCCTCCAAATTTTCTTCGTGTCAAACGGAGTGTGGGCGCCCAAGAATTGGCATTTTTATGCCGAGGCCACCGTGTAAGACCCCGACGGCGTCCATTTCCAAGTGATCGTGTCCGGCTGCGGGAGGAGATGCACGTCACTCATGATGTCCCAAAGTTGGACGAATCTCGCGAGATCATCGGCGAAGGCATTTTTTGCAAGGCTCGGATCCAATTGCCACTTTGAACCTCCTTCCTGATCGACCGATTTTTCCTAGTGGCGAGCGCGAAAAGGTTTGGAAACCTCATCTTGAGACTTGAGAGGGCCGTCAAATCCAGGAGTCATGCCAGAATAAGCATTTGGCGTTGTCTCCCAAGGTGGTGGCCGTGGATGCGCGAAACAACGCCATATCCGTGGCGTGCATGGAAGACGAGCGCCCAGCCACGGTCTAGAGGTGTCCGTCCATGCAAGCCAAGCCTAGCGGAGGCGTAACGCCCTGCCAAACTTCTCCAAGTCGGACACTCCGTGAGTGGAGTCGCGAGGACTGTTAGTTATCATCCTTTTTTTTTCGCTCGCACGTGAGGGGGGTTTCTTTCCACCGTGATTTTCAAATACACAGGAAAATAAGTAGAACCAGGTGACTGAATGGGTTGCCAAAAATTGGGATTCATGTTGTACCAAATGAAACATTTAGGATGAAAAGTGAATTTTGGTGAAAGTTTAAGGATAAAAATGGACTTTCTTCAATACGAAATGTAATAAAACTACACACAGTACAAGTTCTTGCGAACAATCTGGTAGCGTGCAAGAGCGCGATGGGAGCGGCCACCCGTGCTGTGGACTTTGGACCAAACCGTGACCAGGCTCCGAGTCATCGACTCTGCTCATCAATTCCCCAACGTGCTTGGCTTCTGCAGGCCAACTTGAACTGAGAAGTTAGTGGCGAATATTGCTAGCTACTTGCACGCTGACTCCTCGCGTACATGGATCCACGTGTGCACCTACCCGGATTTTAGAATATCTATGATTTTTCCGTGTTCACGTTTGAGATTGGGTTGTGGCCTGGAGCTGGAGGCCTCCTGCTTCGATTAACGCACGTAACTGTGTACTCCGATCCATATTTTTCCCTTTTTTGTATATCTTATAATAATAAGTATTTCAAAAGGAGATTGACATTCGTAGGATACATCATTGGGTTCATCTAGAATTTTTTCTATAATTTTGTAAAACTTATAAATAAAATTGTCTATATTTTTTAAAATAAAGAGAGTACTGAAACTCGGGAGTCAAAAATCCTACTCGAGTTGTTTCTCTACTTTCTGGATCATGTAGAGTTTGCTTAAAGCGTCTAGACATTTACCAATCTAGCAAACCGTGGGACGGTTAAAGGAAAGGAGGGATTATACCAAATTATCCTACTTTTTTACTTGAATTATCTGTACCTGATTAACTCTTAACATATACTCCCTCCGTTCCAAATTAGATGACTTCCATTTATCCACATGCGGATGTATCTATACTTGTCTAGATACATCCGCATTCGGACAAATAGAAGTCATCTAATTTGAAAGAGAGTGAGTAGTACTAAGTTGGTGATCACTTGTCGAGTCATTAATGATACGGAAGCTTCTTTCTGTGACGTCTGGAACGACTTAATTTTGCACGAGCGAATGGACGAACGGAAATCGCAGCGTTGAATTCAAAGATTCGACAATATATCAATAGGGGAAAGTGCGGGTTTCATCACTCTCTCTTCTTAACAAAGAATATTACTAGTCTACGTTTCTTTCTTCCAATGAAAGAAAAGGATACGAGATAAGATGCGCTAGCTAGCTGCCGGGTAAACTATTCATTCAGTATTGCGGTGGAGCTGAATAATAAACACAAGGCCGGCCGAGCCCTAATATAATCTTGTCGGCCAGTGTAGAGCGCTTTACTCGTCAGAAATGGGTGTGAAGCGTTTAACAGATTTGGTCCTGGATTCCAAAGAAAAAGTGAAGCTATCTTCTAGTCGGTCTATCTCCAATATGATGCATAGTGGATGGGTCAAGAAATGGTTGGATATGACGCAGGAAAACCATATATGAGCTACAAGGTATCATGTTATCAAGTTATCCATATGCCGGCAGGACAAATCACTGGACTAATTTGATCGACCCATGCACTTTATAGTCCTTATTTGGAGAAAAAGAAGCACTGCCTATAGTTGAATTCGTGGTGGCATTGGCATATTGCGTCAGCTGGTGGGTTCGTGCATGATCCTATATACAGTATCTAGGATGCGTACGTCTTTTCTTTTTGCCGTACCAAGATTCGTTTACGTTCGTTGCAAGTCTCCTGCTCATCGGTTCTGATCAATTGCTAGTAGTACTAGCTCCTTCAGAATATTAAGACACGGGCGACCTAGTGCTTCGCTCAGAGAGAGAGATCATCCTAGCCTAGCATAGGCCCAAATTAAGGTGGTCGATCTTGTTGGTACTAGTGGAATTTCGCGCGGCGTCACGCCGCGCTTTTCTTACTTTGTATTTTTTTTATAAATTTATAAGATAGCTCCATAATCAGAGAATGTGTATTTTGAGAGCATTTATTAAATTCAAATCCATAATTAGATGAAGTCCACTTAGATTGTATACAAATATTAGCGAATTTGAATTGTTTAAATATGTTTGTATTTTGGCATTAATTAGTATCATTTATTTTTCTGAGCATGTCGATATGTTTTGGAGTATCTCCAATATTTTAGTAATTTGAAATGTTCAAATATGCTTATATTTTCCAAATAATATTTAATTTAAGTACGTAGTTAGTGCTAATGCATATTTTTTGGATTGGAGTCGACAATTCGGGAAAGTTCATTTATATTGCATCCAAATATTGACCATTTAGAATTGTTCAAATATGTTTTCTGTTTTGCCATACATAGTCAGCCTTGATTTTTTGTGAGCACTTTTTATATAGTTTGGCGCGGCGACACGCCGCACCCGTCGGGATTCGAAGTGTTGAAATTTGCCGGAATTTGTCGTGTGGAGTATTATCGGCTAGAAATTATCGCGGAGGTGATCGGATATTTTTTTTGTTTTGAATTCACAATGGATAATATTGTTGGAAATTTTAGCGCAGTGACACGCGGTGCCCAATGCGATCTAAAATTTTGAAATCCGTTTGAAGTCCACTTAGATTGTGTACAAATATTAGCTAATTTGAATTGTTTAAATATGGTTGTATTTTGGCATTAATAAGTATCATTTATTTTTCTCAGCATGTCGATATATTTTGGAGTATCTCCAATATTTTAGTAATTTGAAATGTTCAAATATGCTTCTATTTTCCAAATAATATTTAATTTAAGTACGTAGTTAGTGCTAATGCATATTTTTTGGATTGGAGTCCATAATTCGGGAAAGTTCATTTATATTGCATCCAAATATTTACCATTTAGAATTGTTCAAATATGTTTTCTGTTTTGCCATACATAGTTAGCGTTGATTTTTTGTGAGCACTTTTTATATAGTTTGGCGCGGCGACACTGAAAGGACAAGGATGTCGCCTAGAGGGAGGGGGGGTGAATAGGCGATTAAAACTTTTCCGATTTAGTCTTGATAATTGCGGAATAAAACTATGTGTTTAAATTAACAAGCCAACAACCTAAATAAACTAGGCTCACCTATGTGTACCAACAACTTATGCTAAGCAAGACAAGCAACAAGGTGAAAGCAATAGAATACTTCAAGCACGAAGGCTATCACAATGTAAAGTGCATAAGTAAAGAGCTCGGGTATAGAAATAACCGAGCCACGCGGAGACGAGCATGTATTCCGAGTTCCTCCTTTTTAGGGGAGTACGTCTCGTTGGAGAGGTGTGAACCAACACAATGGTTCAACAACCACAAAGGTTTCACCTTCTTCTCCGATGAACCGCACCACAAAGGTTTGGTTTACCTTCCACTATCGGAATCCTTCGAGGCGGAAATCCGGAGCCTTTCAACAACGATCCGGGGCACAACCCACAACGGGATTGGGGGCTCCCGAACAGCTACAAGTGACCACACAAGGGTCTCAACCACCACACGGGCGTCTAGGATCCAAAGACCCAAGAGTAACAAGTTCACAAGCTTTCAACTTCCACGAATCCTCGTGAAGAGAACAAACCGATGCAACGAAGCAATGGCAAGAGCACAAGGCTCAAATCCTTCACTCTCGAATTCCACCACAAGCAACTAATGCTTATGGGGGGAGAAGAGAGGAAGGACAAAGAGGAGAACCACACAAGAACTCCAAGATCACGATCTACTAGGTTCGCCTCACTTAGAGGAGGAATGGATTGGTGGAAATGTAGATCTTGATCTCCTCTCACTTTCCCTCAAAGATATGTAAGAATCATGTGAGGGATTAAGAGAAAGGCAAGCTTTTCCAAATGTCAACAATGGAGGAGAGAGAGAGAGGAAAAACGAGCTCAAAAGATTTTTTTAACAATGGGGAAGAAAACCCCTTTAAATAGTCCACTAGAAAAAATGGCCGTTGGGCTGTTTTTTCGTGAGCTGGCCAGAGAGCCGGCCTGTGGCCCGGCCTGGGCCGGCCAGGGAGCCGGCCTGCTCCCCGAGCCGCCCGGCCTGGAGCCCGGCCTGGGCCGGCCAGGGAGCCGGCCTACTACCCGAGCCGCCCGGCCTGGAGCCCGGCCTGGGCCGGCCAGGGAGCCCGGCGAGTGTGCGGGGCCATTAACGCAGGCGGAACGGCCTCCTGCGCGCCCTCATTATCACGGGCACGACAGCCGGTGTGTATGACGGGCGGGCCACCCCTGTCCGAGGGCATGTCCGCCCCAAACTTGGAGGCCCTTTCGGGGGTGTCGGACAAGATTTTGCTCGGCCCGACACTTTGGGGGTGTCGCTGGTGGCGTGTTTTGGCGTCCGGACCCCAGTGGGCCTTTGGAGGCCCCCGGAGGAGATGCTCTAACTTTCTGGGAAGCCGCCCCCAAAATTTATCTATACTTTTAAAATAAAAAATCTAACATTGAGTTTGAAATCCCTCTCAAATTTTGGGGCGGCTTCTCAGAAAACTGGCTTTCCCAAAATTTATCTATGCTTTTAATATAAAAATCTAACATTGAGTTGAAATCTCTATCAAATTTTGGGGCGGCTTCTACTGAAAACTAAAGGAGGGGCAGCTTCTTGGAGGAGCCGCTAAGAGAACTGGGTCTTAGCCGGGCATTGGCACTCTGTTGCGGGTTTTGCCTAATTATGTGGTGTTGTTGGACCGCATGGGACCAACCGTGTCTGAACTGCCGTAACCCTGGAGGTGTTCTGGTTTCTATGTTGTGTCTTTGATCAATCTTCAGCAGCCGATTCCAGCCGGAAGAACATCTCCAAATGTTGTAAGAGGGCGCTTGTGTTTCTCCAACATCGCTGCTGGTGGCGTCCTCGTGCTTGTCGATCGGTGAACCCTAGTTCATCCTCTGAGCTTCATTTCTATTGGGCTGGTTGTGGCGCATTGTATCAATTGCAAGCTACTGTACACGAGTGTCGTGTATCGATGCACGGACACCGGGAGTATAGGATACCCCCTTTTAGGTTCGGCACGGGGCGCGAAGTAGGCTGAGAATCGTCTTCTCGGGCGGAGTCTAGATCAAGCTCTCCTCTCCACGATCAAAGCATGCAACCAAAGGGACACAAGGAGCTACCCAGGTTCAGGCCGCCCGGAGGCTAAAAGCCCTACTCCTGCATGTCTGGATTGATGGGTTCTTCATAGTATAGCTTACAATGGAACCTCCCGGATGGGGTACCCGGAAGGGTTTTGGCTGGAGGTAGAAGAAGGACAGATCCTGACCCGGAGGAGATCACCTTCCCCTCTACCTTCGCAGGCATAGTCTAGTCTTGCTCTGGTTGGACTTGTGCCTTTTTTTTCCTCCCCCTCCTCCGTGACTTGGTCCTCCTTTTATAGGCTAAGGGGTTGCCACAAGGTCATCTGAGGGGCATGAGGGACCTTCGGGGTGAAGGACCCTCATCATCTAGTTTAGGAGGAGACGTGGCCTCTCCTCAGCCTAGCGTCTCCTTTGGGTTAGGTGGAAGCGTCCGCCTTGGGGTGGACAGGAGCTGACACCACCACGGGCTGTGCTTCCCGCCCGCGCTGCCTTCGCCTTGCTTCCCAAGTCCACGTTGGTAAAGGAAGCTAGGAGTTTTTGTATCCTGAACTTCAGTTCTTTTCAATTTTCCTTTAGCCATCGCACCTGTAACAATGCTGCCCATGAGCTTGCTAAGATGGGAGCAAATTCTGAGTCTGAGGACTCTTACTGGGATATTTCTGCTCCCGGTTGTATCGTTACCGTTTTGGCCAATGATTTAGCTGGGCCAGTTTAATAGAAGTCCTGTTAAAAAGTCAAAAAAAAAAACTATTCATTCAGTATTGCAGTGGAGCTGAATAATAAACACAAGGCCGAGCCCTAATATAATCTTGTCGGCCGGTGTAGAGCGCTTTACTCGTCAGAAATGGGTGTGAAGCGTTTAACAGATTTGGTCCTGGATTCCAAAGAAAAAGTGAAGCTATCTTCTAGTCGGTCTATCTCCAATATGATGCATAGTGGATGGGTCAAGAAATGGTTGGATATGACGCAGGAAAACCATATATGAGCTACAAGGTAATCATGTTATCAAGTTATCCATATGCCGGCAGGACAAATCACTGGACTAATTTGATCGACCCATGCACTTTATAGTCCTTATTTGGAGAAAAAGACGCACAGCCTATAGTTGAATTCGTGGTGGCATTGGCATATTGCGTCAGCTGGTGGGTTCGTGCATGATCCTATATACAGTATCTAGGATGCGTACGTCTTTTCTTTTTGCCGTACCAAGATTCGTTTACGTTCGTTGCAAGTCTCCTGCTCATCGGTTCTGATCAATTAAGGTGGTCGATCTTGTTGGTATGCGCCGGCCGCACGCTTGGGCGTTGCCACGTCGATCGATGGAGTTCTTTGCCGTTGTTTGAACGTACGCTGGCCGCCGCCCGCCGAGCCGCATTGGTCGTTTACGTGCAAGACGACGTACGCACATCAATTCGACTAGGTTTAATTTGGATCATTTACAGATTTACTCCGTTCAATCCAAATTACGAGATGCTTTAGATATGTTAATATAACGTTATAAACTACTCTCCGTCTGGAAAAGGATGTCACAAAAATGGATATATCTCCTTTTCCGGACGGAGGGAGTAGCTACTCTAGCAGAGTGCATGACACGTCTGAATTATGGAAGAAATTAGTCGACCAAATCACGATAGAAAAAGGTTAGCTGGACTCTTGGAAAATGTTCTATGCCCAATTTTTCTGACGGATTGGGTGTCCAGCACCCCATAATTGAGTCTCAATTGGAGGGTGTTGGACATGTGTCCGGTCAATTGGGGGTGCAGCCCACAGCGCAGCGCCCCCAAACAAAAAAAAACTTAAATAATTTCAAACGAATTTAAACGGTTTTCAAATTTCATTCATATTTGTTATATATTACAAAAAGTTTGAATGAAATTTGACAAACCTAACCCTAACCCTAGTCTACTCCTCGTCGGTGGTGTCCAACCACGCGTCGTCGCTGTCGTCGTCGTCGTCAAGCACGACGTAGGCGGAGGAGGAGCCGGCACGGCTGGTGGACGCGCCATCTTGGCGGCGCGGTGCACGGCTGCAGGAGGCGCCGCCGGAGGAGGACGAGGCCGCCATTGCCACCGAGTTGGCGATGGTGGCCATGTACCCGGGGTTGTCGCGCTCGATGGTGGTCACCGAGTCTGCGAGCGCTGCCAGGAACCCCGGCGTGTCGCCGTCGTGCTCGTTCCGCAGCGGGGACGGCACGGCGTACCCGTACGGGATCGTCTCCACCGGAGGCGGCAGCGTCCTGGGGCGGCGTAGGTGCAGGAGGCCGCGCGGTGGGGATTGGGCTCGGGGTCGAGCGCGGATGACGATGCCGCCGCCTCCACGACGCGGCGGCGATCACCGCTCCTCCTTCACCCTGGAGAAGCAGGGTGGCGCGCGGCGCTGCTGGTTGTCGACGGCGCGGCGTCGCGGTGGCAGCGGCATCAGTCGAAACGGGGTAGGGTTCCCCGTTGCGGCATGCCGGCTGCGGCCTCGATGGCCGAAGCCACCGTGTGGCCGGTCGTCTCCCACCAATCGTGGCGCCCATCCGCATTCTAGCGGCCTGACGCCGTGGAGTTGATCGTCTTCTCCGTCTGCCGGCGCTCCCGCCGGAAGCGATCCATCCACGCCGCCCAGTTCTGGTCGTCGTAGTCTGGGTCGGCGCGCTGCTCCATTGTGAGCGAGCTCCGGCGCCGGGCGATGGCGCGCGTGATCTGGTCCGGCGTCACAGGCAGCGGAGGAACGGGGAGCCCGCCTTTTTAAGACGTGGCCCAGTTCTTGGGGAGGCGGGAATCCGGCGGGACGAGCAGCCCGTACCCGAAGAGCTCCCACGCCTCCTTCATGCCGATGGTGCGCCCGATGCGGCTATTGCCCGACTCGTCGTGGTTCGACATTGCGCGGCGGGGGAGGTGGGTGCGGCGAAGGAGGTAGAAGTGGGGGATGTGGGGAAGCAGGCGAGGAGGTGTGAGTGCGGCGATGGGGGCGCGGTGGAGGGGCATATATAGCGGCGAGGGAGGAAGATGGGCGGTGCGCGACCATCCATGCCGGCGTAAATGCGTGCGTGGGAACGCCGGCGCGTGGACTGCCGCGCATGCTGTCGCCGGCGTTAATGCAACGCGTGGTGACAAGCCTGCCGTCGTGTAGTCGCCTCGCCTCCCGTCCCGTCCAGTCGCGTCATCTCGGAGACCGCCCAGCGACTGTGCGAGGCCATTAACGCAGGCGGAACGGCCTCCTGCGCGCCCTCATTAACACGGGCTCGACGGCCTATGTGTATGACGGGCAGGCCACCCCTATCCGAGGGCATGTCCGCCCCAAACTTGGAGGCCCTTTCGGGGGTGTCGGACAAGATTTTGCTCGGCCCGACCCTTTGGGGGTGTCGCTGGTGGCGTGTTTTGACGTCCGGACCCCAATGGGCCTTTGGAGGCCCCGGAGGAGATGCTCTAACTTTATGGGATGCCACCCCCAAAATTTATCTATACTTTTAAAATAAAAATCTAACATTGAGTTTGAAATCCCTCTCAAATTTTGGGGCGGCTTCTCAGAAAACTGGCTTTCCCAAAATTTATCTATACTTTTAATATAAAAATCTAACATTGAGTTGAAATCTCTATCAAATTTTGGGGCGGCTTCTACAGAAAACTAAAGGAGGGGCAGCTTCTTGGAGGAGCCGCTAAGAGAACTGGGTCTTAGCCGGCCATTGGCACTCTGTTGCGGGTTTTGCCTAATTATGTGGTACTGTTGGACCGCATGGGACCAACCGTGTCTGAACTGCCGTAACCCTGGAGGTGTTCTGGTTTCTATGTTGTGTCTTTGATCAATCTTCAGCAGCCGATTCTAGCCGGAAGAACATCCCCAAATGTTGTAAGAGGGCGCTTGTGTTTCTCCAACATCGCTGCTGGTGGCGTCCTCGTGCTTGCCGATCGGTGAACTCTAGTTCATCCTCTGAGCTTCATTTCTATTGGGCTAGTTGTGGCGCATTGTATCAATTGCAAGCTACTGTACATGAGCATGTGTTCTTGCCATTCGGGATTCACCGGAGGCGGGTGAGAGCGACTCTGCTGCGGATTCTCAGATTTAATGGTCAAGACCCTCCTGGATTGAGCTCGGTGATGGCTAATTTAGATTTTCAGCTCATTCCCTTACCTCAGAGGCATCTGCCAACGCGATTGCTGGTTGAGCCGCTGGCTCTACGATTGGCTAGATCGCAAGAGGCCCGTGAAGAGTACGATTGCAGGTGTTTCGAGTCCGAGTTCTCGCCGGACCCCCGAGCAAGCTCCAGTTGTACTCTTTTGTTCCGAATTGTTTCTTCAGTAGCTTATCTCATATGTGTGAAGCTAGGCAACTCTCTTTCTCAGGGTGAAGGTTGTAATGTATGTTCTGTAATATGTCTTAATATCTAATAATAGTCATTTCTTGTTTAAAAAAACCGTGTCTGAACTAATCAAGAATTATTTTAGTGTATGGATAAAGAGTATTTCCAGACACCTGTACGAAGTAGGAAGCGGTAATAGTGGATACAAGAATTCATCCTTGATTCTGTAAAAGACAGCTTATTTTTTATTAGTGCAGTGTTTGCAATCTCACTATGATCGATCCACCGGCCGAATCGGAGGACGGAAGGAGCGGCCGTGGAATATGACGACACGGCCAAATTGACCTCCGCGGGGCCCGGAAGATCCTACTCCGATACAATACAACCAGGAGGATCGCGCGCCGTCGCTTTCTGGTACGAGGCGCCACGTAATGCTGCGTTGGAGACACGACACCACACGGCAGTAGGGTGCGTAGTACTGCGCGCGCGGTAGGTAAGGCCAGTGCCGCGACCACCACGTTACCCTATCCTGCCGACAGCCGGGAGCACGTACGTGGTTGTCTTGTGAGGCAGTGACGTGGTAGGTCGTTGGTAGTTCACTGTAGGGCGGCTACGTAGATCCGTCGAGCCGCACCGGCCGGCGATTGTCGTCGGAGCGCCGCCCATCGATCGATGTCGCAACAACCGTCAACCAGATATAAACGAGCCATACCGGCGGGCGCCACTGACCAGATATATAGCGCGTATGCATGAGATGATCATCGGCCGGCCGGTCGAATAACAGACCCCGGACCGATCTGGACGTGAGTGATCTCACTCTCGTCATCCCCGTCTCCGTCCGTCCGTCCGCCGACGAGCCAACCCTCTCCCGGCACGATTCGATCAGGCGCACCGTGTCCGGTCGCGGTGTCTCCAGCACATTCCGACGTGCCCACCAAATCTTAACATTTCAAGGGAAATCAGAACCGACGCGTGGGCTCGTACAGCCTCCACGCGACCAGGGAACAAACTTGGCCGCCTTCCCATATGCTTTCAAACTCTGCAGGTTCCAACCAAATCACAGCATATGTTTCCGTTTTTATAATCCGATTCAAACATATATCGAGATGTCAAAAAGTCTCTAGGTGTACATCTCAACGATCTATGTGATCACAAAATCGTTTCGCCGAAAAACCGATATTTTTTATGGTGTGTGTGAAAAGACAAAGAAAAGTCACTTAATTTCTAAAAGGTTTTTTGCGAGTCATTTTTTACCTTTTTTACACATGCCAACAAAATTGACGTGGCATAAAATATCAAGATATACGAGTGAAATTTGTATTCGGATTTTTTTGACATTTTAAAATGTATTTTTTGTTGGTAGGAGCATTTATTCCCATGCGTCAAAGTGAATTTCCCTAATGCAATGGGAAATATAAATTTTTCACGTTGCATTCGTATAATTTAAAACACTTTCTTCTATAGTACTCTCTTCGTTCCAAATTGTAAGGCGCGAAATTTTTGTGCTGGTCTTTTATCTTTGATTTTGACTACTAATATATACTGAAATATATGGATTGTGAATATAAAAATGGTACTTTTTTCCCTTCAATTTAGGATATGACCCCAAAGTCTACTATGGAAATTCTTCGGGGAGAGATGTGCTTTGTATCAAAGACAATTCCTGGTCCAGACGAGGGAAAAGTTTGGGTATCTTTTATTAAATGGCTCGAATAGATAGCGAGCCAAGAGATGCCATGCAGTGCTAGTTTTGAAGACAGGAGGGCACACTCAAGCTCTTTTGATCGTTACCGACGACGTCGGATTCGTCTTGCAATTTATTTTCATTTTATATATCATTGTACTAATTTTATGGATATATTATAAGTATAAGTCATGATCAAACTTATACGTTGACCGGTAAAGTTTAAGGGTGCGGGAGAAAAAGAGGCATAGCGTCCTACGCCTCTTTCAGTGTCGATGCAATGGAAAATCCCCGACTCCGCTGGGAATCACACATACTACCTCCGTCTGTGAACAAGTGTACATCTAGGTTTTGTACAACGTCAAAACTTTAATATTTTGACCAACTTTATAAGGAAACATAGCGGCATTTATTACACTAGATTAGCATCACTAGACTCGTTTTGAAATGTATTATCATAATATATCAATTTCATGTCATATACTCCCTCTGTTTCATAATGTAAGATTTTTTAGGGGTACACATGTTATCTAGATTCAGACTAAACAGAGTGTATATACACACTAAAATGTGTCTAAATGCATGTGTATATATGTGAATGTGGAAAAAATCTAAAACATCTTATATTGTGGATCGATGAGAGTATGTGACTACTCTTTGTATAAAGTTGGTCAAAAAATTATATTTTAATTCAATACAAAAGGTAAAATACACTTAGTAACGAGCAGGAATCGCGAACAATCGTAGGTGGTTAATCAGTTAAGCTCAGTGCGCGGGCGTCAGCGGATCCACCAGCCGCTGGTGCGGTCGGGTGCAGAAATGGCAAGTTTTTTCTTTTTTTTTGAGAATCTGCAGAAATGGCAAGTGAACTGCCGGTCCGACGCTATCTGGGCCTAGAGTGCTGTTACGTCGTTGCGGGGCCCTACGTCAGGTGCGTGTGCGTTGGTGGCCCGGCCAGCCGGCCCGGTCCCGCGTTATCCTGAAACCTTGTCGATAGAAGCTGGTCGGCTTCGTGGCTGGTGTCGAACGCTGCCTAGACATGAGGACGCCCGGAAATGGTTGCTGCTTTGCTAGAGAAGACGCTTGCGTGAGGCTGTAGCACTCAGGGCGCTTTGGATTGGTCGACTGTCACTCACTGTCACTGATCTGCACCGACCGGCATTGGTGCCGGTAGGCCGCTAGATCGATCTGGGTGAAGTTATACGGCAAAAGACAGATATTGGGCGTGGTCAGCGATGAGGTCGACCCGCCATGAGATGAGATCGCCGGACGCCGGGCAGCTGCATCTTTTCGTGCTTAGTACCGTGAGGCGTGAGCTACTAGCTCATAGTGCATGGAAGGGCCGTCAGCCCGTCAACTTAGCTAGTTACCTGTGAATCCCTCCTAGGTTTGCACCATTGTTATCGCGTGTTCACCGGCGACAATGCATCCAGCCAGCGATAAACTTGTCCGGTAGCACACAATTAAGAATCTCGAGTTACTTAGCCATGATCTGTATCTCACGAGGCTTTTGTTGTACTACAGATCGGTTTTCAACCATTTTGAAGTTATTGAACTGCTCCATCGCATACAGTTCACCTCCGGCATCTGCTACACTGAATTTAGAGTCCAGTGCATCCCACATATTTTTGGCATCCCGAATAGGCAAATAAGTATCAACCAGTTTATCTCTTAGCAAACTCAGGACATTACCCGCAAAGATTAAAATGGCCTCCCTTAACGTTTTCTGTCCTTCAAGAGTAAGCAGACGTCTCGGAGAAAAAAGTGTTTGTCCAATTTTTAAAAATTATTCACAAGGTTCAAAATCAGAGTAACTTAATAAAAGAACTTTCATATGATTTTAAAAAAATAGAACTGGAAAAGAACAAGAAATCGGAAAAATGAAACAGAAAACAGAAAACAAAAATGAAAAAAATTCGTTGCCTACTTAGGCCGGCCCACTGGGCGGACCATGCGTCGGTGGCGTAGCTCACGCTAGGAGCGTCAAATACGATCCCTCCTAACTCGGCAAAACTGGTTGGCTCAATAATAGACAAGGCCACGAAAAGGCGAGCAGGCCCAACTTACTCATTCGTATAGCTCACCGTACTCTCATTCTGTCCTCAGAAGGAGAAAAAAAAGGAAAAGTATAGTAATCATCCGGGGGATCTTTGGGAAAGATCACCCGGGTCCTGGTGAGGTCCCGCTTTTGCTACCGTGTAGCAAATAATTGCCCGCTTTTGCTCCTATGTAGCAAAAAATGGTTCGTCCAGAAAATAGATTAGAAAGACCGATTTTCGCCGGCGACCTCACCGGACTCGCCGGACCTCACCGGAGAGCTCACCGGAGATCCCGTAGCAAAACAGATGTGCTATTGTAGCAAAATCAATTTCGCCGGAGAAAAGACCGATTTCGCCGGCGGCCTCACCGGACTCGCCGGACCTCACCGGAGACCTCGCCGGAGATCCCGTAGCAAAAAAAATGTGCTATCGTAGCAAAATCGGTTTCGCCGGCGACATCGACGTAGACCTCGTCGGAAACATCGTAGCAAAAAATTTATCCTATTGTAGCAAAACACATAACAATAATAGCAAAAAAATTGTTATATTGCAGCATCGTAGCATGCACACGCCGCCGGAGAAGGTCTCCGGCAATGTCTCCGGCGAGAGTCTCCGGCGAAGTTGATTTTGCTACAATAGAACTTTTCTGTTGCTACAATAGCATAAACTTTTTGCTACCACGTCTCCGGCGAGGTCTCTGGTGAGGTCTCCGGCGATGTCTCCGGCGAGAGTCTCCGGTGAAGTTGATTTTGCTACAATAGAACTTTTCTGTTGCTACAATAGCATAAACTTTTTGCTACCACGTCTCCGGTGAGATCTCCGGCGAGGTCTCCGGCGAGGCCAGAATTTTTCCCTTCATGTTTTGTGTACGAACCGTTTTTTGCTACAATGCAGCAAAAGCGGGACGATTTGCAGCAAAAAGCGAGAGTTTTGTAGCAAAAGCGGGATTAGCCTATATTAGTAGACACGTGTCCGGCTGGCGACCCGGGGGATCGGACGGAAAGATCCCCCGGGGGACGCCTAGTCCTGTCCGAAAAAAAACGCTTGTTTAGAAAAAAAACAAGCTCACCTTACTCTGTCGTCTCTCTCGTCGTTCGAGTCCCAACGCAGATCTTCCCGATCTCCCAACCGCGCGAGCTCCCACAACAAACAACACTGCCCCCTCCCCGGATCTCCAGATCTCTCGCGCTCACGCCTGAACCCGCTCCCCCCGCGACGACGCCGCTGCCGCACGCGGCGGGCGCGGCGAGATGCTCCGCCTCAGGGCGTTCCGGCCGACGAGCGACAAGGTGGTGAAGATCCAACTCCACCCCACTCACCCCTGGCTGGTCACCGCCGACGCCAATGACCGCGTCTCGGTCTGGGATTGGGAGCACCGCCAGGTACCACTTCCTACCTGAGATCCCGCGCTGAATTGGGCCCTCTTATACTTTTCGTCCCCATTTGTGCTCGTCCTGCCGAACCAGCTTTAGCAACCTCTGTCTGCGGTTGAACTGATCTCCACTTGCTTTGGAATGCGTTGGTGTGTGGGGGATTAGGTTATCTATGAGCTGAAGGCGGGCGGCGTCGATGAACGGAGATTGGTCGGTGTGAAGCTTGAGAAGCTCGCAGAGGGAGAAACTGGTATGTTGTGCAGTAATTCTGGTTGAAATAGCTTGTTGGGCATGCCATAGAGTTGTTAGGCGCGGTTGGAGTGATAATGTTAGATTTGCCAGTTGAATAGCAATGGGCTGTTGCTTAAATTGTTCAAATGCGTGGTTTTAACTGATTCCCAGTTAAATTAGTCATTGATATTTAATAAACAACCGTATTCTTACACATTCATCTTCAAAAAGCAACAACAATGATAATTGTTGTACTGATAGTGGTTTGAGAAACTTTAGGATTTTAGAGATTCCACTTTTTACCCCATAGTTGTGATTTTGTGACACATTACCCCATTTAGTGATAATTTTACCGAAATGTTCTATATAGGAATTTCGAACACGGTTTTACCCCCATTTTAGCATTATATATGTGTTGTTAGATAAGACCATGTTAAGTCGATGTGGAAAGAAAAAATATGTAAAAAATAGCTGGCATCATCGACTATCGATGCAGCCTTTTCTTCATCATATGTTCTATTCCTCTCATACATCCTGCTAATTTTGAGCCTAAATCATCACCTCATATTTTGTCCAACGGGAATGCATGAGAAAAAGAGGGTCCAAAGTTTCTGAAAAGGGTAATCTAGACGATTTTTTACAAGATGGGGTAATTAGTGTCACAAATGCACAACTAGAGGGTAAAAAGTGGAATTCACTCTTACTATTTTAGAGCTGATACGCAATCTGGTTGTTGAACTACTACACGTTGCCCAGTTGTATCCTCGAATTAAAAAAACTGACCGAAGCAGTCTTGAACTTTGAATTTTGGCTTGCTTACTTCTCGCTGCTCATGGTGGTGCTACATGTGAATCATCTGACTCAATACAACCAAGTCACTTCCCAGTCATAGCGTACAAAAAATCCCAATACTCGTCCAGCCCTGGAGCTTATTCACTTATGAAGTCCAGACCGAAGTAGCCTCCAAATTCCTTTCACATTAATCCTAGAAAAACCCAAACTGCTGTGCTGTGGGCATGCTATTCCGTGAAGCTTCAGCCAAAGGCAGCCCTGGAAGCCGGTTCTGTTTGGTTTGCAGCATTTTGTGGTGATAAAGCCAATCCAAAAGCTGGAACTAACAGGTCCTAAGAATTCTTATGTGTGTCAACTCTTTTGTGTGTTGCAAATACATATAATAAATAATGGCAGCATAGTTGGAATGGATGCACAATATCTTCGTAACATGGTCTGAGATTCTGAGTACAATATTATCTGTTGCACAATTTATAAGGGGTATTTGGGTCTTTTGAGTGTTATGACTGGGGTGAGACTTGCCTACTGCGTTAGCTTGTCCACGTTTAGTGACACATAATGAAGGGATGAAGAGAGCCGAAAATTCAGGCCTTCAGGGGCCTGGTTGCTGGTTATCCAGTTCAAGAACTAAATTGAGCCCCAAGTGATAGTTCGAGAGCCATTTTTTTACATTGTTTATATGTAACCACGATATCTAGTATAATTTTGATTTTGAAAGTAATTTGTGAAACTTATTTAGAAAACATTCCTCAGTCCTAACTCTCAAGTGCAAGATAAATTGTAGTCCCTGTAGAAGCTGGTTTGAATTTAATTTTTATGACAATAGTCTGTTTTCTGGTTTCACAACGTTCCCCTCAACCTTCACTATACATGGTTCTCAGTTATTTGCTTTAGTTCCGCATTCTCTTTTTTTTAAGATGGGCTGTAGAAGCAACATACCATATGATATATATACTTTTGTCTTACGATACCTTTGTCAAAACCTGTGCACATTCAAAAGGAAAACCCACTGAGGCAATCCGAGGCGGAAGGTATTGATTTGGAAGTTTTGTTATTTTCCCATGGCCATTTTACATGGTATCTTGCCTGACATCCCTATCGGCCAACTGTTACACTCCAAGTGTAAAGCAGGTTTCCTTTTATGACGACGATGTGCGCTTTTGGCAACATTGGCGCAATTGCTCTGCTGCTGCTGAGGCTCCAACTGCAGTTAATCAACAATCATCCGCTTTCAGTGCACCTGCACCATCTACAAGAGGAAGGCATTTTGTTGTCATTTGTTGTGAGAACAAAGCAATATTTTTGGACTTGGTCACTATGCGTGGCCGTGATGTTCCCAAGCAAGAACTTGATAACAAGTCACTTTTATGGTACAATTACTTTGTAGAGTACCCATCCTTATGTCTACATGCATTTCTTTTCATTTATTCATGGTGTTTAGTTTTCCTTTAACATATTGGGTTGGTGATGTAAGGTATAAAATAGGAAAAACTTATTTTACTTGTGATGCTTGTCCTGCATCATTTAAAGCCTATAGGCTATACTGGTCGGGAACCATTTCTGGCAGATGAGTATCCCTGGGTCAATGTTTCTTGGAAATAATAGTAATTAATCGTTATTGTTAGGTATCATATTTGTAATTTTCACAACAGCATATTTGTTTCTAAATCCTAACTACACGCACTTTGGTGATATTAACAAATACGTCTGCATGTGGTATCGATTCCAACATTTTAGCATTATTCTATAACTGGAACCTGGGCTTGAACTTAGCTGAAATGTTACATTCATAAAACTCATGCTCCTTTTTTATTGGCGTCACTGCATTTCCTTGTATATTTTGACCATACAGTAATATATGAGAGAATGAATCAGTTATTACCAACTCCGATAGATGATTAAGAACTACAAACAGCTTGGCTTATGTTATTTAGTTATCTCCAAAACCCAATGCAACATACATCTGTTGAACAGCAACAAGTAATTTAAAGCTTTAGATTAGTGCTAGATTTGACTTAGATCATGTTTGTGCTTTTGCAGTATGGAGTTTCTCTCGAGGTCATCTTCTAGTGATGCCCCTCTTGTTGCATTCGGGGCATCTGATGGCGTGATCAGAGTTCTCTCAATGATGACATGGAAGGTTACACATCTTATACTTGCCCCCTCCGCTTCTTTGTAATTGCATTTCAAACCTAGCAGTTTGGTCCTTGCAGCTCGTGCGAAGGTATACTGGTGGACATAAAGGAGCAATATCTTGCTTAATGACATTCATGTCTGCAGCCGGCGAGGTAATTTTTCTCATATTCTGTTTTGTTGTAGGTTTTGGTCTCTTCTATTTGGTCATCAAACTGTGATTTTCCCTTATTGACTGTTGTGTCCATATGCTATTTGCTTGTGTTGTTTCTTGTACTTATCTGCTATTTCATTGTTGTTAGTTTCTGCAGCATTTTAGTTTTCCACATGGTAGTGTTGTATCATTACTTATCAGTAAGTATGTGTTGCTTCAGGTACATTTAGTTTCTGGTGGTAGTGATGGTCTGCTGGTATTATGGAGCGCTGATCATATCCATGACTCTCGTGAACTTGTACCTAAGATTAGCTTGAAGGTATCATTTTAACATATATTTTTACTGCTTTTTTAATGCATAGTATTTAGATTAATTATGTAAATAACATTAGTAAGCAGTTTCTCACGTGGGTTGTTTGATACTGGTTCTTTTCTGTGGGTATCTTTCCGAAGGCTCATGACGGAGGGGTGGTTGCTGTTGAACTTTCAAGAGTAATGGGAAGTGCTCCGCAACTCATTACAATAGGGGCTGATAAAACTTTAGCCATATGGGATACTGTTACATTCAAGGTATGTATACTCAATATTTCCGTGAAACTATGTGTTTCATTATTCTAGGAAGAGCTTATACAATAGCATATTTGCTATGCAGGAAATAAGACGCATTAAACCAGTACCTAAGCTTGCCTGTCATAGTGTTGCATCTTGGTGTCATCCTCGTGCACCAAACCTTGATATTCTGACTTGTGTCAAGGACTCCCATATTTGGTATGATTTTCTTGTGTTTGGAAGGAAACATCAGATTCTAGATATTCTATATAGTAATTAAAAAATATACGTGCATAATTTTGCATTCTGGACTGTTACAGGGCCATAGAACATCCGACTTATTCTGCTTTAACAAGACCGCTCTGTGAATTGTCCTCGCTTGTTCCTCCACAAGCACTTGCGCAGCATAAGAAACTAAGGGTAGGCTTCTCGACTGATATCTTTAATAGAAAATATTATTTTGTCATTTCAGGTCAAGTTGTTTTGTTTTTGTGTTTATGACTATTATGTTATGCTTCCACAATATTGTGTAAAAATTTATTCCTTTCTCATTTTCTCTGAGCTTTAGCAATTGTAGTACTGCGGAGCTAGGTATGTGTTTTGTAAGTAAGAATGTGGCACAAAGCCTGAGTGTAAGAACTTAACAATCACTGGTCATATTGTTAACGTTGTCTCCTGTCCTATTTGTGGCGTATTAGATTTCGTTAAGACAAGATTTTGACGAAGAATTACTCCATTTCATATGATACCGATTTCATGTCATAAAACACATATTAAAAAAGTGATTCTTTGTCAAAGTCTTGTCTGAACAAAACCTTATACGCCCCACAAATAGGAACGGATGTAGTATTAATTATTTAGGTGTTAAACTTATGTCTCTACTCTCCAGTGTCTATAACGATGCAGTTTGCAAAACCTGTATACCACATCATTCTGGACTTAAAAATGGAAAGCTTATCACACATCTGTGAAAGATAATTTGAATGTACATAATGTAAAAAAAATCGGTTCACAGTACTCTATTGCTGATGAATGCTGGTTTCCGTATAAAGATAAAGCTACTGTTATGCATTTTCTTAAGCATGCTAACATAGACTGAGCTTTGTGTCTACTCTAGGTTTACTGCATGGTGGCACATCCCTTGCAACCACATCTTGTTGCTACTGGAACAAATATCGGTATTATCTTAAGCGAGTTTGATCCAAGAGCACTTCCAGCTGTTGCTCCTTTACCAGCACTGGCAGAAAGCAAGGAACACTCTGCTGTTTACATTGTTGAAAGAGAACTTAAGTTACTGAACTTCCAATTGTCAAACACAGCAAATCCGTCCCTAGGAAGTGCATCTGAAACAGGAAGAGCAAGGAATGAATCTATGGATCAGCTGATAGTAAAGCAATCCAAGAAGCATATCAGCACGCCTGCTCCTCATGATTCATATTCAATCCTCTCAGCTAGCAGCTCTGGAAAGTAAGTATTATGCCATCTTATCGCAATATTGCTTAGCACTTGTGTACTACGAAAGAAGCAGACAATCATCTACTTATTCATAAATCTCACGTTGATTGCAGTACGCATAGGCCCTAGCTGAATTCGTTCTAGTCTTCATTCTGGATATTGCTGCATTAATGCATTATACATTGTGTGTGAGAAGTTTAGTGTTGCATCATATTTACTTCACCGTTATGTGCTATGAGTTGGTCATTGCAAGATGTCTGTTTAGAAGTCAATGTTTGGCTGTCTAATCTATTTTGCACGTCCTACTAATTTACAGTGTTTGTGTAGGCTATAGTTAGTTGCTCCTTAGGTATATGTTATGATTTTTGTGTAAAATCTATTTATTTATTTGCAGGTACGTTTCAGTTGTATGGCCAGACATTCCATCGTTTGCTGTGTACAAAGCTAGTGATTGGTCAGTTGTTGATTCAGGTACAGGAAAACTTTTTGCGTGGGACAGCTGTCGTGACAGATATGCTCTGGTCGAGAGTGCATTGGCTCCAAGGATGCCACTTATTGTGAAAGGTGGTTCTTCTAAAAAGGCAAAAGAAGCCGCCGCAGCAGCAGCTCAAGCAGCAGCTGCAGCAGCTAGTGCTGCTTCTGCAGCCACAGTACAAGTTCGCATTTTGTTAGATGATGGAACAGCTCATGTTTTGCAGAGGTCCATTGATGGCCGCAGTGAACCGGTTGGTAATCATCATTTATGATATATTTTTACAGACTTAATGGAGAATCTTCCCTTTTCTTTAGATACACCAATTTGACAACGTTTGGTTTTAGAGCGGCAGTAATTATAGTCCTTTTAATTTGTGGTTTTGTGTCTTGATGGAAATATGAAGACCATCCGCGTCACTTATAGAAAGCCATCATGCCATGCTCGGCATATACTGGACAATTTCCATCCTATGTTACTTAGTTGCATTCAGACATTCTTGAAACAAATACGTTAAAACAAATAGTTGACCACATTCATTTTTTGTGGGGGGGGGGGGATAATAGAGGCATAGAGCTATAGTTTCGTAAATACGTAAATATTTGATATAAAAGGCTCATGTTCTCTTTCTGGGCAGAAAGGTTATAGTTCAGTTAATGTTGATCTCTATCATACAAATTACAACTTGTGATTTACTTCTGATTATCAGGTCATCAGTTTTCTTATTATGCTTGGTTAAATTGTACCCAGGTTACTTATTTGTGAACTCTATTGTGTTGCCATTGTTTAGGAAATGTCCGTGGATACCTTGGTTTAGCTGTCTTGCATATCAGTGTTACTGAAACATAAGTTGATCTGCAATGCCATTTTGATGTTCGCATGGTTGTGCATTCTTGCTTTCACCCGTAAGCACATATCCTTGGTTGATCAGTGAAAGAATCTTAGTTTTCTGGCCATATAGCTACATGATCTTTCTTTAGGCACATATCCTTGGGACTGAAGGTTTTTCATTTTATTTTTGTGGGTTTCAATGAAATTTTTCAATATAGGCCATTTGAATCATAAGATGAGACCACCAAAATTCCTATGGATTTCCTTTTCTGCACCCCAGTTCTATAGGATTCGTAACAAGAGGTTTGACCTCATGGAAATTTCCCTTTATTTCCTGGATGCACTCTCTCTCTCTTGAAATTCTTGCAAAAATCCTTTGGAGCACCAAATGCCATGTTTGCAGATTCCTTTTTCGTTTCCTGTAGGATGCAATAAGTCATGACATCTCAATCGTACTGTTTTTCTTATTCCCGCGTACTAAAATCCCGTGTTACAAAATGACTTAGTTTAGCGTGTTGTTCTTAGCATTTTTGTTGTTTCAAGAGGTTTATGGTTGTACTCTTGCAGGTCGTTGGCTTGCATGGTGGTGCTCTGCTTGGTGTCACATACCGGACATCTCGTAGAATAAGTCCTTTGACAGCCACAGCTATATCAACTGTTCAATCAATGCCCCTATCAGGCTTTGGAGGAAGCGGATCATCTTTTGCTTCGGATGACCCATTTTCCACCAGAGAAGGGCCGCCCCAAAATTTCCAGTTATACAGGTATCTATGCACCTATGTATTTCATGCTTCCTGGATATCTATAAAATTTATTTGTTGGCAGATACATGATGATTGCCATGCTATGTATTGCATATATTAATCTTTTGCTAACGTTTTTACTTCCTATACCCATGATATTTGCAGCTAATGTCTGTTACCTTAAAACTGCCTACTTAGCTATATTTGATTCATGCAGCTGGGAGACCTATCAGCCTGTAAGCGGCCTACTTGCACAACCTGAGTGGACCGTGTGGGATCAAACTGTTGAATATTGCGCATTTGCTTATCAGCAGTATATTGTAATTTCTTCCCTGCGACCTCAGTTTAGGTATCTCGGAGATGTTTCAATTCCCTTTGCTACTGGTGCTGTTTGGCACCGCAGACAGTTATTTGTGGCTACACCAACAACCATCGAGTAAGTTAACTCTTCTGTGCGCAGTTCGAATTGTTCATTTAGTGTGCCTCCATATTTTCGTTATCATGTGTTCCCAACTTCCACTGCTGAGTCTGTTTCAAGCTCTTGGCTTCTTTTATAATGCTATACTTGTCTGTGATTTGAGATGGTAAATGCAAATCAAAGGTGCCGTATGAAGCTTAGGAGTCCTTGTACGTTTCAGGCCATATTATCCAATGAGTTCTAAAAACTATATTACATTCGTTAAGTTGTATAATAATAATATACAGTCAATGGTGTAAAAAGTATGTGCTAGGATATTGAGAAGGCAGCTACTTTTAAATGGATTTCTGGTAATCGTATATTTTTGCCAGCAAACAGTTTTTTGATGCTTTGATGCACTCTGGTTCTGGAAAGAGAGCTTTGATAGCACATGGGACATCTTGCTATCTCTTGAACTTTTGAACAATATTTTCAGGTGCGTTTATGTTGATGCTGGAGTTGCTGCAATTGACATCGAGACAAAAAGAGAAAAGAAGAAATGAAAGCAAGAGAAGCTCAGGGTCGAGCAGTTGCAGAGCATGGGGATTTGGCTCTTATCACAGTTGAAGCCCCCCAGGTTACGGCAAGTGAGAAAATCTCATTAAGACCTCCGATGTTGCAGGTGCGTAATTGTATATGTCAAATGCTGTTAGTAACCCTTTTTTTTACCTTGATCATTTTCTTCCGTGTTCATTAAATGTTAATGGAACTCAGGGTTACTGGTATAATCTTAATTTTAATGTACTTTATGTGTTATGCGACTTTTTTTAACTTTGGCTCTTCGTACTTCTTTTTTATATATTAGCTAATATTATGAGGTCATGTGATTACAGCTTGTACTTCGTAATTTTCCAGGTTGTTCGTTTAGCCTCCTTTCAGCATGCTCCTTCAATACCACCATTTATAGTGCCAAAGCAACCCAAAATGAATGGGGATGATTCGTTTCTGAAAGATTTAGATGATAGAAGATTTGCTGAAGTCGCTGTTGCTGGAGGAGGGGTATCGGTTGCAGTAACCCGCTTTCCTGCAGAGCAGAAAAGACCTATTGGACCACTTGTCCTGGTTGGTGTCAGAGATGGAGTTCTGTGGCTTGTTGACAGGTACTGTAATACATACTCTAAGGACATCAAGAGCAGTTCCATATCCTTTATGCGCAAGGAAGTGCTGATGAAAACAGCATTCATTAAATATAACTTATTTTATTTTTATTTGTTCTGGTGATATGTGAGGTGCAATTCTGACATCTTACAACATTCCTCAAAGGTATATGTGTGCACATGCCTTGTCTCTCAGCCATCCTGGTATAAGATGTCGGTGCCTTGCAGCATATGGAGATCCAGTCAGTGCTGTGAAATGGTACGTTTTATGGTTTAGAGCATTTATTGGCTTTTGCAAGCGTAGGAGTGACAACTTAAAAACCAATCATGCAGGGCTACTAGACTTGGCCGAGAACACCATGATGACCTTGCTCAGTTTATGCTTGGAATGGGCTACGCTACTGAAGCACTTCATTTACCTGGAATATCTAAGAGGTGAGAATTCTTGCTGCCTGAATTTTTCTTTTCAGATATTCATGTGTTTCTTTTTATTCAATTTTATTCTCATGTTTCTCTTTGATAGATAGATCCATACTCTTTTCATGAGTTCATATTTGTGCTTATATTTCTCAGGTTGGAGTTTGATCTTGCAATGCAGAGCAAGGACTTGAAAAGAGCACTTGCATGTTTGCTGACAATGAGCAATAGCCGAGACGTGGGGCAAGAAACTACTGCTACTGATGTTACACAGATTCTCAATTTAGCAGTAGCTAAGCAGGCCAAGCAAGAAAGTCTTGCAGATGCTGTGCAGGGAATAGTGAAATTTGTCAAGGATTTTTTGACCTTATTGATGCGGCAGATGCCACCGGCCAGGCTGAAATCGCTCGTGAAGTTTTGAAGAGATTAGCCGCTGCAGCTTCTGTAAAGGGAGCTCTACATGGACAAACCTTACGTGGCCTGGCACTCCGTCTTGCAAACCATGGGGAGCTTACTAGACTGTCGGTATGCTACTTTGACCTAATAATATTTTACTATTAGAGCTTGGTTCTCGCCCATAATGGTGATTTCCAGCTGTGATGGTAGTTACAAAATGTCATGATTATGGAGTACCTATAGACCACATGTTTACTATTGGTAACTGTTTCTGGAATACGGCGAGGCTCCTAGTTGATGCATGCATGCTAAAACCTGATGTTTCCTTTCTGTTGACGTATATATTTCATTTATGATGGTTTGTACATGTTAAGAATTTCTTAGGAGCAATCACTAATTTGCACCTTTCCAGGGTTTGGTGACCAATTTGATCACAGCTGGCCATGGGCGTGAAGCAGCATTTGCAGCTGCAGTTCTGGCGATAACGCCCTCATGGAAAAAGCATGGCAAGACACAGGAATGCTGGCAGAGGCTGTTTTACATGCTCAAGTAAGTTTCATATTAATTCCATTCTTTCATGTATGCTTACGAATTTATACTACTACAAAAAACACGAGTTTGGTGTGGAGCAATCAGTCTTAGACATGCATAATCTTTAGATCCGATTGCTGAGAATAGAAGGTGGTCCTTTACTCCCGAATATCTCTCGTACTCATTGTCTTTTAGTTACTCCTCCATTAGTTGCTTAAATAATCAGAACACACTCCTACCAATAGTTCCTAAAACCTAAAGCACCATCGACATCCTGCCTCAGACGCATGTGTTTTCTGCTGACTATACGACCTCTTCTTCCTCTCCATTTCCTAACGCCTTCTTCTCAATTGATTTCTGTATATTAAAAATCTAAATGCATCATGTATAGATGAGAAAAAGAATGGAGTTGCTGCGCTTTCTTGCAGTTCGAACTAGCATGAAATGAGTCCATCTATTGTGAAGCACTGGTTCTTCCTCCAAAAAATAATAATATTGTGAAGCATTTTGGCTGCACGGGCTTATATATTGTGCAAATACATTGCAAAGAACTTATATGATTGCTAGTGACATAATTGCTTATGCAATAAGCCGATCATAATGATTTGTCCATAATGAAGTATTTTCTCGAATATATATTTGCTGCTTCTGTTCTCCTAAAGATGGCATCGCCTTTATGACAATGGGTATGATTTCAAGTTCTTACAAGGTTTTTCCACTCTCTAGGCCCATGGTCGTCCGTCATTAAGGAGCTCAGTCATAACATGGAACAAGGTGCTACAAAAGGAGCTGGATCACACACCGACCGTGAAAACCGATGCTGCCGCAGCATTCTTGGCTTCTCTTGAGGACCCGAAGCTCACAAGTTTGGGAGAAGGCGAGAAAAAGGCACCAATTGAAATACTTCCTCCTGGAATGCCGCCACTATCTGCACCTCCCATTGTTATTAAAAAGGCTGCTGCAAAACCTGGGCTTCCTAATGCGGCACAGACCCCAAATGCAGCTATAGGTGCTCCCATGAATCAAGGCACCCCAATGGTTCAAGGGGCTCCCATGAATCAAGGCACCCAAATGGCTCAAGGTGGTACTCCCATGAATCAAGGCACCCATTGGCTCAAGGTGCTCCCATGAATCAAGGCACCCCAATGGTTGAAGGAGCTCCAACGGCTAATGGTCTCCTGCTCCAGCACAGAGCACCGATGATGTAAAGCCATTGGAGGGAACAGCAGCTCTTGAGAATGTGGAGGCGACAGCAGCTACCAGCAATGCAGAGACTACTCCAACCCCTGGTACTGAGGAAGCTCCGGTTACAGAGCTAGCAAGTAGTCCTGACACCGCTGCTGCTCCAGCTCCACCAGCTGATCCCAGTGGCACTGAAGCACTTGCTGTTCCTCCCAGTGAAGCTGCAAATGATGCATCTTCTACCGAGGCACCAGAGACACAGGATAAACCACCTTCAACAGAGGCATCGCCATCACCTCCACCAAACGTCTCTGCTGTATAAAAGTATCTCTGATTCATTTATCATAGTGGTGTGCCATTTTTTTTGCTGTGTATGCTGATTCTTTCTTCCACTGTAATTTTTCCGTTGGTATAGACATTTGGTATCTGTAGTACTCAGACGAGGAGCAGTATGTGAGTAGCCATGTACATCTGCTGTTCCTGTCAGAGAAGAGAACTTTGCCACTGCGACCGTAGCTCATGCTGTTTGTGATTAGTCGAGATAATTCGGTTGAAAGTTTTGCATGATGAGTTAATCGTGTTTGGATGTAAATTTGTTGTTTGTTTGCCTCATATTCTTGTGCCTCGGAGTTCCTGTCGCTTGACCAGTTGGTATATTCACTTTCGTTGCTCTGTCTCTGGGACGAAGATACGGAAAATCCAAACTAAATATTTTTATTGTTGTTACTTGTTTCGTAAAGTCATGCTGCCATGTTTCTAAGGAAATTGCAACCACATTTAGAGAGAAGTGTAACATGTACTTTTATAAAATAAAATAAAAACATATCAACGAGCCAAAGGATTGTCCAAATTGAACTTGCCGCAGCTCGGTCAAAACCGTCTGAAATCTCTAGTAAATCTGAAGTGGATACCGTAAGAAGGAGAAAGAGATGGTGGATACCAATCCCGAGAGCTCCCTTGAATCCAGCACTTGTACACCCACGCCACATATATAACGGGGCGGGTCAACTCCGTGATGCTCTATTGCTTGCTTACCCAAAAAGCATTCGTCAACTCGAAAAAGTTATGACCCTTTCCGTGCTATGCACATTTCACCACTCATATTTCCAATGTACTCGCAGTTTTTTAAATCTGAGATATGCAATTCAACAGTTGATACCTCGTAAGTGATTGAGGATGTTAATCATAAGGAAAATTATAGACCGTGTACATTTGTATACATAAGCATTAAAATCCGATGAATATCTATAGCTGGCAGTACACTGAAGAAAAAAAAAAAGGAAAAATATCATATAAACGTAGTACAGTACTACATTCGCATTCGTATGATTATTAAGCACAGGCACGCAGTCCTGACAAAACTAATCAAACTCAGAGGGGTAAGCACAGAAGGTGTCGTTCTTGACACAAAGGAAGAGCCTCTCGTACGCCAGGGCCATCTTGGTGGCGGCGAACATGGACCTGGCGTACTCCCGGCACGCACGGCCGCGCTCCGCGGCGCGCCGGGCGCCGTCCTGCACCACCGCCTCCAGACTCTCGAGCAGCGACTCCACGTTGGGCGCGAACATGTGCCCGAACTCGTCGTCCACCACGATGCTCCCCTTGATGCTCGGGAACCGCGTGGCCACCACCGGCTTCCCGCACTGCATCGCCTCCATGAGCGTCAGGTCCAGGCCCTGCGGGCGCAGCGTCGGGTCCACGAACACGTCCAGCGCGTTGTAGAACGCCCTGAGCTTCCCCGGAGGCACGGCGCCCAGCACCTTGGCGTTGCGTCCTAGGTCCATGTACCGCGACTCCCACGGCCCCTTGCCGGCCACGAGGAGGTACACGTTCGGGTGGCGGAGCGCGAGCTTGGAGAAGGCCTCGTAGAGCAGCGGGTGGCCCTTGTCCTTGACGAGCCTGCCGGACACGCCGAGCACGAGGTCGGCGCTCTTGGGCAGCCCGATCTCCTCCCGGAACTCGCGGCCGAGCTCAGCGTCCGGCGTGAACTGCGCCTCGTCCACGCCGTTCAGGATGACGTGCACGCGGCGGCCAGGGATCTGGTACACGTCGCGGAGCATCTCCCCGGTGGAGTCGCTGATGGCGACCTGGTGCGCGTAGCTCCTGAAGAAGCGCACCTCGGACAGCACCCGCCGCACCGACTCCGACAGGCTCTGGTTGAACGCCGGCGACATGGGCTCGTCCTCGCCGCGGGCCAGGTCCTGGTATATGCCCGAGTGCAGTGCCTCCAGGGAGATGCCGTGCCACGACACGACCAGGTTGGGCACGTCGCGCGCGTACCGGTGGAACACCGCCACGCTCTCCGAGTGGATGACGTCGAACGGGTCGTTCTCGCCCTCGGCCTCGTACAGTTTCCACGCCTCGTCGCAGCGCCACTGGCCCGGGGTGCCGTCCAGGAAATGCAGCTGAGGCCCGTCGGCGGTGGGCGAGGGTGAGGCCTCCGTATGCGGCGGTGGGGCGGTGAACACGTGGACGCGGTGGCCCCGCGCAGCGAGCGCCGTGTGTAGCGTGTGCGCGTGACGCTCCATGCCACCCGGGGCCGTGGCCACGGGCCACTTCCGGGAGAACACAGCGATCTTGAGCTTGGCCAGGGGTGGCTGCGACGACGTGAATGGAAGGTGGTTCCACGAGAACTCGATGTCGCGAAGGTCTCCGGCGAAGCCGCTCACGCTCGACGATGAGCGTCCGACGGTCGTGAGGTGGCTGAAGAGCGGGGAGCACGAGGAGCGGTGGAGGAGGAGGTAGAGGAAGGGGACGATGAAGAGGAGAGAGAGGATCAGGGCTGGGAGAGGGAGACCATGGGGCGGGACGGGCATTTCCGCTTCCTCGACCTCTGCAGGGAGGTTAGTGCCATCACGTCGTGCACCAGCTCTACTGCTCTAGCGAGCAAGTCACTCATGGATGCATACACATGAAGGTGGAAACAAAGGAGAGGCAATAAGGACGGAAATGTGCAGATCCTTAGGAGCAGTGGACGAGAGCTTTTGGAAGGAGGGAGAGTGGAGGTGGAGTGCCTTGAAGGGTATTGACATTTGGGTGAGAGCTTCATGCTCTTCTTTCCATGGCTGAAGTTACTTAGGAAGATGGCCATGCGAGGGACGTAGTGTGTGTTTGGTTTGAGCCTAAGCGAATCCCACAAAAAAAAATTATTTTTGTTGTCCATATTTGGCTAATTGGGCAAAGAAAGTGAATTATATGTGGCTACCGAGTATGGCCATGCTAAAATATTGACAATCATCCAAGCAACCGCCAATATTTTGGCCGTGACGAAAAATTGGTATGGTTGGTTTTGGTCACCCAGGTGCGACACATTTCCGTTGGTTTCAGATTTCGTTTTCCAAATTAGCACACCATATTTAGCCGATATGTTTAGCAAATGGGGAAAATATTTTTTCTCTTAACTAGCTAGACTCCCTCCAAATATACTCCCTCCAAATAACTATCTAAACTTGTTTTAAGTTTAGATACATCCACTTTTTGGCAAATCTAAGACACTTATTTTTGGACGGAGGGAGTATTTAATATGTTAATTTTTGGCCTCTCTACAAGGGCTACACACACGAATAAACAAAAGGTCCATAAAATTATATTTATCTTCGGCTCATTTGTATATGTATTATGTGATATTTATAAGAAGAATATATTTATTATGTGATATTTAATATGTGAGTTTGTTGGTTGTGTAGGGAGAAGCTCCCTAGCCAGTTGGTGACCGGGCACGGTCACCTGCCCCACATGCAGAAAGAGACACCACTCTTGCATACCCATCCTTTGATGACTATCCCCCCTCGCTCATTCAGAAGTTTGGAAGTTAGAATTTTCCAAAATTACAATTTTTTTACAAGTTTGCAATTTGTTGAAAGTTTGAATTTCCTAAAATTATAAGTTATGATAGTTTGAAATTTGAAATTACAGTTTTCTAAATGTTGGAAAATCTTGCAAGATGATAAAACACAACATTACATGCAGGAAAATGATTAAATTGTATGACTACATAGCAGAATCCACACCATTTTATGTACGTTGATTATTGCAAGTGATCGATTAAAATAAATGTGATGTGCACATCATTTCAATATTAATGAGCCCATCTAACTTATTATACATATTTACATAGTAAAATATAAGCAAAGAATCATGACAAACAATTGTTATTTTTTCTAGAAGTTTTAGTACATATGGTTACCAAGTGATACACTAGAAAACACTATTAAGATATTTTTTAGTCATAATATTTAGATATGTTTATCATTAGTATTGGCAAACTATATAGTTTTTGCAACTATTCAAACATAATAGGAGAAGAAAAATTTCTTGTAAACTACTACTAAACGTTTTGGCAGTTGAATTTGAAATGCCTAAATATTCTGTATAAAGGAAACGAGGCAATACAATTAACTTCGGCACAAGAGTGTGTTGAATATGTCCATCACAACTGTGTAGCAAGGAACATTACAACTAAAATTTAGCACCATTTATGAATGGTCAATATTGCAAATAAATAATAAAAATTATAGTTGTTAATACTTTAGCATCCAAAAGTAATCTAAAAAAGGATACTTTTTAGTACATATTATAATATTTAGTTCCCACCAGGCCTTATTTGTGATTGGACTGGCCCCGCAAGGCAGGAGAAGTTCCACAGAGACTGAATTTTGTTTGGTATCACTTGAGAGAGAGAGCAGAGCGCTCTAAACTCGTTGGACCGGATGCCAACGTTTAAATGATTGGCATTTCAGATCTGAGATTTATTACTGAATCAGATAAATTTTTCTGATTGACTCGGTTAGTGGTCTTCCAATTGACTCGGTGTATCTTCTAATTGACTCGGTGAGTGGTCACGGTACAAACCCTAGGTGAATTTCACCTCTGATCATTCTTGTATTTATGTACTTTATATTAAGGTCCGCTCGGCTCGTCTCCCCTTTGTTCTCTTTTCTTAGTTTTATTCCTTTATCTTGCTCTGTTGACTTCGGCCCACCCTACTTTGTTCTCCAATCTTCATCAACGAAAAGCAGCATTCGTAAAAAGAAAATCTAGAGATGGTCAGTGGTCATCACATGGAAAATGGAGTCCTACATTGAATCAATTATGTACTACTTGGATAGTTGAACTTGGATTCCTCGAAGATACTAAACCAACGTTTCGATCCGAAGTACCAACTTCTTGGTAAGACTAAACAAGCAATTTTACAGGCTTGGTATCCGTATTTTTTTCTTGGCCAAACGTGTACAAAATTGCTCGTGTGTGGGCCACGATGTACTTTTAAATTGAAGCCGAACGTTCCAGATCCCCACTAGGTTCTTATTTCTGAGTGTAGACACGTGCATCTTCCTGGAATTTGACGTACCGAGGCTCACAATCAGGATACATTAATCGTGTGCCTGAGAACAATTGCAATCTGTCAGGAATAATACTGACACCCATCACTTACTTACTGAATTAGGACAATATGGCCACGACTAGTGACATACTCTGTGGTAGTTTCTTGGCATCGGCTAGTGCTGCTAGGCACATAAAAGGCAAGTGCAGCTAATGCAACGGGAGAGCTTAAATCCATCAACGGGAGAGCTCAAAGACCAAGTTGCAATTGTCGGCACTCGGCACACGATTAATCCAGTCTGAAGTTTCCTTAGTACCTCCATTTGCTAGTACTGAAAATTTTGTACTCCTGTGACCTCGAAACCATTTTCGAGACAATTTATGGACTTCGCAATCGTATTAGGCACGCATAGTTGTCACTAAGTGCACACAGCCACACACTCTCATCAGAGTCAGACTAGCGCATAGCTCGAGTTCTCGATCGCCATGGCTCTGTTCATGAAGCTCCTTTTCGCCCCCGCCACCGTCTTCCTCTCGGCGCTCATCATCCTGTCCTGCTTCACCAGCGTGCCCTACCTGAGCTACTCCGGCCTCCCCTACTACAGGTCCTACTTGTCGCGGATTCCCAAGTGCGACATCTTCCAGGGCGAGTGGGTCCCGGACGACGCGGCGCCGCGCTACACCAACGAGACGTGCTCCCACATCCAGGATCACCAGAACTGCATGAAGTACGCCCGGCCGGACATGGAGTTCCTCCGGTGGCGGTGGCAGCCGAGCCGGTGCGACCTCCCACGGTTCGACGCCGACAGGTTCCTCCGTCTCGTCGGGAACAAGACGCTCGCGTTCGTGGGGGACTCGCTCGCCAGGAACCACATGCAGTCTCTCATCTGCCTCTTGTCCAAGGTACATATATACTCCGTCATGTGCTCTGTCGTGTTACAGTATACTCATCGGGCACTCACTAATGTGCACCGTGTGCGTCGACGGCGGGCGCTCGTGTGGTGGCATGCAGGTGGCGTCGCCGAAGGACTTGTCCCCGACCGGGAGGACAAAGCTGAGGATAATGTACTACGAGGGCTACAACTTCACCATGAAAATCTTCTGGTCGCCGTTCCTGGTGAGGGCGGAGGAGTCGTCCGACAACCCCGGTGTATTCAAGCTCTACGTCGACGAGCCCGACAGCAGCTGGTTCTCCGGCGTGGCCGAGTTCGACTACGTGATCCTTTCAGGGGCCAACTGGTTCACGCGCCAGTCCATGTTCTACGAGAGGGGCCAGCTCGTGGGCGGCAGCTACGTCGCCCTCAACATCACCAGCAACCTCACGCTGCGCTACTCCCACAGGATGGCGTTCCGGACAGCGCTCCGGGCCATCAACGACCACGGCAGCGTCAGGGCAAAAGTCATCGTGCGGACGCTGTCGCCGATGTCGCACTTTGAGGGAGGGCCCTGGGACAAGGGCGGGGACTGCCGCCGGACTCGGCCTTACCGGAGCAACGAGACGACAATTGGCGGTCTGGAGCTCGACTTCTACACGTCGCAGGTGGAGGAGTTCAGGGAGGCGGCGACGGCGGCGTCTGGAGTGGACATGGTGCTTATGGACCCCACTGGCGCCATGCTGCTACGGCCGGACGGGCACCCAAGCCGGTACGGGCACTGGCCGGGCGAGAAGCGGACGCTCTACAACGACTGCATACACTGGTGTCTGCCTGGGCCGGTCGATGCCTGGAACGACATGCTGCTTCAAATTATGTCAGACTAACAAACATAGAGCCTGGCTATCTGCGGTTTTGTTTAGTTCAGTTTTGCCTCAATGTAGGGGTTCCCTGATCCATGCATGGTTGAGCCTGATTACTGGAAGTTTCTTCCAGAAACATTTGATCATTGTTACCGGCTTACCGCACTTGTGGTCTGCAAGAGCATCTCCAACAGATCATCAAATAGAGGGCAGCTGCCCCAAAATCGCAATTTAATTTTTTAGGAAAAAGAAATGCCCAACGGGATTCCTAATGATGCCCGAAAATTTCTACCGAAATTGCTTTAGATTTGGGACAACCGTGCGCTCTCAAATTAAAAATCTGGCAAGCACCATCGCCAGAGAGTTATTTGCACTGGTGGTCACACAACTCGACAACTATGTGCACTTAAGTCACACAACTGGATAACTGAATTTTTTGGTCACACAACTCGTCATCTGGTGCACTTAAGTCACTGACCCCACCTGTCAGGCCGTTTTCCGTTGAAGTTGATGCTGACTGGACACGTAATTTTGCAAAAAAAAACCCTGTATTTTTGTACATTTGCAAAAAAAAACTGTATTTTTTTCAAAAAAACCCCTGAATTTTTGAAATGTCCAAAATACAGGGTTTTTTTTGCAAATGTACAAAAATACAGGTTTTTTTTTGCAAGATTACGTGTCCAGTCAGCATCAACTTCAACGGAAAACGGCCTGACAGGTGGGGTCAGTGACTTAAGTGCACCAGATGACGAGTTGTGTGACCAAAAAATTCAGTTATCCAGTTGTGTGACTTAAGTGCACATAGCTGTCGAGTTGTGTGACCACCAGTGCAAATAACTCATCGCCAGACCACCCACCACCTGATCCAACACTGCAAGGCCCCGCCGCGTCGACTCTGGCCACCTTCGCTTGGAGGTAACGCCACGAGGCGGAGTTCCTCGTTCTCTCGATTTTTGGATTGTTTCTCGCGAGGAAGAGAAGGGAGACCGCCTCGCCTACAGCAGTGCACCGCCCATGAGAGCGATGCAGACACTATGGCGAGGTTCGCCTAGGCACATCTGGAGCTCGTGTAAGCGGAGTACAATTTTTTTGCTAGCCGCGACACGTGGAACAAGAAGGACGAGTATGGCCCCTCAACGACGATCAAGGTTGAGGAGTTCAGGGAGGAGGCGGCGGCGGCCGGAGTGGACATTGTGCTTATGGACCCCACTGACGCCATGCTGCTGCGGCCGGACGGGCACCCCAGCCGGTATGGACATTGGCCGGGCGAGAAGCGGAGCCTCTACAACGACTGCATACACTGGTGTCTGCCTGGGCCGGTCGATGCCTGGAACGACATGCTGCTTTAAATTATGTCAGACTAACAAACATAGAGCCTGGTTATCTGCGGTTTTGTTTAGTTCAGTTTTGTCTCAATGCAGGGGTTCCTTGATCCATGCATGGTTGAGCCTAATTACTGGAAGTTTCTTCCAGAAACATTTGATCATTGTTACCGGCTTACCGCACTTGTGACCTGTAAGAGCATCTCCAACAGATCATCAAATAGAGGGCAGCTGCCCCAAAATCGCAATTTAATTTTTGTAGACAAAAAATATGCCCAACGGGCTTCCTAATGATGCCTGAAAATTTTCTGGCCAGCCCCAAAATTTCCACCCAAATTGCTTTAGATTTGGGACAACCGTGCGCTCTCAAATAACAAATCTCACAGCCCCCCCCCCCCCCCCCTGATCCAACGCTGCAAGGCCCCGGCGTGTCGACTTTGGCTACCTCCGCTTGGAGGTATGGTCGGGACAAGTCTGCTCTTAATTTTTACGGATGTCCCGAGCCGCCACGAGGCGATGTTCTTCGTTCCTCTCGATTTTCGGATTGTTTCTCGCAAGGAAGGGAAGGGAGACTGCCACACCTACAGCGGTGAACCACCCATGAGAGCGATGCAGACGCTATGGCAAGGTTTGCCTAGGCACATCTGGAGCTCGTGCAAGCGGAGTACGATTTTTTTGCCAGCCGCAACACGCGGAAGAAGAAAGACGAGTACGGCCCGTCAACGCCCATCAAGGTTGAGTCAGACGACGATGAGTCTGGCAGTGTTGACTGGGACGAACCGTGGAGAGAGTTGTAGTTTATCCTTAGGAGGCGATAGTATATATTATGTTTTAAGTACGATTATCTAAATATGCGCTTTGTAGTTCAAAATATATAAAAATATGATAAAATTATGAAAATTCGTCGTGTTTGGTGTCCTATTTTAGGTTGTATGCAACACTAGAAATTTTTTGGTGCCCCATTTTATCCAAAAACAACCTTTTGGTGCCTATTTTAGAGATACTCTTATTTCTCACTATAGTTATTAGTATCTGCTTACTAAGTGTCCTAAATTTTGGGGGGCCACTAGAGCACAGTTGACTGAAAACTAACAATTTTTCAGTGGCCATCTCCTGACTCCCGAGTACCATCCAACTCCTGTTAAATTATTCTGTTCATCCAAAAAAATAAATCATGGGGCTGACCCTGGTCTATGTTTGGCTTTGTGAATGTTCTTGTGTTGAAACTGCCTACCCACTATTTTGGGCCTCCTATGTGTTATCAGGCCGAATTTGTTGGTAGCCTGCTATTTAATCAGTTAGTCAATTTACGATTATGTACCTAAGTACAGAAAAAAGTGTCGCTACCGAGTGTGCACATACAAAAATCATAGCTGGTCTTTGTATGTGTAGGTAGCCTACACGAGCTGAAAATGAAAATGGATAGCATGCTTGATATGAGCGTTGAACGGCTACAGGGCTTAAAAAAAGTACAACAACTACAACTAGAAAAGCATGAGGGCCGAATTTTTTTCTAAGTTGCAACCTACTGAAAATCTGAGTTGCAACTCTCATTATGCACGAATCACGAGGCAAATCCAAGGGTCAAAAAACATATATATCTCAGCTGCAAACACTTGTAACTAGAAAAAAACTCAGTTCATCCACTTGCGACTCTCAGATTTACGACATAAGGCCTACGGCTGGGAATATTTTTTCAGTCGCAACTTGTAACCTACTTGCAATTGGATAACTCAATTGCAACTCACTTGCAACTAGGTAGTAGGTTGCAACCCACTTGCATCTCTCACACTAACACGAAACATGACACAATCCAACGGTCAAACACATTGTTTTTTTCTCAGTTGCAACCTACTTGCAAATGAGAAAAATTCTAACCCACTTGCAACTAAAAAATCTCAGTTGCAACGCCCACACCGACACGAATCATGACGAACTCCAACAACACGAACATTTTTTTCTCGGCTGCAACCTGTTTGCAACTGAAACAATTTAAATCTGACCCACCTGCAAGTGAAAAATCACAATTGCAACCGACTTACAACTCCCACACTAGGACAAATCACCAATCCAACATTTTTTAAGTCGATGGCATCTAACTTAAATCTCGTTCGATCGAGAACTAGCAAAACCCAAATATAAATAATAGGAAATTTGAAAAACTCGATGACAAAATGCTAGAACATTTTTAGAGGAAGACACTAATACATTAAAACTAATACAAATTTTAGGAAAATAGGAAATCAAAAAAAAAGGAAAAAGGAAAAGTAAGAAAAAACATAAATAAATAAAATAAAAACCAAAGAAATAAGAAAAACATTCAAAAATGAAATGAAAAAGAAAAAAAAGTCAAAAACACATTAAATGAATATTGTTTTGCACGTTGAGGGGACAAGCCAATGTAATGAATTTTTATAGTCAAATTGAGTTGAGTGAACAAAACAATTTTTTTATGTATCTATCTCTCACTCGCTTGCTGACTTACTCGAAGCATTAAAGGAAATGGAAGGGGGGGGGGGGGGGCGGGGGGAAATGGATAGTGGCGAAAAAACACACCATCTAAACATGATAAAAAGCCAAAAATGGGCAAGCAGATCAGAACGAACAAAAGCCAAAATAAAAGAGACCCACCCATTCCCATTTGCTTTTTTTTCTTCAGAATTCTCCACCCCCTTTATTGATCAATGTTATACATCAAACACAGACCTCAGCCGGAAATTCATAACGGGTAGCATGTGCAGATGCACCCACTACCCAAAAAACAAATTTGAAAACGTCAAAAAATTCAAAATAAAACTTCAGACATAATTCAAGACATTTTATGTTAGCACAAAAAGTTACGTGAAGAAAAAACATTTTTTGTGACCTATGCAAAAAAGACAAATCCAGACGCTCCAAAATGATTTTGTACGAGACATTTTTTTGTCTTTTTTGCACAGGTCATAAAAAATGTTTTTTCTCCACGGTATTTTTTGTGCTAACACAAAAATGTTCTAATGTGTCTCCGAATTTTTTCTATAATTTTTTGACATTTTTAAAAAAATATTAAAATGTTTTACATAATAGGTGCATCTGTACCTACTACCCAAAATGCCGCCTCTCTCTTCTCAGCTTAATACACTTGTACACCACATCAACTAGAGAAGGCCCTAGCAAGGACTTGAAAACACAAACAGGCCCAGTCCATCTCACTGGACTGAGAAACACTCAAAACACACACCAGCTAGTCTGACAGCTTCTCTCTCAAAAAAAAAAAACTAGCCCGACAGTTACAGCATCGATTGAGAATGAACTACTTTTAAAACGACTGAGAATTAGGAAATCACTACTCCGTATATTGAAAGATGACGCCATAACTGAGCATTCGTAGAGGGCATAAAAACGGTGGCAGCAGATTGTAGTCACTACTGTATTCAAACGGGTGAGCATTTGGGAATGTGGACGGATAACGATAGCTACGCCGACCATCACTCCTGCCCGGTCGCTGCTCGCTTGCGTGCCGCATATCGCTCTTGCCACACACTATAGATAACAGATCATACAACTACGATTGGTGACATCTTCCATTTATAACTAAAAATAGATAGTTCTTGACGGTAAAGCAAACATTTGACTTATCCTCCATTTGAGACAGCTTACGGATGTCCGGCAGATTAACTGGGATAGTGATTGGTGAAGAACATGTAAAGAGCAACATCCCAACTAAACAACATTAGAGGTTCTGACTTCTGACTATTTATATCCACAATGTCCCATATCTCCAGCGCCGGCTAAACTTGGAAGTTGATACCGGACCGCCGCGTTCATGCGCTCAATCCGTGCGAATTCAGGCCACCGATCACGGCAATCGGTGCAACCCCAATCATGCAACGGTGCTAGTCTGCTACTGCCTGACGCCGCTCGTTAACTTGCTTGTTCTTGTAATTCAGTTACCAGCATTTAGGAAATGGCTTGCTTACTATCACTTCTTTAATTTACCATCGTACTACGATCATGGAGAAGTCGTAAAAATAACTCGGATCATGGAGTAGTTATAAAATAGTTGCAATTTGTCCACCAAACACCTCGCCTTATTACCTGTTTTACTTCTTCCTTTCAGACTTGCCATTTCGACAGCCTGCCCGGATACTTTTTACCGGCAGTAAGAACAGAACCCATGATTATTCGATGCTGCTCTCATGTGTCTATGTGAGGGACTATGCGGCAAGTGCAAGTGGCAGTCGACGCTCGGCAGTACTCTGTAGCAGCATCGAGCCATTTCAAACGAAGGCAACGACCAAAGTAAAGTTCAAACTTTGAAATAAACAAATCAAATTATCAATTGATTTGCTTTTAGCAGCAGGCGGTGGCACTGACTACCCAGATCACGTGCAGGCATAGTGGTGCTCCATGTGGTGAACAATGGCATGCAGAAGCAGCTCGGAAATTTACGACGCTGCCTGTAGAGTCATCTGTGTTAGGAATGGCGTCTGGCGGCCCAACCATCTAAATTCAAAGACCCCATGGCCCAGCCTACTATTTGTACTGTTTTGCCTATCGACTTTACTCTACCATTTCTGTGGTTACTGCGGATCACAATTTCACCTTTTTTTTTTTGGTTAGGCGTCAATATGGCAACAGAGACACTAACCACCGGTTATTGCCTAACCATAATCATCTCCTAATAGGCGAATTAACATTCGGTTATCGGGGAATGGGTCCCCGTGGCCAAATTGAGTTAGGCGGCCGTCGTCGTTCAGCAGTGGGTCCTTAATGGCATTATTTGTTCAACTTCAAGACCCTTCACATTTACACCCTCCATTGCAAACCCGTTGACATCTATTTACGTAAATATAGATGTATCTACATACTGAAATACGTCTAATGTCTAAATACATCAGTATTTGAACAAATCGAAAACAACTACTCTCTCCGCCCACAAAAGGATGTCTCAACCTAGATAAATATGCATGTATCTAGACATGATTTAGTGTGTAGATACATACAAATTTTAACTAGGTTGAGACATCATTTTTTGAACGGAGGGAGTAATTTGGAACGAAGAGAGTACGTCTCAGTGGTGATTTTGACGTAACCAGGGTTAAAAGAAGGAAAAAGTCCAAAATAAACCTTCAACTTGTAGACGAAAGATAAATCAAATCCCGAACTTTGAATCCCCAAAATTGGTACACCGAATTTGTCAATCTCGGTCTATTTTAGACCCTAGAGCTGTTTGGCGCACTAGGAATATTAAAATCCCGGTCGGACTAACGTGCTACTCGCGCTGACAATTTGGACCCGCGTGTCAGATTCATCTTCCAAAAAAAATTCTCTAACAAAGTCGATCTGGAGTTCTAGACTGCTGGCCCGAGGCTATGGTCGCGCTTGCGGGAGACGCCGGAGACGGCGGCCTCAGTGCACAGGATGCGGGCAAGCGCCTCCACCGGCAGCTCGGCTTCCTGGTGAAAGTGCATGTGTTACCCCATGCGTGGTTTTGGTAATTAATGACAATCCTTATGGACTAATGTTTGCATTGAGATATTCGTGTAGATCTTGTCCATAGGAAAAGATTGGAATTCAGGTGTTAGACTCTAGAAGATTACATGATGACCAAGGTTCCATCCAAGGGTTTATATGAAGAATGGTCATGTGAAGAGTTGAGCTTATTGCAAGCATGGCTTGGAAAAGAAGATTGAGTGAACTTCATGTTATCTCCAAGCCATCATATATATCAAGATAAGAAGATGAAGTGCAAGTGGATTCATGAAGACGGAGATTAGCAAGGCTCTCCCATAATGGAGTATGGGGAGTATTTGGAGAAGTCTTCATCAAACATGTGCTAGCAAGCACAATCAAGAAAGGTGTTCCACTTGAAGAGATCAAGATCGTCATCATCTAGCTCAGGTGGAATGCGCAAGGCAAAGGTATGATCTTGATAGGGTTTCTATTTTACCGGTCTCGTTGTGTTAGTGGGAGACCGGGTTATAGGATAGACGGCGTACTATCAAGAGGGGCTCTCAAGTGAGTAACTTGATCGCATCTTTGTGGAGAGCTCAAACCTTTGCATATTTGGCATACCATCTTTCTTGGTTCTTATTTGGCTTTTATCCATGTGTGAATTTAGAGCTTGTGTTCATCTCCATACCAAGCTCTTGATCATCAAAAACGGATATCATATGAATATCTTGTGATGTTTTTGATGTTGGAGGTTTTACCGGTTCGTCTTTTGTAGAGAGGTCAAACTCTCCTCTTGTGTTCTCCTCCTCACATGATGGACTATGATGTGTATATGCATAATCTTGTAGAGCTTGTGAGTATATTCTAACAAGCCAAGATCATAGAAAACGGAGTCCGGATGAGAACCATATTGCGGTTTTGGTTTGGAGGTTTTATCGGTTGTTCTTTTATCGAGAGGTCTAACCTTTCCCCATTTGGTTTTATCCTCGATTGTTGGACTATGATGTTTCTCTGCATGATCTTGTAAAGCTCTTCGTTACGATTCTAATGAGCCAAAGATCATCGAAAACGGAGTTCGGATGCTCAAGATATCGTCGTTTTCGTTTCGGTGTTTTCGCAGTTTTCAGAGGGGCGGAAGTTCCGGGTTTGGGGCGGAAATTCCAGCCAAAGTTCCGGCAAAAGTTCCGGACCAAGTCTAGTACCGATTTTTAGCCCTTTTTGGAGGTCCGGAAGTTCTGGGACGGAAGTTCCGGCCCTGGGCCGGAAGTTCCGGCCTAAGTGAGCCTGCAACGGCTATTTTGGTGGGAGGGGCTATAAATACCCCTCCCCTTCTTCTACCTTGAGCTGATGTTTTTCCCCTTCTCTCTCCGCCTTTGTTGCAAGCTCAAAACTACAAGATCTTCCAATCCCTCCACCCAAACTCGTTGATCTTTGGAGGATTGAAGGAGAAGATCTAGATCTACATTTCCACCAATCCATCTCTTCTCTAAGTGAGGGGAACCCTTTGGATTTAGATCTTGGAGTTCCATTTGCTGAGTTATTATTTGTTCTTCCTCTCTTCTTCCCCATAAGCATTAGTTGCTTGTGGTGATATTAAGAGTGAAGGATTTGAGCACTTGTGCTCTTGCCATTGCTTCGTTGCATCGGTTTGTGCTCTCCACGAGGATTCGTGGAAGTTGAAAGCTTGTGAACTTGTTACTCTTGGGTCTTTGGACCCTAGACACCTTTGTGGTTGTTGAACCATTGTGTTGGTTCACACCCCTCCAACGAGACGTACTCCCCTAAAAAGAGGAACTCGGGAATACATCCTCGTCTCCGTGTGCCTCGGTTATTTCTATACTCGAGCTCTTTACTTATGCACTTTACATTGTGATAGCCTTCGTGCTTGAAGTATTCTTTTGCTATCACCTTGTTGCTTGTCTTGCTTAGTGATGACCCACAAGTATAGGGGGTGTATCGTAGTACTTTCGATAAATAAGAGTGTCGAACCCAACGAGGAGCAGAAGGTGTTGACAAGTAGTTTTGATCAAGGAATCACTGTAAATACTAGCAGACAAGTTTTTAGGGGTTTTTGATATTGCAGATAAATAAAATACGTGTAAATAAAAGACAGTAATAATAATTGCAGCAAGTGGCCCAATCCTTTTTAGAGCAAAGGATAAGCCGGTTGGTTTACTTATGATGGCAAAATGTTCTTGAGGACACACGGGAATTTCGTCAAGTGCTTTCGCTTCCTACAGCTGATTAATCTTTATTGTTTTGATAAGTGTTGTGTGGGTGAACCTATGCTAATGCACTGCCCTAACTTGGACTAATACATACTTGTGATTAAACCCCTTGCAAGCATCCGCGTTACAAGGAAGTAATTAAGATAAATCTAACCACAGCCTTAAACTCTGAGATCCTACACTCCCTCATGCACCGGTTTACTAACGGGGGTTTAGGTTTCTGTCACTCCGGCAACCCCACAATTAGTAGCCGAATACACAATGCATTCCTCTAGGCCCATAAAGGTGAAGTGTCATGTAGTCGACGTTCACACGACACCACTAGAAGAATAACACCACAACTTAAATATCAAACCATTAAATATTACTCAACATAGTTCCACTACTAACAGCATGACTTCTCCCATGTCCTCAAGAACTAAACGAACTACTCACAAGACATCATATGGATCATGATCAGAGGTGATATAATGATGAATAACAATCTGGACATATACTTCAATTCACCGATAAAACTTAATAGCATCAACCACAAGTAGTAATCAACACCGGGAAAGTTTCCCCTATGAACTACACAAAGTATAACCCTAGATGTTACAGCGGAACGAAGTGGAGCGGTGGAGATGATGGTGACAGCGTGGAGATGATGATGATGATCCCGATGAAGTCCGGCGTGATGACGATGGCGATGATTTCCCCCCTCCGGGAAGGAATTTCCCCGGCAGATTTCTGCCTGCCGGAGAGCTTTTTCTCTCTCTGTGGTTTCCGCCTCGTGGAGGCGGCGGAATATTTCCTCGATCCTCCCCGTCTTAGGGTTTCTGGGGATGAAGTACGCGAAGGGGGAGCGCCAGAGGTGGGCCAGGGTGGCCACACCATGCCCCGGCGCGGCAGAGGGGGGCCCGCGCCGTGGGGTGGTGTGGGCCCCTCGTGGCCCATCTCAGCCTCCCCTTTTGGCTGGCTCCGGCATCTGACAAAATAGGAACATCTGTATATTTTCCGTGAATTGTTGATCTTCAGAAATAGGGTGTCTTGACGATGCTTTTTCCAGCTGAATCCTGACTCCGGCAGTTAATTCTCCAATAATCATCAAACATGCAAAACAAGATAAAATAACATAAGTATATCATCCAAATATGAAATATATCAATGAATAGCAGTAAATTATGATATAAAATAGTGATGCAAAATGGACGTATCAACTCCCCCCAAGCTTAGACCTCGCTTGTCCCCAAGCGAAAGCTGAACTCAGTAAACAAGACCACAGGTTTATGGAGTGAAGCGTCGATAATAAAGAATACGGACAAGAAGCATCAACATGTATTAACACACAAATCATTTTAGACAGCAACTTCCCCTCATATAACTTATCTTGGAACGAGTAATGGAAATCACAATAAAGGTGCATAAAGAAAATCATAGTTTGGTGATGGCAAACTTCGTTCTTGGTCAGAGAACAATTAACAGATTGTACTTATCTTTCGAGTAGAGTCCTTATATCGGAGCTATATTGCAGAACTTACATGCTCAATTATCACAATTTCTTTACAGTCATTGATAACTTTCAAAGTTATATTCCTTCAGATAAAAGACTTGTGCAAAACAAGGAAGGATAACAAACATGATTGATAATATTAATATATAGATGGTTGAATCACAACAACTCAAATGCTTGCTTAAGAAAGAAGGGAATAGGTTTACTGACTCAACATAAAAGTAAAAGAAAGGCCCTTCGCAGAGGGAAGCAGGGATTAAATCATGTGCTAGAGCTTTTTAAGTTTTTGAAATCATATAGAGAATAAAAATATAAGTTTTGAGTGGTGTATGAGAATTGTCAACGAATCAGAAAATGGAAAGTACAATATGACCCCTGCCAACCAGACTTTTAAGAGCGGCTCCCATGAAGGACGTTATTTCTACCAGCAAGGCAGATCATCCCTCTTCTCTTTTGTTTACACATGCAGATATTTCACTGTTTGTCATTGCTTGACTGATAAATCAGGGCAAAAATGTGAAGAGAATTAAGCGGTTAAAGTTGTAATTAATTGGGACTGGGCACCCCATTTGCCAGCTCTTTTTGCAAAATTAATGGATAAGCGGATGTATATGCCGCTAGTCCGGTGGTAAAGTCTGTTTGACAGTTGACATAAAGACATCCACCCCGTCCTCATGAGCTAGTAAACAGTGACACAAATAAGGAGTAGTACTTTTGAATAGTTTAAAGGTAGCACATGAAGTATTTACTTGGAGTGGCAAGGAAATACCACATATAGGTAGTTATGGTGGACACAAATGGCATGGGTTTTGGCTCAAGGTTTGGATGCACGAGAAGCATTCCCTCTCAGTACAGGTTTTTGGCTAGCAAGGCTGGGTAGCAAGCATAAGAGTGGAGGGATACAAACAAATATAAATGTAATAGAAACAATCATGCAATCTTCCTTGTAAACACAAATAATTTTAACTTGAGAATACTAAGCTCATGAGCCAACAAGAAAGAAAGATAATGAGATAATGTATCTACATGCAATCCCCTCTTTTCTACTTAAGCCTCAAAGTATTGTTGCTACTGACCAATGCTAAGTTTGCCAAAACCAAATAGATTTACTTGATGCTCCCAAAGTGATGCCAACACTAACAACAAGATCATTCATATGACAGAAATTTGCAAAGTAAAATAAAGTGTGCAGAAAGTAAATGATAAAACTTCTCATTAATATTCCAATAACGGCAACTCACACCAAGGGATACATAGATAACCAACTAAAGGAGAGATACTTCCACACTGCAAACCATCCTATATGATAACTTCTCTACTCATGATATGACTCGACTGAAAAGTAAAAGGTAAAAGATAATGGTGATGATACCGCGGCACTCCCCCCAAGCTTGGAACAAGCTGAGGGGATGCCAATACCAATGATGAATTACTCCTTCGGTGGTGATGGTGGACGAGACTCTTCATCAACAAATTTCCAAGGTAAGGCTCCCCATCAGCGAAGGATGAATTGGTCTCCATAAACCTGAAACTCGCAGCAGAACTCATGCGTTTGAACCTAGCTTCATACTCACAGTTTTGGTTTTGGAGATCATAGATTTGTGCTTGCAATTTGGACGTGGTTTGACTGAGTATGAAGATATCATCCCATAGCTTGCTAGTCTCCTTCTTGTGTTCAGCAATAAGCTCATTAATAATCTTGTGGTTGATCTCCACTCCGCGCTCTATCATCTTCTGGTATCGGAAAACTTCATGCTCTACTTCTTCTAGTCTGGCCTTCACGTCCCCTTCAGCCTTGGGTCCCCTAACATCTTCTTGAACAAGCTCTCCATCCACGAGCCGCAGCTCTTGTGGGTGCTGCTTCAACTCGTTGATGTACGGGTTGACGACGTTCTTGAAGAAGGTATCCTTCGGAGCCTCGGACGAAGACATTGTTCTAATCTTGGAGCTAACCCTGGCAGAAACAGCTCGAAAACAAAACACGACGAGAAAACGATATACGGACCTCGGGGGATCCGGGGGATTATATAGCAAAAAGTTTCATAACAAAAGGAAAGTCCAGGTCGAAACCGGGCTGGAGACGGGCTCCGAGGCGCCCACACCATGCCCGGCGCGGCCAAGGGTGGGCCCGCGCCGTGGGGTGGTGTGGTGCCCTCGGGCACCGTTTCCTCCCCGTTTTCGGCTCGTAATTTTCCATATTTAATAAAAACAACAAAAACATAAGTTGGGAAGTTAAACGCGAACTTTTTCTTACCAAAACTGTTACCTATTCGAAAACAGACTCTGCAGTTTTCTGAATTTGACTTTTAATAAAATCTTCCGGAGTCACTACTTGAATAATATCAACGTCTTCGTTATAAGAATCCCCAGAAATATAATGCTTGAGTCTTTGACCATTAACCACTTGAGATTTGTCACCATCAAGCGAAGTAATTTTGATTGCACCTGAACGGTAAACCTCTGAAACAACATAAGGTCCTTCCCATTTCGAAAGTAATTTACCTGCAAAAAATCTGAGACGAGACCTATACAATAGAACTTTCTCACCAACATTAAACTCTCTCTTTAGGATTCTCCTATCATGCCATTGTTTCACTTTCTCTTTAAAAAGTCTAGCATTTTCATAAGCTTCACTTCTCCATTCATCTAAGGAACTCAAGTCAAGTAACCTCTTTTTACCGGCAAGTTTAAAATCTCTATTAAGTTCTTTTACGGCCCAATAAGCTTTATGTTCTAATTCTAGAGGTAAATGACAAGCTTTTCCGTAAACCATTTTATAAGGAGACATACCCATAGGATTTTTATAAGCAGTTCTATAAGCCCACAAAGCATCATTAAGCTTCCTAGCCCAATTCTTTCTAGATTTATTAACAGTCTTCTGCAAAATAGATTTAATCTCTCTATTTGATAATTCTACTTGACCACTTGTTTGAGGATGATAAGGTGAAGAAATTCTATGATTAACATCATATTTAGCAAGGGTTTTTCTAAAAGCACCATGGATAAAATGAGAACCACCATCAGTCATGAGATATCTAGGCACACCAAACCTTGGAAAAATAATATCTTTAAGCATTTTTAATGATGTCTCACCATCAGCACTAGATGTTGGTATAGCTTCTACCCATTTAGTAACATAATCAACAGCAACAAGTATATGAGTATAACCATCAGAAGGAGGAAAAGGACCCATAAAGTCAAATCCCCAACAGTCAAAAGGTTCAATAACAAGAGAATAATTCATAGGCATTTCATTGCGTCTAGTTATATTACCAACTCTTTGACATTCATCGCATGATAAAATAAATTTTCTTGCATCTTTAAAAAGAGTAGGCCAATAAAAACCTGATTGTAAAACCTTTTGTGCAGTTCTATCTCCAGCATGATGTCCTCCATAAGCACTTCCATGGCATTTCTCAATATTTCTTTTTGTCAAATTCTGGAACACATCTTCGCATTATACCATCCACTCCTTCTTTATATAAGTGTGGGTCATCCCAAAAATAATGCCTCAAGTCATAAAAGAATTTCCTTCTTTGCTGAGCTGTAAAGGTTGGAGGCAAATACTTGGCAACAATAAAGTTAGCATAGTCAGCATACCAAGGACTTTCTCGCGAGCTTACCTTTATCACAGCCAATTGTTCATTTGGAAAACTATCGTTAACAGGAACAGGATCATAAGAAATGTTTTCCAATCTAGACAAATTATCAGCGACAGGATTTTCAGCACCTTTCCTATCTACAATATGCAAATCAAACTCTTGTAATAAAAGCACCCATCTTATAAGTCTAGGCTTAGCATCTTTCTTTTCCATAAGGTATCTAATAGCAGCATGATCGGTATGGATAATAACTTTCGAATCAACAATATAGGGTCTAAACTTATCACAAGCAAAAACTACTGCTAAAAACTCTTTTTCAGTAGTGGCATAATTCTTTTGAGCAGCATCAAGAGTCTTACTAGCATAATGAATAACATTCAACTTCTTATCTACTCGCTGTCCAAGAACAGCACCTACAGCAAAATCACTAGCATCACACATAATTTCGAAAGGTAAAGTCCAATCAGGAGGTTGAACAACAGGAGCAGTGGTTAAAGCCTTTTTTAGAGACTCAAAAGCTTCTTTACAATCATCATCAAAAACAAAAGGTACATCTTTTTGGAGAAGATTAGTAAGAGGTTTTGAAATTTTAGAGAAATCTTTAATAAACCTTCTATAGAAACCGGCATGACCGAGAATACTACGAATACCTTTAACATCCCTGGGACAGGGCATTTTCTCAATTGCTTCAACTTTAGCTCTGTCCACTTCAATACCTCTTTCAGAAATTTTATGTCCAAGAACAATCCCTTCATTAACCATAAAGTGACATTTCTCCCAATTAAGAACAAGATTAGTTTCCTCACATCTCTGCAAAACTTTATCAAGGTTTTGCAAGCAGTTATCAAAAGAAGTTCCATAGACGGAAAAATCGTCCATGAATACTTCCACAATTTTTTCACAAAAACCATGAAAAATAGCAGACATGCATCTTTGAAATGTAGCAGGAGCATTACACAAACCAAAAGGCATACGCCTATAAGCATAAGTTCCATAAGGACAAGTAAAAGTAGTTTTCTCTTGATCTTTCGCTCTAACAGCAATTTGTGAAAATCCAGAATAACCATCAAGAAAGCAAAAATGAGTTTTCTTAGACAACCTTTCTAACATTTGATCAATAAAAGGTAAAGGATAGTGATCTTTCTTAGTAACTTTATTAACCTTTCGAAAATCAATGCACATCCTATATCCAACAACTACTCTTTGAGGAATAAGTTCATCATTTTCATTTGGCACAACAGTAACTCCTCCTTTCTTAGGAACACAATGCACAGGACTTACCCATTTACTATCAGCAATAGGATAAATTATACCAGCATCGAGGAGTTTTAATACCTCATTTCTTACCACTTCCTTCATTTTAGGGATTAGACGACGCTGGTGCTCCACAACAGGTTTTGCATCATCTTCCATGTTGATGGCGTGTTGACATATAGCAGGAGAAATCCCTTTTAAATCATCCAAAGTATATCCGATAGCCCCTCGGTGTTTCCTCAATACTTCCAATAACCTTGCCTCTTCAGTACCTGAAAGTTTAGAACTAATAATAACAGGATATGTTTTCTTATCATCAATGTGAGCATATTTAAGGTTATCAGGCAAAGGTTTTAAATCAAAAACAGGATCTTCTTTAGGAGGTGCAGGGGTACCCAAATCTTCCACCGGCAAATTATGCTTAAGTAATGGTGGTTGATGAAGAAAGATATTGTCAATTTCATTCCTTTCCTCCATAAAGACCTCACTTTCGTGTTCCTCCATAAATTGCTGCAAGGCATTGTTAGGAGCAATAGCAGCAAGTTGTTCAATTTTCGGTCCTCATTAGGCAAATCAGTTTCATAAAGTTTCTTACCAAACTTAGAGAAATTAAACTCATAAGATTCTCCATTAAATTTAGTGTAAATTTTCTCTTTCTTACAATCTATAATAGCACCACATGTATTCAAGAAAGGTCTACCGAAAATAATAGGACAAGTTTTACTAGCTTTAGAACCAAGTACTAGAAAATCAGTAGGATATTTAGTTTTACCGCATAAAACCTCAACATCTCTCACAATACCAATGGAGAGATAGTTTCCCTATTGGCAAGTTGAATAACCACATCAATATCCTCAAGTTCACAGGGACTAATTTCATGCATAATTTCTTTATAAAGTTCAAAAGGAATAGCACTAGAACTTGCACCAATATCACATAAACCATAATAGCAATGTTCTCCTATCTTCACTGAAAGCACAGGAACACTTGTTTTCCTAGATTTACCAGGATGCGAAACAATATTAGAAGCATCTTCACAAAAGATAATATGTTCTCCATCTACATTTTCAGTTACCAAATCCTTTATAATTGCTACTTCAGGTTCAACAGTTATTTGTTCATCAGGCTCTAAAGGTTTCTTGGCACTTTTATTAACCACACTAGCTATCAGAGAATGTTGCTTGACTTTAACAGGAAAAGGTATTTTTTCAATATAAGGTTCTGGCAAAATGTGATCAACAGTATGAACTTCAATACTTTTGCCAATGGCCGAATTGGTTTTATCTTTATAAGGTTCATGATATTTATTCAAATCCTTCTTAGGCACATCAAGATAAGAGGCAAAAGCTTTGTAATAATTTGCAACAACTTGAGAATCAAGACAGTAAACAGCACTAACATTACGGAAATCATCAGTCTCCATAAAAGATTTAATGCATTCATAATCATAATTTATACCTGACTTTCTACCTTTGTCGTTCTCCCATCCTTCAGTATTTTCCTGAATACGGTCAAGAAGGTCCCATTTAACTTCTTCTTCAGTACGTGTAAATGATCCAGAACAAGAGGCATCCAATAAATCCTTATCATGAAGAGAAAGCCTTGCATAAAAATTATTGATAACAATATTACTTGGGAGCTCATGAATGGGACATTTGAGCATTAGTGACTTCAATCTCCCCCACGCTTGGGCAATACTCTCTCCATCATGAGGCCAAAAATTATATATGCGATTTCGATCTTGATGAATCTCACTAGGAGGATAGAATTTAGAATAAAAGAGAGGTACAATTTCCTCCCAGCCAATAGATCGGCCATTCTTCAGCATCTTATACCATTCCGCAGCTCGGCCCTTCAATGATATAGAGAATAACTTCCTCTTGACTTTTTCCATTGAAATACCTGCACACTTGAACAACTCGCATAATTCATGTATAAATAGTAAATGATCACCAGGATGGATGGTTCCATCTCCAACATAGCGGTTATCCATAACACGTTCAACAATTTTCATAGGTATTTTAAATGGATCTAATTCAGCAGGCGGCGGTTCATCTACTACCTTAGCAGTGGCAGTAGTATTCCCAAATAGGGATTCGAATGGAGATCTCTCCATAATAAAATAAAGCAGCAAGCAGAAATAAAAACAGCACTTACAGTAAAGGTTTCCCTTACCAATTCCACTTACCAATAGCACTTCACTCCCCGGCAACGGCGCCAGAAAATAGTCTTGATGACCCACAAGTATAGGGGGTGTATCGTAGTACTTTCGATAAATAAGAGTGTCGAACCCAACGAGGAGCAGAAGGTGTTGACAAGTAGTTTTGATCAAGGAATCACTGTAAATACTAGCAGACAAGTTTTTAGGGGTTTTTGATATTGCAGATAAATAAAATGTGTAAATAAAAGACAGTAATAATAATTGCAGCAAGTGGCCCAATCCTTTTTAGAGCAAAGGATAAGCCGGTTGGTTTACTTATGATGGCAAAATGTTCTTGAGGACACACGGGAATTTCGTCAAGTGCTTTCGCTTCCTACAGCTGATTAATCTTTATTGTTTTGATAAGTGTTGTGTGGGTGAACCTATGCTAATGCACTGCCCTAACTTGGACTAATACATACTTGTGATTAAACCCCTTGCAAGCATCCGCGTTACAAGGAAGTAATTAAGATAAATCTAACCACAGCCTTAAACTCTGAGATCCTACACTCCCTCATGCACCGGTTTACTAACGGGGGTTTAGGTTTCTGTCACTCCGGCAACCCCACAATTAGTAGCCGAATACACAATGCATTCCTCTAGGCCCATAAAGGTGAAGTGTCATGTAGTCGACGTTCACACGACACCACTAGAAGAATAACACCACAACTTAAATATCAAACCATTAAATATTACTCAACATAGTTCCACTACTAACAGCATGACTTCTCCCATGTCCTCAAGAACTAAACGAACTACTCACAAGACATCATATGGATCATGATCAGAGGTGATATAATGATGAATAACAATCTGGACATATACTTCAATTCACCGATAAAACTTAATAGCATCAACCACAAGTAGTAATCAACACCGGGAAAGTTTCCCCTATGAACTACACAAAGTATAACCCTAGATGTTACAGCGGAACGAAGTGGAGCGGTGGAGATGATGGTGACGCGTGGAGATGATGATGATGATGATCCCGATGAAGTCCGGCGTGATGACGATGGCGATGATTTCCCCCCTCCGGGAAGGAATTTCCCCGGCAGATTTCTCCTGCCGGAGAGCTTTTTCTCTCTCTGTGGTTTCCGCCTCGTGGAGGCGGCGGAATATTTCCTCGATGACTCCCCCGTCTTAGGGTTTCTGGGGGATGAAGTACGCGAAGGGGGAGCGCCAGAGGTGGGCCAGGGTGGCCACACCATGCCCCGGCGCGGCAGAGGGGGGCCCGCGCCGTGGGGTGGTGTGGGCCCCTCGTGGCCCATCTCAGCCTCCCCTTTTGGCTGGCTCCGGCATCTGAAAAATAGGAACATCTGTATATTTTCCGTGAATTGTTGATCTTCAGAAATAGGGTGTCTTGACGATGCTTTTTCCAGCTGAATCCTGACTCCGGCAGTTAATTCTCCAATAATCATCAAACATGCAAAACAAGATAAAATAACATAAGTATATCATCCAAATATGAAATATATCAATGAATAGCAGTAAATTATGATATAAAATAGTGATGCAAAATGGACGTATCACTTAGCGTAAGTTGTTGGTGCACATAGGTGAACCTAGTTTATTTACGTTGTTGGCTTGTTAATTTAAACACCTAGTTTTATTCCGCAATTATCAAGCCTAAACCGGAAAAGTTTTAATCACCTATTCACCCCCCCTCTAGGCGACATCCTTGTCTTTAAATTGGTATCAGAGCCTCGGCTCTCTTTTTGGGCTTTACCGCCTAGAGAGTAAAGATGTCGTTTAGAGAATTAGTGCACGATCCCACTTTCATATTCGATGGCACAAATTATGATATTTGGAAAATTCGCATGCTTAATCTTTTTAGGGCCATGGGTCCAAATTATATTAAGAGGATTGTAGATGTGGGTTTTTCTCCTCCAAAGGATTCCAAAGAATTATCTTTAGAGGATGAGGAAAACTCTCATCTTGAAACTCTTGTTTCTAATGGTCTTATATGTTTTGAGCGATATAGTTCTTGCTTCAATCATGCCTTTTCGGAACGCTCGTGAGCTTTGGACCAAGCTTCAAGATATATATGAAGTGTCCAACATTATTGAGGATGATTGTTCTCCGTCCACTTCGGGCCGTGATGAGTTCACAACTTCTTTCACTTCACCAACATGTGTTTTGACACAAGGTAATGATATGGTGAGTGGTGATAGAAATTGCTTTGTTGATGGTGAATATTCTATTGACTATATTTCATCTCTATCTCATTACAATGTTCTATCTTTGGACTTAAACTCTTCTAGCACTCCAAATGTCATACATGCTAGAGTTGATAGTCCTTGCATATCATGTAATAGTTGTTTAACCAAATCTCATGATGATATGCTCTCTATGTCTTGTTACCTTGATAAATATGCTTCTATTTCCTCTAGTATTTGTTTGGCTAACAATGTAGATGAAACCGAACACTACTTGGAACAAGATATGGATTCATATGGTGCTTCAAGTATTTCTTCATCCTCTTCACCCATTAATCACGTTTGCCTTATGGCTAAGAATTCCGAGGTATCTCCTACCTCGAATCCAAATTGTGATGATGTGATTGAGGAGTCTCATGGAGAATATTTTGATATTGAATCCTTAACCAAGAAGGGTGAGATGGTTTTTGGTGCTCTCCCCAAAGGTAGTAAAGTTATCCCTCCTCTATGTGAAATCATTGCTTATGGTATTAAGAGTAGGGAAATCATTGAGGATTTGGAAACTCTATTTGAGGAAAAATGTCAAATTGAGAGAGATAACTCTATCACTATAGCTTCCTTGAAAGCTTCTCTTGAAGAAGAAGAAGAAGAAGAGTATAGGGTTTCTCTTGAGGAGAGACTTGAGTCTCTTGATGAGTCTAATGATCTTATTATTGCTAAAATCATTAAAGAAAAAGATCATGCTATTGCTAAATATAAAGTGCTTAAAAGGAAAAGGTTGAATTTGGTGTTGGCAATGCTAGACTAATTGAGGACATAGAGAGACTTGACAAAGCTCATAAGGCTTTGGAAAGTGAACACTCTCTCCTTAGCAAGTCTCATGATCAATTTCAAACTCAACTATCTAAAAATGATGAGCTTGCCAAGTTGTCTCCTTCTATTGCTAATGATAATGATGCTTGTGCTACTAACTCCACTTCTTGTGAAGCATCTATTTTGAAGGAGAATGTTGAGCTAAGGGCTCAACTTGAGTTGCTAACTAGCAAGTATGGGAAATTGGAAGAAAGTCATGAAAAGCTTTCTAGCTCTAATGATGATCTTGATGCTAGGCTAAAGTTAGCTCATGAGGCTGTTATGTCAAAGGTAACATCTTGTGAGCCTCATGTGGACAAAGGCACAACTTCTACTAAAAATGCTTTATTGCCAGGTGCTAGTCCTAGTGATTCATCCACTCACAATGTTGCTTCCATGCCTTATTGCTCTAACAATGAATCTTCTACTTCCTCTAGTGTTGTTGATGATACTAACCATGTAGAAGAGTTAAAATAGCTCAAGGCCCAAGTCACTTCTTTGAAGAAAGACTTGGAAAAGCGTCATGTTGGGGATTCTACACTTGACAATATGTTGAGTGTTCAAAGACGCCCCAATGACAAGAATGGACTTGGATTCAACTCCAATATCAAGAACAAGTCCAAGTATAACAAGAAGAAAAAGGGCCAAGAACAAGTTAAAGATTCGGCCAAGATTATTTGCTTCAAGTGCAAAGTTGAAGGGCACCATGTTAGATCTTGCCCTTTGAAGAAGAAGTCTATTAGTAAGAAGCAACAAGGGAAGAGGCCTCAAGCTCAAACTCAAGTTCCTCAAGTTGAAGAACGGCCACTTCCCAAGAAGAATCATGCTACCCCTCCTCAAGTTGAGATTTCAACTAAGAAGAAGGGAAAAATCCAATGTTGTTACTTATGCCAAGAGAAGGGTCCCTTTGCTTCTTCATGCACTAATGGTACCTCATCCAACCCTATTATAATTGATGATGTTTATTCTCTTTGGAAGTATAAGGTTGGCAATGTGTTTGCCAAATATGTTGGTACTCAAAGTGGTGTGAAGAAAAGAACCATTTGGGTTTCCAAGCCTATTGTGACTAACCTCTTAGGACCCAACTTGGTTGGGGACCAACAAGCTAAAACTTGATCAATAGGTGTTGTTGGAGGGCATTGGAGACTTGGCTACCTTATGAAGAATTAAGGGATCTTCATCAATTATATTCTCTCAAGTCAAGTCATTTGGATTATATTGTTCTATCTCATATCCAATGTTCCTCCTTGCGGTAACTTTTATTTAAATCATATATACATTGAAAGTTGCTTGCACCCTTGCATGTGTTAGGTTTTGTACCTTGCTAGTGTTGGTTTGCACACCATGTATTTGTGTTGAGCCTTATTGCTTTTATTTGATATCTTATCTTATTGGCTCTCTTTGAGAGATTAATGGACTATCCATTTTTGGAGAGTGATATGCTTCGTGCACTTCACAATTCTAAAAATGTGTGTACATGAGGAATACCACTTAGTGTTGATATATCAATATTATCTATTCTCTATGTGGTATGTCATGCTCATGAGAAATTCAAATTCTATAATATCCATTAATTATCTCTAGTTGGTTTTGCTTGCCTCATGTTAAGAAAAATTGGATTATCACATTATGGGGGAGTAATAAGCTTTGTGCATATTACAAACCTAGAAAATGTGAACATGTGAGGTATTGTCACCTAGAATTGATATTCTTCTTTATCTTATTCCTATGTGGCATGTTTCTCAAACAAGTTCCCATTTGCTTAAATGCTTTTTGCCTCTCACCGTTGGATCTTGTTTGTGATGGAATTTCTTGATATGGCTTTCCCTAAATATGTTCTCATATATCTTTTGAGAAACCAATTGCTTCAAGCTACTCCTTGGAGTTGCTTTGCATTATCGCGTGAATTTTGAAGCTATCGAGAATATCTATCTATCTAAGCATGGCTTTTAATTCCTATCCTTTGCCATATGCTTATTCGTTGTGGAGTTGGTCTTGAATATCATTCCGATACCACCGAGAAATATCTCCATATACTCCTTGTCCGTGACAAGTGATACTCATATTTGTGGTGGAATTTGTAGACCATCTTCACTTTAGCTCTTGCTTTGAATTGTCTTATTTTATTGCCAAGGATTTGTTTCGGTCTAACTTTCGTTTGTCTTCCTTGCATCTTTTGGATCTTTTGATCTACTCAAAATTTGTTTTGTACTTTCTTGAGTTAGGAAAAGCAATGATCCAATTATTGTGCATTGACATTCAAAAGTCATACTTCTTGATAATGCACTATTCTTTGGGAAGCTATCCTACTTTGAGTAGAACAACATTCTTTTAAATTGGTTTTGTATCTTATTGCTTTCCTTGAACATGACTAGTGTTTGAATAATATGTATGGAGAGTGATGATCCCATTTGTGTTCATTTTGTACTCAAATGCAAGACCATAAATAATGCACAAATCTTGGGGGAGCAATCCTATATGCTTTTTGAACATTAGTTGTCTTCATTTGGTGTTTGATCCCGATGACGTGTCTCTTTGGAAGACAAACATTTTTTGTATTGGTACTTTGTGCCATCATGAAAAGTGTAGAGGGTTTGGTTTATTCCTTGATGATATTTTCATCATTTGGTATCTTGCTTTCAATTGGTATCTTTCAAAGTGGTACTTCAATCAAGTGTTGATTTGGGTCTTTGATATAATTCGGACAATTCTTTTTTTCTTGTCACACTTGTGTGTGCTTTGTTGGTTTAATTGGCGTCTTGTCCAAATTGTATCTCGTTTGGTTCTTGAAAGTTTTGTGCATGCATATTTATTATATGTATATCTTATGGCATGCTTACTTTTGTTGATCCAATATATAGGATAAACTCCATCAAATCCTAAATGACTAAGATGTGCATGAAATTCTATTTTATATCAATATGCACATATTTTTGTGAAGTTTGTCCTATGTATTGTAGTTACTCTAACTACTTGGGACCCAATGAGTTTGGGTATCATGTTGTACTTGAATTTGTTTTAGGTACATTGGAGGTGCATTGGAAGCTTGTCTCATTTACAAGGAAGGTGTTATCACCATGTGCTTATTGGAGCCAAGCTCGGATGATCATGAACACTTATCTTCTACATCACCAATGCTATCTCGGTAACAAGTATCTACCTCATGCATACATTTCTAGCTTTCAACCTTGTGTAGGTTGTTTCTTGGCATGAATCTCTTTTGTTGCAATTCATTTGGTTCTTGCAAAACAATTTTATTGCAAATGTGGGCAAGCCGGGATGATTACATATCAAGGGGAATATATATAATCATTTTCATGATTCACCAATCCTAAATATGTTAATCTAGCACTTTCTACTCTATGTCTCACATATGCAATATTGATTTTTTTTTAAAAATCATTTGCCTTTTGCGATACTTGTTATCTTTCTCGGAGCATCCCATTTTTTTCACCTTATCCCTTGTGGATATTTTTGATGCTATGATGAGTATGTGTTGGAAGTTCATCTATATCCCTTTAAGATAAAATTGAGCTTTGTGCTATGCTTTTAAGCAAAGATCTTATTGGTGTATTTATGACTTCCTCTTGGATATCATGATCTTTACCTTTGTACCTATTTTGTGTGTACATGTTTATTTGTGGACTTATATCTTCGTGATTGGTGTCTACTTAGAAACTTATACACATGAAAATAGTTACATCTTTAATTGGTATTCCAATTATTTAGTGACCACCTCTTATTGCTTTTGATTCTTTGGTGGTTTCTAAATGGCACAAGCTTTGTTTTTATTTGTTATGCTTTTGCATCTTAATAAGTTTGTGGACCTATTTGCTAGATGTTCTTTGGTTCGTGTTCGAGGATTCCATGTTGTGCACACTATATTGAAATACAAATCCTTATTGTGCACATACCTTGGGGAGTTCCCTCTTGATTATTAGAACACTTGGTTGATCTTATCATAATATCTTCTTATGTTCTATTGGTTTTTTGGATCCTTTGATTGGTTACTTCCTTTGTCGAAGTATTTTTCAATTTGATTTTCTTTTGCAATCTTTGGATCCTCAATATAGTTTGATCTCCTTCCCAACTATTCGTTATTGGATATGTGCATTTGATTTCACTCATATTATGAGAAATGCACACATTATGGGGGAGCTCTTACTATATTGGCCTTCTAAATTTTTCTTCCCATTTTGGCAATCGATGCCAATGGGGGAGAAATTTAGAGGGTTTAAGGGAATTTGGTTTTACGCATTAGTTTCGTTCTTAAGCATTTGTCGTTCTTGCTCTTGCATCCTTGCTCTTTGTGTTGCATGGTTGCTTAATTCATTATATAAACCCTCGTAAAAGGGATTGTCATCAATTACCAAAATGGGGGAGATTGAAAGTGCATGTGTTGCCCCATGCGTGGTTTTAGTAATTAATGACAATACTTATGGACTAATGTTTGCATTGAGATATTCGTGTAGATCTTGATCATAGGAAAAGATTGGAGTTCATGTGTTGGACTCTAGAAGATTACATGATGACCAAGGTTCCATCCAAGGGTTTATATGAAAAATGGTCATGTGAAGAGTTGAGCTTATTGCAAGCATGGCTTGGAAAAGAAGACTGAGTGAACTTCATGTTATCTCCAAGCCATCATATATATCAAGATAAGAAGATGAAGTGCAAGTGGATTCATGAAGACGGAGATTAGCAAGGCTCTCCCATAATGGAGTATGGGGAGTATTTGGAGAAGTCTTCATCAAGCATGTGCTAGCAAGCACAATCAAGAAATGTGTTCCACTTGAAGAGATCAAGATCGTCATCATCTAGCTCAGGTGGAATGCGCAAGGCAAAGGTATGATCTTGATAGGGTTTCTATTTTACCGGTCTCGTTGTGTTAGTGGGAGACCGGGTTATAGGATAGACGGCGTACTATCAAGAGGGGCTCTCAAGTGAGTAACTTGATCGCATCTTTGTGGAGAGCTCAAACCTTTGCATATTTGGCATACCATCTTTCTTGGTTCTTATTTGGCTTTTATCCATGTGTGAATTTAGAGCTTGTGTTCATCTCCATACCAAGCTCTTGTTCATCAAAAACGGATATCATATGAATATCTTGTGATGTTTTTGATGTTGGAGGTTTTACCGGTTCGTCTTTTGTAGAGAGGTCAAACTCTCCTCTTGTGTTCTCCTCCTCACATGATGGACTATAATGTGTATATGCATAATCTTGTAGAGCTTGTGAGTATATTCTAACAAGCCCAAGATCATAGAAAACGGAGTCCGGATGAGAACCATATTGCGGTTTTGGTTTGGAGGTTTTATCGGTTGTTCTTTTATCTAGAGGTCTAACCTTTCCCCATTTGGTATTATCCTGGATTGTTGGACTATGATGTTTCGCTGCATGATGTTGTAAAGCTCTTCGTTACGATTCCAACGAGCCAAAGATCATCGAAAACAGAGTTCGGATGCTCAAGATATCGTCGTTTTCGTTTCGGTGTTTTCGCAGTTTTCAGAGGGGCGGAAGTTCCGGGTTTGGGGCGGAAATTCCGGCCCACCGGAAGTTCCGGCCAAAGTTCCGGCAAAAGTTCCGGCCCAAGTCCAGTACCGATTTTTGCCTTTTTCCGGAGGTCCGGAAGTTCTGGACGGAAGTTCCGGCCTAAGTGAGCCTGCAACGGCTATTTTGGTGGGAGGGGCTATAAATACCCTCCCCTTCTTCTACCTTGAGCTGCTGTTTTTCCCCTTCTCTCTCCTCCTTTGTTGCAAGCTCAAAACTACAAGATCTCCCAATCCCTTCACCCAAACTCGTTGATCTTTGGAGGATTGAAGGAGAAGATCTAGATCTACATTTTCACCAATCCATCTCTCCTCTAAGTGAGGGGAACCCTTTGGATTTAGATCTTGGAGTTCCATTTGTTGAGTTCTTCTTTGTTCTTCCTCTCTTCTCCCCCCATAAGCATTAGTTGATTGTGGTGGGATTTGAGAGTGAAGGATTTGAGCACTTATGCTCTTGCCATTGCTTCGTTGCATCGGTTTGTGCTCTCCACGAGGATTCGTGGAAGTTGAAAGCTTGTGAACTTGTTACTCTTGGGTCTTTGGACCCTAAACGCCCGTGTGGTGGTTGAGACCCTTGTGTGGTCACTTGTAGCTGTTCGGGAGCCCCCAATCCCGTTGTGGGTTGTGCCCCGGATCGTTGTTGAAAGGCTCCGGATTTCCGCCTCGAAGGATTCCGATAGTGGAAGGTGAACCAAACCTTTGTGGTGCGGTTCATCGGAGAAGAAGGTGAAACCTTTGTGGTTGTTGAACCATTGTGTTGGTTCACACCTCTCCAACGAGACGTACTCACCTAAAAAGGAGGAACTCGGGAATACATCCTCGTCTCCGCGTGCCTCTGTTATTTCTATACCCGAGCTCTTTACTTATGCACTTTACATTGTGATAGCCTTCGTGCTTGAAATATTCTTTTGCTATCACCTTGTTGCTTGTCTTGCTTAGCATAAGTTGTTGGTGCACATAGGTAAACCTAGTTTATTTACGTTGTTGACTTGTTAATTTAAACACCTAGTTTTATTCCGCAATTATCAAGCATAAACCGAAAAAGTTTTAATAGCCTATTCACCCCCCCCCCCTCTAGGCGACATCCTTGTCCTTTAACCTGGGCGCCTCGACTGCCACGTTGCGCCGTTGACGTGCAGAGGACACATCGGTTTCCTTCGAGGCCCCCGTCACGGTGGCGGCGTCGGTACATGTCCGGGAACGGAATCCGCCGCGCGCACAAAGCTAGCTCAAACGTTTACTGGACTAGTTGATTTTGGCGTGATTGATTAGATCCTGCAAAAGCTAACTAGATTGGATTGCACCCAACGCCTTGATTGGAAACCGAGTGCGTGACAAACTAGCTAGCTGTACCTATCGATTGGCTGGAGGTGCTCGAGCAGAGCACCAGTTCGACGCCCACACCATGCCCATCTGCTCACCAGATTCACCGATTCAAGCAGCACTGCAGCAGCACTACGAATTGGGGGTAGAAGATAGAAATGACAGGTGGGCCAGCTTAGTTAGTGAAAGTAGCGAATTTTATTAATTTGGGGTAGACCGGGATTGACAAGTTCGGTGTGTTAATTTCCGGGATTCAAAGTTCGGGGTCTGATTTATCTTTCGTCTACAAGTTCAAGATTTATTTTAGACTTTTTCCTTAAAAGAAGATTTGTTTGCGTCAACCATATTTCCTGTGCAAACTCTTTTGGTTGTGTTTAAATTCGTCATTTCACTCACTACCCCTGATCCCATCGAAATGATGTCGATCGTAAGCTGGTTCGAGTCCTTTTTGCCTCCTTGCACAGGATCGGTAGACTCTCGCATGCAGTTTTACCTCTTTTCTTTTCTCTATCATGTGCGATGGTTTGTCGGCTTATCATCGCCATCGCCATCTGGGCACGGTGAGCCCGAGGAAGAAGACAACATGATTTAAGGAAGGTCCCCATCATGTTCTACCGGACCTCACACTTGAGTCGTGGCCATGTGCGCCGAGGGGTAACTCGCCGGCCCTACCAACTGAACTGCCCGTCCTGCCCTCGCCGGCCGGCCGGAAGATAGGTTGATCGTCCATGCAGCATGCATGCGGTCCCATGAAGCTACAGAGGCCAGCTGTCCTGGGCATCGACACCACGCGGTCGTGTCTCCTTGCACAGTCTCTTGATGGCGCGAGTGTATCTTATCTCTGGAGCAATGGCGTTTCTTTTCTTTTTCGGGCGGTGCCGCCTCGGTTCGCCGGAGTTGCTCTCGCACGGGCTGACCATATGTGTTTGTGTGGACGGTTTCGTTCTCGGATCAGTTCGGTTGCATGCTTCTGCTTGCTTCAGCGGTGATGGCATGCAAGCCAGCCTCCGGGATAGGCTGTGAATGGGCAGAGAACCGCACCGAACCCACGCCAGCCCGCCACGAAAATTACCTCAGCCCCACACCAAACCAAGCCACTAATTAATCACTGGAATCCAACCCGCACCACCCCGCAATCATCTCTGCCCCCAAACCGCACCAATCCATCTGCTATTTGCGGTTTGAAACCATTTTATAGCCCACGTACAACCCACTGTACGCCCCATGCCTCGATTGCTCCTGTTCTTTAGACCGCGGTGTCGCGTGGCGTGCTCAAGTTCATGTACTGCACTGGCGGTGGGACCAGCTGGGGAGCACGCAGGTTCAGAGCGTCGTTCAGGCTCGGCCCGACGTAGTCGACGACGAGACAGTGCTCGTGGGTCACGCACGATGCCGTGGACGCCGACGAGGCGACGAGGCAGGGATGCCCGCGCACGCCGCTAGGAAGCAGGCCTCCTTCAGCAGCTCGCCGATGCCAGGGCGCCTCCCGCCGCGGCGGCCGGCGTGAATGGTCTTGACGGCGACAGTCTGGCCGGTGCTTCGGCGCTGCTACTGTGCAGGCGAAAATCCGCGTGTCTTGGGCGGTCACCGATTTCGGGCGCGCACGCCATCTGGAGTCGAGGAGGGGCGTCGGGAAGCAGAACCACCCGGAGGGAGGAGCAGGAAGTCCGGCATCTTCCGGTCCCCGTGGAGCGACGGCCTCTTGGTCGACTCTTTTGTTTTGTCTGTTTATCTCAGATGTTTTGGTTCCATTGGTCGACTCTTCTCTACTACTCGTACTAATAAAAGAGAGAACATTTTCTTTCCTAAAGCCACCCAGGAAACGTACACATAGCAACACAGAGCAATTACCAGCTCACGATCGTGCCAACTTAATCAGATCCAACCGTCCAGATCGACTTGACGACCAAAGATGGGTGCGCTTAGCAATTAGGCCTGCGGCACCGCGCTCTGCCAAATTTTTCGTCCGCCAATACGTGTTCCGAAAGCGTATTCCATCTGCCGTCCGCCCGCCCGCCCACCATTTGCCCCGCCGCCAGTCTTCCTCCGTTCCCCGGCGCAAATCACCCGGCGACTCTCAGACCTCACCCGCTCCCTTCCCGTACAGGATCCGGCCCTCGCGACCTCGAGCTTTTCCAAGGCCTGGACGGCGCAGATTGCATCTCCGCCGCGCGTCTGTATGCACTTTTCTGTCCACCCCTTTGCTCCGACCTAGAAGGAGCCCCAGCTGTCGCTCCATCCGCCAGGAGGAAGCCACAGTCCTACCCGAGCTGGCCTTCCCGTGCTCCTCTTGCATCAGCGTTGGGCACCATTGAGGCTCTCACGAGTCAACGGAAGATGGCAAGGTATTCAAGGTGAACGGCAACAATTATTTTGCTAATAGGCCACTGGATTTTGTGTCTTGCTAATAATTTCCCTCCTCTCTTACTATCAAGTAGATCTGCATGTTGTTCCATGGGGATTGAATGTTCTTGATAACTCGATTAGTTGGTGCGCCGGTGAAGCACTCCTACCTTGACCTGATGTAGCCTTGGCCGTACTACCTACAGCAGGATCCCCTTGTCTGCATCAAGGTATAAATTGGATGCTTGTACTTTGGATGAGATATATTTTGCCTTGTAATTGATGCGTTGTGGATACTTTATGCATCTCAATGCCTTTCCTTCCATAAGATCTTAAATTTTACTTGAATTGTTCCTGTAATTAAAGTGAACTAATTTGTTACTGCAGAGAACTTGGTGGCATCGATGTTTCAGTGAGAAAGGAAGGATTGATGACGGAAAGAAGCATCTGGCTGCTGGTGTCAAGTCAACATGAGGTTTGTGTTTGCAACACACATGAGTTTATGTCCTTTACGTAGCCTGGCTCAAGTTAGACATTGTTTGGTTTCAGATAGTGCATAGAAAACTCACAAGTGACCAGTGATGGCGCATCCACCTGATATTGCTTCATCAGCTTCTGTCGTTGCTGCATATGAACACCACAGGCACACATTGCTGCCAATGCGTCCATTGAGTGCAGAACCTGGTGCTGGCCAAGCGCTAAAGCCATGTCATCCAAAGGCTGACACAGCCGTTCTCTAGATATCCATCATCGTTTAGTTGAGGATGTTCATGATTTTTCCATGCCCTGATATTGTATCTGTTTTTTACCATAAATCTTATTTCTTGCACGCATAGGATAGTCATAATAATTTACCCAAGATACCTAAACAAGATATTACGTAAAATAACAGTAAAACTTTGATAATTTTATGCCGCTTGCGACATGCTATGAAGGTTTACTGGAATCAACAAGCCGCTGGTAGTAATTTCGAGAACATCCATTGTTTGTATTAGGATTTCTTTCCAGACATATAGATAATCACAAAGATGCCATTTTACTGGGAAATCAGATACCATAACTACATGAGTGTTTATTATGGTTTGAGTATGAGTCGTGTCTTTCTGTTGTTAATAATGGTTGTTGCAAGTTACACTGCAATGGTTTAATGATTTGTATCTTTCTTTGGTACTATGCAGTTGCAGATACCTCTTACTGCCGTCATGTTCAAACTTCAGAGAAGGAAAGTGAAGCATTCCTCGGCGTATATCGAGTTGATTTTGATTGTGGACATGTGAATGCTTGAGTTAAGAAATTTATCCTTTAATGGCAGAATTTTATTAGTAGAAATTTCAACCTTTCCTTTAACATGTTGGAATGGTAATGTCGTTGAATGAAAAATAGGCTGAAACATGTGGTGTTACTTGTTGCTTTTGCAATGTGCATTCGATGATTTTATTCGAAGTTGGATCAGACGTAATGTCTCGGAACAGAAGTTGATGACTTGAGGGGGTGTTGGCTTCTGTCAGGCGGTGTGACGAAAATACCTTGGAGAGAGGCATGTGCTGGGCGAGACGCGAGTGAATGTGCTTAGAGATAGGAGGCACATGGGGAATTGGCATAGAGAGAGGAGACTAGGGGAGGGCAGCGATGCCGGAGAGCTGCATTGTGTGGGGCTTTAGTGTCAGCGAATGCACATCATAAATGGAGGCTCTACTAAGCGATGTAAAGATATTCACATGATAAACTTTGTGGCCGCTTGTCTTATAGTTCTTTTGAAGAAATTGTCCATTCCTTACCACCAATTTTGGCAGCCGTGAGTGGTGCCCCCGGCTCGCTTGTGTGAATGGAACTACGAGCATTACCGAGCAAGAGTCTCGAGGGTTCTTCATACGGCGAAGAGGGGTTTAAAAGGGTTAAAAAATGGGTTTTAAAAACACCACACAGACGACATAGCATAAGAGAAAATGTAAATGATGCAATTGATAGACGTGCATTGCACGTGCACGTGCACGTATACTAGTTTACAGTAAAAACCAAAATGATAGCATAGACTATCGACGAATTCACTTCAGATCTGCATAGGCCCAGTGGCGGAGGCAAGATGCCAAACCTGTGGGGGTCAGAGTCTTGATCACCACTGATTTTACCTAGTTTTGAATTATTTTTGCACAAAAACTCACCGGTATATAAAAGGTTTGCTGAAAAACCGTGGGGTCAGCTGACCCGGCCCACAGCCTAGACCTGGATCCGCCACTGCATAGGCCTGGGCGCACAGCATGATGCACGTACAGTACGACCCAATCTGCCAGTCCAGAGTCCAGGACAACTCGGTTTTGGGAAAAGTCAATTTTAAACTCGTAGAGGTCGGACACATGAAACCTAAAGTCGAAATTAGACTAGCCAAGACGAAAGTATCATAGGTCATACACATAATTAATGAGAGAAAACTAATAGTGGCATCATAGATAGATATCGTAATATATCAGATTCCAATGCAAAATGAGTCTACAACCTTAGGGCATCTCCAGCCATTCGGCCCCCCAAGCCGAAAAACGGCGCCTTTTTGGACGGCCTGGGGGGCACCGGCGCTATTTAGAATCGTGGGGGTGTAAATTTCCCAGTCACACTCCACCCCAGGATGAACGGATGAGAGGAAAAGTCAAAAAAAAATTAAACACGTTGAAGCCATCCACGCCCACGCCGTATGCCGCCGTGGAGGGAGACTTCCGGCAGCGTGGCCGGCGCCGGCGCCGCCGAGGCTGCGCAGTCGCCCGTGGCGTAGTCGAGCTGCTCCGTGCCGGCGGGCTGCAGCCGGTGCATGCTCAGATGCGGCCTCCATCTCCAGGACGCGGCCGAGGAAGGGCTGCGAGCCGGGCGGCGGCCTCGGGCTCTGCGGCGAGCTCGAGGAGGGCGGAGGACGCGCGCTCTGCGGCGAGGGCGGCGCGTCGGAGCCCAGCGCCCTGCTGGTGTGCGCGCAGGGCAGCAGGAGGCCGTGCTCGCCGCCGCTGCTTTTTGATTCGTCGGGGACGGGCCGCGGCCGCGAGGTCGAGGAAGGGCGGCCACGCGAGCTCGGTGGAGGACGACCGCGAGGTCGAGGACGAGCGGCCGCGAGGTGGAGGAAGGGCGGCCACGCGAGCTCGGTGGAGGAGGGGCGGCCGGCCGATGCGGACGAGGCCGAGCGGCCGCGAGGTCGAGGAGGGGCGGCCGCGCGAGCTCGAGGAGGGGCGGTGGACGAGCCCGGAGCAGAGGACGGGGCGGCAGCGCGAGGTTGAGCTCGGAGCAGGAGAAGAGGAGGGGCGGTGGCGGACGGCCACGGGCACACGAGCTCGGTGGCTCCGTCGGGATCGGTCCGGCGCGAGGAAGAGCGTGGCGAGGTCGAGAAGAAGCACAAAAAATTCGCGGTTCTCCCGGCGGCAAGGCTGGGCGGAGGCGTGTGGCCGGAGCTGGGCGGAGGAGAGGAGAGAGCTGCGTGCGTGGTTGGGGAAGAGAGACAGAGAGCACGTGGGTTGGGAGAAAGAAAAGAAGGAGAGAGAAAAGTGGTAGGTGGATGACAGTGGGCCAGCTTGCATGCAATCGCCCCCCCCCCCCCAGGCCGAACCCAACGGCTTGGGTTTGGCCTGGGGGGCGCCGGCGCTAATTCGGCGCAAAACGGCGCTATTTGAGGTCTTGGGGGCACGACTGGGAAGTTTTTTTGCACTTTTTGGTACCGCCGGCGCTAAAAAGGGCTCCTGGGGGGCATGCCTGGAGATGCCCTAACAAATTCAATATTATATGATACCACACATATGTTACTACCCATTGTATAATTAGTATTCCCTCCCTTCCAATTTAATTGACTTGCTATGCACCACATTTGGATGTATCTAGGCACGTAACACGTCTAGATATATCCACATGTAGTGCATAGCAAGTCAATTAAATTGGAACGAAGTGAGTAATATACACTATGATACTACTATATGATACTTTCCATTGTGATTAGTTATTCCAACCCTGAACTGTTAAATCTTGGTCTAAACTAAATCTTAGGACATGTTTTCACACGAAAATAGTAGTTCTAAATTGCTACTCTCACTGAGAATAAGGGCCCACATCTCATACACATCTCCTTCCCTACTCTCTCACAGTGATTCCCGAATGGATCCCCTTCTTGGTTTCATCTCGCTAACGGCATTTCTTTTTATCATCTCCATGCATTGGTTTGTATTAAGGTGCGGGGTACCCGGCATATTGGGGCGGCTGCGAGTAGGACATGGTGGATGGTGGCTGTTTGAGGTAGCCTTCGACGGAGTAGGTTGGCGAGGAGGCGTATCCGCCCAGGATCAGTCATCGGCTGCGGGTGGGGTGGACAGAGGAACTAAGACGATTTTCATCTCTCTTAAAATTTTCCATCATATTCGTTTCTTCGCGGTACGACTGCGTTTGTTTGCAGGGTAGGAAAAAGGTGAAGAAAAAATTGGTCATTTGTCGTAATCAAGACCGATTTGGAGTGAATAAAAAAACTTGGGGAAGAGATGAATATGACATCTCGGTACCACTGTCAGTGACAGTAGCCTGTAATCTCGGCTAGTTTGTTCTTTTCCCCGGTGTGCCAAGCAGGTTTAGCCTTCGATTTAGACCGGGATTCAAAAGTTCAATATTCGAATGGGAGGGATTTGAACTTCGAGGTTTGGCACTCGTTTTATTCATATGATAGGAAAAGTGAGAAATAGGAAACCCATAGGATTGGAATGTCATGTCTAGTTGAATCTTATAGGAATAGTTCTTTGTGTTTGATGATAAAATAATTGTAAAAGGAGGTTGGAGTGAATGTTAGAAATTCTATGGGACGTAGTACAAAGATTTCTATGAAAAAATTCCAATAGAAACTAATCTTATGAATTAAATGACAAATGTAGAAAAAAAATTGATAGGACAAAATCATTTAAGGATCCTATGAGTTTCCTTTGAATCAAAAGGCCTTGATTATGTGCAACCTATGCGGTTTTAAGGTCTAAAATGTCGAAAACCTATAATAGAGTCTGAGCTACATGGAGCTCGTTATTTTGAAAATTAGAAAATGATATTTTTCAGTTTCAAAAAATCACGAAAAAAATCACAGATGTATATACTGTTGTGATCTACAATCGTGCAAAATTTTACCTTAAAATTCATTATATTTTGGGCTGTACAAAAAAGACAAATTAGTGGATCTGGGTGGTGAACAACACACAATTTCAGATTTTTGAAATTTTCCCCGATTTTTCTTTTTTCTTTTTATATAGAGAATTTGGTACGCTTGTAGATCTCGATATTATCTACATCCGTGATTTTTTTCGTGGTTTTTGGAAACTCAAAAATGTTATTTTCGAATTTTCAAAATAACGGGTTCCAAAAATCTACGCTCCTAAAATGTACCCTTTCCCTGGTTTTCTTTAGGATGAATCCAACGGGCCGACGCAAACGGACGCGCGTTTGGTCCGCGTTTTATCCGTTTGCGTCGGCAAACGGACAGGCCCAGTCCGCCCCTGTCCGTCGTTGGTGGCAGTGCGCCCAACGGCCCGACGCATTGAGTCCGCCCAGCAATTTTTTTTAGCTAAACATCCCATATATGGCCTTTTTCATTCATATATAGGGGGTGGATCACAAACGACCCGACACATAATATTTTTAAAAACAAAAATATATAAAAACTCTAATATTTGCCCTTCGCGGGCTTCTACACCTCTTCGTCATCCCTATCGAGGATGGCGTAGTCCGGCTGGTTCCAGAGGTGCGCCGGTGGTCCGCCTCGCGGTGGGACGACGGCCGGCGGCGTGGGCGGCTGCTCCTGCGCCTGCTCCTCCGCCTCCTCTGGGAGGGGTGGCGCCCTCTCGACCTCCCAGGCGCTGCCATTGAAGACCCGGCGCTGCCCTAGCAGTCCTTGTGGCAGCGGAGGCGCCGGTGGCAGGTCCACGTCCATGGCCTGCCACCATGGTTGTGGTTCCTCCAGGACCGCCGCCTGGTGCGCCTGCAGGGCCGCCTCCTGCTCCCTGGTGACGTCGGCGAGGACCATGGCCCAGCGCTTGGCCTCGTCCTCGACCATCTGCTTGCGCGAGGCCTCCTTCGCGGCCTCGAGCTCGGCGTCCTCGGGATCCACATCCATCTTCACGCGCGGCGGCGGCGGCGCAGACCCAATCCGCAGCGCGCGCGGCACTGGTGGTGCGTCCCGCCGCCGTGTGTGCGGTGGCGGTGACCAACACCCATATGGCGGCGTCGGAGCCCGCGTGTAGAGGGCCTGCCGCCGCAGGTCGTGCTAGTCGCGGAACCACTCCGCCCAGTTACGCGACGTGGCCGCGAAGGCGGGGTCGTTGCGGAGCGAGGCCGAGAGGCTCCGCCGGCGCCACTCGATCTCCAGATCTCGTGCCCGCTCGCTCGTCGGCATCGGTGGCACCAGGATCCGTTGCGGGTTCAGGTGCCAATGCTCGGGGAGCTTGACATCTGGCCACGGCAGCGGGGTTGCGTGGTCCCAGTACCACTGGCAATCCTCCTTGCGTACGTAGACGCGGTTGCGCAAATCGCCGCCCAGCGGCGCGAGCTCGAAGACGGCGGGGAGCGGCCCCGGGGAAGCAGGTGGGGAAGGGGAAGAAGGTGGGGGAAGGGGAAGGTGCGCGGTAGCGGCGGCGGCCAGAGGATGACCCCGCCTCGCCGTCGTTCTTGGCCTTGCCGAACCCCGGCCACCGGAGCGGCATCGCGGCGAGCGAGGTGGTGGAGGGGCTAGGGTTTGCGGCTTGGTCGCCGGAGAGGGAGCGGAGTGGGCAGTGGAGTAGGTTGGGGCTGCCCGTCCCTATCCCCTCGCATTAAAAATGACTGAGCCAGGGGGAGGCTGACCGATGCCGTGTGGCTGCCAGGTGGGCTCGGGGAGGACATCACGCGTGGCCGTGCGGACGCGTTTTCACTTCGCCGCGCGTCCGCTCCGACGCATCGGTGGCACAAATTTGGGTCAGGGATGCGTCGGGGCGGACGCGGCGGCGGTGACTCCTTAGATCTCGATTAGCACATGGCACGCGGGCCAACATCGGTCACGCGAATATGCGGTGCGAGGACATGAGTAGGCGCAATAAAAAACTGAAAAAGACAGACATGTCCCTTTGAGATCCCACTAGTCAAGTATTGAAATGAACCGCATACCTACTCTCCTCTGCGTGTCCTGTCCACCGGCTTCAAGAAGAGGCAAGGCATGCAAGCAGACAGTGCCCGGCAAAGGCAGAAAAAAAGGGGCCATATCATCATCCCTTTCCTCGTGCGCGCTTGCTTCTTCTTCGCTTAGCGTCTGTGGAGTGGAGTACAGCACCAAGCTGGCTTGCCATCATCAATGGTTCCTCGCTTCTTGCTCATGAGGAATTGCTGCGAGTTAAAGCTACAGTAAGGAAGTTAGGTGGTAGATAATAGCTAGATAGATAGAGCGAGACGCGATGAAGAAGCTCCATTTCCTGGTGAAGCTGCTGTTCGGCCCGGTGCCGGTGTACTTCTCGGCGCTGGCCATCCTCATCCTGCTCACCAACGCGCAGTACTTCGGGCTGGTCGGCGTCGGGGTGCCGCGCACCACGAAGCTGGCCTCTTCCGCGCCGGTGGTGAGCGTGATGAAGTACTGCGACATCTTCCGCGGCGAGTGGGTGCCCGACGCGGAGGCGCCCTACTACAACCACAAGACGTGCGGCATGATCCAGGAGCACCAGAACTGCCTCAAGTACGGCAGGCCCGACCTGGGCTTCCTCAAGTGGCGGTGGAGGCCGTCGGGGTGCGAGCTGCCGCGCTTCGACCCCGTCCAGTTCCTCCAGTTCGCCCGCCACAGGTCGCTGGCTTTCGTCGGTGATTCGCTGGCTCGCAATCATATGCAGTCGCTGCTCTGCCTCCTCGCGCAGGTACACTTTACTTTCCAATCGTCGATGTCAATTCTGCATCAAAAGGAAAAGACTTGATTGGATCTGTGTTGAGGTTTCTGCCATGGTGATCCTGACCAAGAAAGGATTTTGCTCTCGCAGGTGGCGTATCCCAAGGACATCTCGCCGAACCCGCTGGACCAGAACAAGGTGTACTACTACAGGGCGTACAACTTCACCATCAACATGTTCTGGTCGCCGTTCCTGGTGCGGGCGCGGGAGCCCGACCACGACGACGCGGCGCACACGGGCCACTACAGCCTGTACCTGGACGAGCCCGACGAGAAGTGGGTGTCGCAGGTGCCCCGGTTCGACTACGTCCTCATCTCCGCCGCCAACTGGTTCTCCCGCCCGTCGCTCTTCTACGAGAAGCGGCGGCTCATCGGGTGCAGCTTCTGCAGCCGGCAGTACGGCGTCCCCGACCTGACGCTGTACTACTCGCAGCGGAAAGCCTGGCGCGTGTCGCTGCAGGCGATCAACGCCCTGGAGGGCAAGGTGAAGGGGCGGGTGATCGTGCGGATGCTGTCGCCCATGTCACACTTCGAGAACGGGACGTGGGACCAGGGCGGCAACTGCAAGCGGACGGAGCCGCTCCGGAGCAACCAGACGGCCATGGACGGGCGGGACCTGCAGTTCTACACGGCGCAGATGGAGGAGTACCGGGCGGCGGAGAAGGCGGCGCGAGCGAAGGGGGTGAGGATGATGCTCATGGACGCCACGGCGGCGATGCTGATGCGGCCGGACGGGCATCCGAGCCGGTACGGGCACTGGCCCAACGAGAAGGTGCAGCTCGTCAACGACTGCATCCACTGGTGCCTGCCTGGCCCCATTGATATCTGGAACGACCTGCTGTTTCAGATGATCCTCGTCTAGCTCTCGTCCCCGTCGTCGGTAACCATGCTCTCTGTCTGCACACACGGATCGAAATGCCATTGATGCTGTTTAAAGTCAATTTTGATAAGGATTTGTTTCATCATCTCCATGGCTTGGCTGGCTAGTTTCCTCCCACCTCTCGCTTTTTTCTCCCCTTTTCATTTATCCCTTTCCCTTCCTTTGATGGATCTGGTAACTATTGACCCGAATTTTTGGTCGGTCGTCACGGAAAGAGTGAGCAAAAGAAGTTCCTTTACTGAAATCTTCGATTGAAACGAAAGTGAGCACCTCGTATCGGATTCCATCGGCAAGTTGCAGCTCCACGCCGAGGGTACGAGAAGAACGAGTAAACGCGCGTAACTGGCCTCTGGCCGTGCGGTGGCGGTGCGAGCGTGTGACTGGATCGCACTGATGACTTTTAGCCTGTGACTGAGCCTCCTTCTTATCGAGGCCGTCAGCCAACAATGTTTACTGCTAGGGTGGGTGGCGCACGACTAGGTAGCAGGTAGGATCATACCCACCGCCATGACTGCATGATAAGGTTGAAAAAGAAAGGAAAAACATAGGATTATAATATATTTGGATAAAAAGACAGGAAAAAACACATAAGAAGTGTATTGATCCTACGCACTTGAGTCTTACAATGTTTAAATTCCTATGAGATTGAGGCATGGAAATTTAATCCATAGTAATTTGGGTAGCACCATTCTTTTGATGCAAAAAACATATTAAGAATTGGAATCCTACACAAATTCTATGAAATTTCCAAAGATACCCTAACCGAGCAACACAATTTGGGTACAATCACTATGTCACGACTGAAATAAGCTCGGGAGGGGGCAGATGTGGTGTCTTTAGATATGCGGCGAGTAGATTCGTATGTCTACTTCAACGACATTTGTCAATGATCCCAGATATGAAAATAGAGAAGCATTGGGCATGTCCACAGTAATGTTCGATCATCGAAGAGTGGCTAATGCGGCTCATATTGGACTTCACAAGCGATGTATCCAGAAATGGCCATCTTACCGAGGCCTAGAACTTTAACCCTGGATTTATATCCAAAAGTTATGTATTCGGAAAGTGAGCCATCTTACCAATGCAGCCATAAGAACGATGAGAACGAGCCAATTCTCTTCATCATCGTCATCATCATCATCATCAATGTTGGCCTCGTCTTTCATCATTTGGTGAAACGTAATATCATCGTTGCTATCCATAGCCTATTGAATAATAATCAATAAACAATTTAGCTATGCAATGAATAAACAACAAAGAAAATGGCTTATCGGCAAACCTTGCGGGCGGGCGAGAGGGAGAAATTGGTGGCGGCGCCAAACGACCAATGGAAGCGGCGGGGACTCGGAGGGGCGGCGTGGCGTGGCGGTGACTGCAAGGGTCTCGGTCGCACGGCTCCAAATAGGGACGATCGGGCGCTCTCCGTACGAACTTAGGTCTCCTTTGATTCACATGATTTGTATAGGAAAAGTGTAGGATTCGTTTTTCCTATACGAATTTATTCTGTAGGAGTCTTTTATTCACAGGAATACAGCAAATGAAAGTTGAACAAATTTTTCCTTTGCAAATAAATTCCTACATCAAACAGAGGAAATAAACAATTCAGTTGGACCTCTTTTTCCACTCCTTTGCAAGGAACGAGGCTGCTAAGGAAAACATTCATGTAATCTCAGTTTTGCACTTGCATTCCTATCTAATTCATATCCCTATTACTACATGAAATCTACGAATCAAAGAAGAAAGAAGGCCTTGGCCTTCAGCCTCATCGTAGGCCCACGATTCCCCGCAGCGAAACTGGTGAGCCAGCAGCCCAATATGGGTTCATGTCGTTTTTTTCTGAACGGATGGGTCCATGTCAGTATTCCGGATGGCAATGGGTACCCGATACCCGCAAACCCGACGAGTACCCGCCTCAAATGGGGAGGGTTTGGGCTAGAAAAATCCCCATGGGTATGCTTAGCAGGAAAATGCCATACCCATCGGGTATGCGGGTGCGGGTATGGGGGTGCCATACCCATACCCTTTTACCCGCATACCCGGGAGCAGCTGCATGCACAAAACACACGGAGCACCTAGCCCATTAACACACCTAGCTCCGGACACCTAGCCCATTAACACACCTAGCCCACCAAGGCACCTAGCCCACTAAGAAACTACACCCAGCCACGCACGCGTCACACAAACACCAGAGTCCCAGACCTAACCTAGCTATCGATCCCCAATTCCCCATCCACCGCCGCCTCTCGCTCAACACGAGCCTCTCCTTCTTCCTCCTGCAGTCCCGCAGGCCGCTCCTCTCCCCACGCCGCACTCTCCTCTGCCACGAGCTCCTTGCCCGCCGCGTACACCTCGAACCGCGCGCCCTCGGCGGCCGACACGCGGTCGGCGCTCGCATACGCCACCGCCGTCTTGCCGCCGTCCTCGGCGTCGCGGAGGAGAGGCGGAGGTAGAACGCGCGGACCTCGAGCCGCGTCGTCCGTCGGCCTCCACCAAATGGCGGACGGAGGAAGGTGCCCTCGTCCACCGTTCCTCTGCACATCGCTGCCGCTAGCACGACGAGCTTGATGTTCTTGCTAGGTTCGCCGTGAGTGTCCTTGGCTACTGTCTGCCTTGTGATCTTTGGCGGGTACCCGGCGGGTATCGGGTACCCGGCGGGTGTCGGGTATGGGGAAAATTTATACCCGCAGGCGGGTACGGGTGACGGGGGGCGGGTAGAGGTGCGGGTGCGGGTATGGGGATGCCATACCCGCACCCGAACCCGGCGGGTGCCATCCGGAGTCAGTATGTCACGACTAAAAAAAAAAGTCGATCCATTTTTTTTTTTAAGTCGATCCATCGATCGGCGAACTTTGTTGATTGCAGTTGTCGCAGTTGGCAAGTCTTACGCCTGCGAAAGCACCCGAGGCAAGCTCGTCGTGTGCATTTTGGAGGGAAACTGTCATCATGCAGAACAAAATCCGCGAGCGAGCACACATACAACGAAAAGCAGAAGCCCCCAACCCGTATATAAGCACGGTTAAAAAGGAGTACAACGCACACTGATCAACACTTGCAACGATAGTACAAAGTTGATCTTAATAACCTTGAAAACAACAAACTCGCGAAATAAAATGAATGCATCTCCCTCAGCAGACGCTACTGTATGATTTGTGATGTATCAGCAGCCCATATACGGCGCCAATTAAGCAGTAATCTTTAACGTACGCAGAGCCAACCCGCGGTATTTATGTGGAAATGCTGCCGGCGGTGTCCACGCGCGCCTACTGGCCGGCGGCGAAGGCCTCAATGGGGAAGGTCTTGGTTACGCCGGCGAGGCTCTTGAAGACGATCTTGCCGGTGGGCGGGTCGTCGACGGTGATCTCGTTGACCGGCGGCCACAGCATGAGCTCCTTGGCCTTGACGCCCTTGAGCTTCTTGATGCACTTGGCCTTGACGTACCCGGTGATCTCCACGTCGTAGCTCACCTGCTTGCTCACCAGCTTGAACCTGTGCTCCACCTTCTTCTTCTGCGCGATCCACATGTAGCCGGTGGCGCGCACGAAGCCCACCTCGATGACTTCAGCTAACGGTAGGAGGCCCAGGGGAAGCCCGAACTCCTCCAGCAGCGACGTGGCCATCTTCAGGCCCTCCTCGTGTCCCTTCTTCACCACAGCTCCCTCCCTCTCAGCCATGGCTACCTAGCTGCTTATTTCGTTAGCTGGCCTCGCTTGTGTATGCTTGTGGTTTGATTGTGTTTGAGGTTGTACTGCATCTATTGGAGATTTATAGATGCTGGTGAAGCAGGCATGGCCAAATGAGTCATGTCAGAGATTGCATCCTCGAATTCACCGATAGGTTTTAGGAGTTTAGCACGAGGAGGTTCGACGTGATGATCATGGCAACGGGCAAGATGGTGTTGTCTACTTCTGTGTGTTGCAACTTGGAGATTTGCTTTGTGGAGTCCGCAGCCGGCAAAGGCAAAGTGCCAGTGCTAATTATAGGTCCATTTCAACTCCATTGGTCAGTATACAGGCTTCCATGCCTGCCTGGGAACCCAAGGCGTCGTGGAACAGTGTTAGTGGAGAAATTCATCAGCAGAAAGGTTCACTGCTTGGAGGAACAGGTTTAAAAGAAAATGAATGTCGAGGTAGTGAACAAATGAAACTGCTGCTAGAACGAAGGATCTTCAGAAGTCAACTGAGTTTTAGATATTTATAGCTAAAGAAAAACAAAATGGAAGTTCCAGCACTAGCAGGAAGAAGATGTAACAAACCGCTACTTTTATTCATGCAAAACACTAGTCCAGTGACAACAAAACCACAGCAGTCCTACATTTTAAGTGTTAACTTCTTCAGCTTATAACAATACATTTAGCATACAAACGGCTACACTGAACTCAAACGGCTAAACTTGGATGTCCCAGCGATCAACACAAACTTTAGGCAGACTGTCGGAGTTCCGGGCGCACAAAATCAGCATCAGCAGTCACTGAGATATCAACGGTGGGCCTCAGCTGAGCACACACTTCAATGGCACCATGAACAGGGTCAGACATAAAATTGCTGATAAGATCTTGATTAATTGGTGTTTTCTTGTCGACAGCCACAAAAGCTTGTTGGGTCAAGACATAGTCAAAGCGCGGAGCCCACTTCCTTGACCCTAAGCGAGCTGTAGTGGAGCAGTTGTCAACCATGAACGCCACCCCGCTAGCATGCATGAATGGGTTTAGGGAGTCGACAGCCTCGATCACACTCTCGTTGATGATCTCTGAGTACGAGTGGCCCTTCTTTCTGAGGACCTCGATCTATATTGGTGTAAAACAAAATAAATGAATGAATATTTGTCAAACAATGTACATCTGAAATCTCATATTAACTAAAAGAATCCTACCTGAGCCATCATTAGTGCAACAAACGATCCAGCAGTGAATGGATGTAACGGGCCAAGATCACCCTGAGGCCGGGTTGAACGCACCCTTTCACCCACCTTCCACATACGTGTTTGATCAATGTTGCCCATGGGGAAAGCAGGAAGGCCTTCCTTTTCCTACAAAGTATAAACAACAGGATATGCCTCAATATATTTTGGGGACATTCATGGACAAATAAATAAGAGTTTAATTCACATTTAACCAGTGTATGGAAGAGCTTACATAAAATCTCCTCCCAGCAAGCACAACACTTCTAATTTCACTTCCAGAAGAAACATCTTCATAGCACTCATACAGTATATCCATGCTTGGGTAATAAGCTGCGCTATATGCCTCGTTAAACTGCTTCTTTCCTTCTTCTGTTAAAGAGTTGTAAACTTCAAGCATCCCCTGGTACCATATAAAGTACTGTTAAGTACAGTCCAAAGGAGATGGATATATATTGAAAATAAAACTCTGCATACCTTCTTTGAAATAGTTTTTGAGACGATTCCAGTGATGCACTCTACAGTGTTCTTATATGCCAAGTCCTCATCCATTCCTTGTTCTGTGTATCTTCTGAAAAGAGCCTCCACAATGCCATGAACAGCACCAAGCAAAATACCTATGTAGTAGATTATTCGTCAATGACTCACGGCGAAAAAATTTACTGGGGCAGATAGGAAAGTAGGTGACCTCGCTCGCCAAAGATATCACTCCGGTACTCCTGCTCTAGAGTCGTAGCAAATGTGAAAGGTGAACCTAGAGCAATTGACCACCCTAGAGCAACATCTGTAGCCCTTCCATCAACATCCTATAAAAAAAGAACAGAACAGTTATTAACACATCTATAATTGAAGAAAAGGAACCAAGAAAAGGGATGTGTGTTCATTGAAATGAAATTAATCAAGTTGAATAGTAAAACGTACAGGCAAATACCGACTTATAACATACCTGGTGAACAGCAACGCTAGCGTTGATACCAGCACCATTGATCTCTTTACCCTGAACATAAAGTCTTCTAACTGATGGGCCCATTCCCTTGGGACATACAGCGATCACACTGATGTTTTTTGGGAAATCAAGGCCAACTGATTGCAAATGTCCAAGGAGAAATCCGTGTGACAAACCAAGAATACTGTTGGGCTTCATGTGTGAGAAGATTTTCTCATAGTTATCTGCCTGCACAAAGTATTAAAAAAATCAATTTCCAGCATTCTTGTGTATATGAAGTAAAACAGGAAGAACAAAAACTTGCTCAAACAAAAACCTAACAAAAAAAAAATCAGATGTGCATATCAACACTGAGAAAGAAACACAACTGTGATCTATAAATAGCAAGAAGGGCAATTGCAAGAGAAAATGGTCATGCTGAACATGATGGGCAATATAAAGATATATTCTACTATTCTGAACATTATCAGGAAAAGAGGAAAGTACGTCTTTTGTCCCTCGACTACCCGGTTTAATCACGATGGTCCCTGAATTACAAAACCAGACAATTTAGACCCTCAAGGGCTCAACTTTAAAAACTAGACCCCCAACTGACAAAACCAGTCACTTTTGGTCCCTCCTCGTTGATTACGTTGTTTAGTGACCAAAACTGACACATGGTAGTCAAAATTGACATCTAACTCTGCCTCTTGTCTTAATCATACTCTATATTAGCCATTTTGTCGAACAGTTGGCAGTTCCGGGATGATCATAGACGCGCCATCTTCAGCGGCAGTGGCGAAGCAATACCAAGCTCACGACGTTCCCGAGTGGGTCAAGAATGGGGCGGACAAATGAGCATGGCCGGGTGGAGGGGAATGAACCTCCACGCTGGAGACAACTGTGTCATGGTGTCCGCCTTGCCGTCATACAGGCTAAAGAATCGCGCCTCCAAGTGTCTGTCCTGCCTGCGCACAGTGGACATAGGAGACAGCAGGGCCACGGCACAGAGGATCGGTGCTGGTGGCCCACCGCCAGTGGTGCAGATGACGAGGTCTGACGGAGCAGAGATGAATCCTCCAAGGTCAGAGTTGGAGACGGTGCCATACTCGTTGGTCTGCGTGTAGTGGAGCAAGACAGTCATGATGGCGACGCCGCGCATCAATGGCGTGGCACGGAGGAGCGTCCAAATGTCTAGACCACGCCTTCCTGGTGTGCAACCATCCTCAAACTGGCTACTCCGGGCGACCCGTGGGAGCTACACGTCCGACGGAAGTGGGCCAACATGCTCCGGTTGGGTGTGCTCGAGGTCGGCTATGGTTGGGTCAACGTGCCCACGCTCACCACGCCACCAGCTGGCCATCATCAAAGACGAGTGGAGATCACGCACGCGGAAAGTTAGACAGAATTCCCAGTACGGAGAAGAGATGGATGATGAGGGGGGAGAAGAATTTGAGGTGGCAAAATTGGAGGGCAATTTGGACCGGCATGTGTCAGCTTTGGTCAAAACGACACCATGGTCATGGACGAAACCGTTTCGAGTTGGGAGAGGAACCAAAAGTGTTTGGCTTCGCCAATTGAAGGGTTAAGTTGATAGTTATGTAGTTGTAGGACCAAAAGTGATAAGCCTGAGAAGTTGAGGGGCTAGAAATGTACTTTTCTCACACGACAAAGGTACTACTCTAAAAGTATGTGAAAGAGAATATACATGCACTATTTCAGTATGTGATTGCAGGCATAAATCTTCAATAGAGTAGAATCAATATGATCTAAAAAATATACCATTCGAAAAAATATTTAGAAATGTACACGGATACAGCAACACACAGGGACCGATCATAGCATGTATCCAATATGTGGGAGTGAATAAAAAAGAAGCAAACCTGGGCAGAATCTGATATCAACAACAAAAGAAGGTCACTGCTCGAGACAGTCTCCCATATATCTCCCAAGGTCCCAGTTTCTTCAGTGAAACCAGCTGCACGGGCTTCCTGGAAAGATTTGGAACCTTTCCGAAGACCAATCTGAAATCAACAAGCGGGATGTTAGTGTCAGATGTCACTGCTGTTCTGCTAACAGAACCATTGAAAAAAATAAACAAATATATCTCTCGAGAATAAAGGATAAAAAATGCCCGTAAGGCCACATTACAGAAAGTAGAGTTAAGATTCAGAGGTTTTACATAACAATTCGGAAATTTGAGCTTATGTAACAGTGCCAAGATATGAATGGTGCCAAGCGCAAGCATGAGCTAACCTTAACAACAATGTCCAACTTAGCCTCAGCAAGTGAGTCTCTCAAATTCTGAGCTTGTGCTGGACCCTGTGAAAATAGCATAGACACTGTTATAACCTGAACGGGCAATAGAAGTTTTTTTTCCCTGACAACAAGTTACAGAGAAGATCTTTGAAGTAAATGGGGAGAATGCTATTCAAACACATCACCATAAGCATCCACTTAGTAGAGATATCAGTACTTTCATTTAAGCAGAGATGCTCCATTGTATCTCGCACCACATATAGAAGTGTCAACGCACCCTAAATCCTTATTATATGTAACAATTAACACAAGCACTATCCAACCAACGGGCAAACCAAATAATCACTCTGTGATTGTTCATACAAAGATAAAAACCGTGCCGTTACGAATGCTTGACCACCGTTATAGGATACAACCACTTAACATAAGAGAGGTCTCACACAATATACTATAACCGGACATCGACACAGATGTCAAAATACACACTCAAATCGAAAAGTAGGACTGCATCGTTTTTAACCTGAGAGCCCCATCCAAGCACGCCAATCTGCTTGATCCCCTTGAACGCCTCTGGCAGCAGCGGGAAAAGATCCCTCCCACCCCTCACAATAAACTGCAACCAAAACACTCACAAACATCACAAACTGTATCTGTTTCTTTCACAGATTAGTCACCAAAGGACCACGGAGAAGACAGCACGGGGGTACAAATCGAACCTCTTCATGGCCGGCCAAGGACACCTTCTCCTTCTTGAACACAGAGGTCTCGAAGTCGAGCGACGGCATGGCGGTGCCGACCACCGACGGCGCCGCGACCTTGGCGGACACAGCGCCGCGGCGCCCGGCGGAGGCGGCGAGGTGGCATGGGGGCTGAGTGGCGGGGAAGGATACGGAACCGAGGGCTGGGGTTTTGGGGGCGGGGTTTAGGGTTTTGGGGTGGGACAAGGCGAGGGAGGAAGTCGCCGCCGCCATTTGTGTTGCGAGGACTAGGGTGAGACCGTGAGAGAAACAGAGGAGGTTGCTGGAGCTGGGTGCGTGGGCATTTATCGGTAGGATTGCAAGGGCGACAATAGGATATTCACATGATTGACAAATTTGCTATTGCTACTCGATTACTCTACAGCGAGATGGACGTGGTACAGATCATACATTCGCGAAAAAGTATTTTGTCGTCTCTGTTTAATCAGGCCTTGAACATTTGAGCTCTTGGTGCATGGAGCTATCGGCATTTTCCATAATCCAGTGACCTGCAGAAATCAGATTTGTCAAGGACATAAAGTAGTCCGACGAGCAACCTGCAGTGGTGCCGGTCCGCCGGTGGCTATTCGCATCGCCTTTGGGCCAATCGAATCTGCTGCCAGCCGACCCCCACCCACACACCCACCCTTAAGACAGAGCATCTCCTCCGGCACTTTCAAACTGTATCCGTTTTCAGGGTGCGGGATACATGTCCGGTACGATACGGTTCCTAACCACATCGGCATCCTCAATTCAAAACACAAAAAATGTGACGCAAACTTGTCCAAAATGTATTTAACATTTGTTGTATTTTAAAAGAAATTTTGAATGAAATTTAAACGTACAGCCGGGCCATCTCGTGGCGCGCGGCGATCCTGCGTGTTGCGGATGACGACACCGCCACCACCTCCCCGGCGAGGTAGGGAGCGGCGCTCCTCCTTGACCCGGTGGCAGGCGCTGGTGGAAGCAGCCGCAAGGGGACGACGCTCCGCTTGCGGCGTGCTCACGAGCAGGCTCAACGGGGTTGTCCATCGTGTGGCCAGTCGCCTCCCACCAGAAATGCCGCCCGCTGGCGTTGTGCCGCGACGGTCTTAACGTGTCGTCGTACCTTGCCAGCAGGGTGTCACGCTTGTTCCGGAAGGGCCGTTCCATGCTTGGAAGTTGTCGACGACATTCTCGAGGAGCAGTCGTTGCGCCTTCGTCGTCTCGTTCCGCTGCGTTAGGACGGCGAGATTCCACGTCTCAGGGGTGGTGGGAAGGGGCGGCACAGCAAGGGCGCTAATTTTTTTGGTTTTGATTGGGTGTGTATGTGGACATGCCTGGATGATAAAATATACATTCGACCATAATTCTTGCGGCCGAGAATTAGGAGAATTAGCTTAATTATCAGTCATTTTGCTAGCCGTCGGATTTGTATGCTAAGATCCGTACAATATGTTGCCGTTTGCAACTCCTAATGCAAACACTCTGTACGTAATTGAGTCATTTTTTTAGTACTTTTGTTCATTTTTTTAGTACTTTTGTTCATGTGTGTGTAGGCTTTCCTCTTCCATGTACAAAGGCCTGTTTCTTTACATTGTACACGCCTCCTTTATAAGTGGTGCATGTTTTTCTATTTTTTATTTCATTTTTTGTATCATATTATTTTTATACTTTTTCCTTTCTTCAATTATCTTAATATTTTATTTTTTTATGTTTAGACCAACTATATATAAGTCTTGTATTTTTCCCCGATTTAATACTTAGTCACATACCATGTGCTATATGATTAAGATTGCCAGTATATAGTTTTCTCTTTTTAGCTGTAAATGCATGGGGTGCGATTTTTTTTTTTTTAAATTCCAGTTGCAAGTGCGGTTGCAACTTTAATTTGGAATTTTTTTTCTGTTACAAGTAGGGTTATACCAGAGAATTTTTTTCAGTTGCAAGCCGGGTTGCAACTGAATTTTTTTGGTTGTAAGTGGGGTTACAAATCAGATTTGTTTAGTTGCAAGTCGGGTTCTAATTGAGTTTTTTCGTTACAAGTGGGATCGCAACTGAAATTGTCAGTTGCAAGTGTGGTTACAACTGCAACATAGTTTTTTAGTTGCAAGTGCGGTTATAACTGAGGATTTTTCAGTTACAAGTCGGGTCGCAACTGAGTTTTTTTCAGTTGCAGGTGGTGTTCTAACTGAGGTTTTTAAGTTGCATGTCGGGTTGCAACTGAGTTTTTCCAGTTGTAAGTGGGGTCCAACTGGGATCTTTCCTATTGCAACAGCAACTTAGATTATTTTTTCAGTTGCAAGTGGGTTATAACTAAGGTATTTTTTAATTGCAAGTCGGGCTGCAACTGAACTTTATTCGGTTGCAAGTGGGTTGCAAGTTGCAACTGTGATTTATTTAGTTGCAACTCAGGTCGAAACGAGTTTTCCGGTTGCAAGTGGGTTGTAGGTGAGAATTTTTTAGTTACAAGTAGGGTCGCAAGGAAGAAAAATGCTCTTTAAATGTTGAATTTGCGTCGCAATTCGTTCTAAAGTTGCAAGGGTCACAGTACATAAACTAAATTAGTTTAATATTTGTTGCTACTAGTAGATTTTTAGGTGTTTACAGGAAAATAATCATTGGAAGTAGTAGTATTAATTAAATCACGTGCTACAAAATTTGGTTGAGTAGCCCTTTATATGTACCTATTGTGTCGGTTGATGTAGGTGAAAGTATAGGTATGTCGTGTTCGAGCTCAGGGATTAAACTACAAGTTCTTGCGTTTGTTTACAGCTAGATCTATGAAAGTGAGTTGATTTTTTAAAAGTAAGAACTTAACAAAAGTTTAAAGTAAATGTTTTTGTTCTTTTGTCTTAGTGTATCCGACGGAAACGTAACAAAACAACACATCAAACAACAAGCAAAAGGAGGTTCAGAGAGGAAACAAACAAACACGCATAGATGATCTGAGTAACAAACATCACAATATACCTTAACATACACAGATCGACACAAGTACTTAGTTATAACAGGCAACAAAAGGACTACTAGACTGAACAATTCAACGAACAGGTTGCAGGCAACACTGAAACTCTGATGAATTCACGAATTACAAGAGTAACTTAGCAGTTCGAGCAGCAGCAAATGGAAGGATTTAAGGTCTTCCTGGTTTCTTGATGATGATCTTGTTCTTGATCGTAACTTGGTTGAACAGAAGCAAAGAAGCGGAGGTTGGTGTGGACGAGGAAGAAGCAGAGCAGAGCAAGGCAAGGGAGAGTGGATCTTCTTCTTGTCGAGTTCGTCAAAGAGCTGGATCACCGATCTTCTCGGAGATGAGATCTCGATCCATCCCCGTGTTCCTCTCTCTGGTAGTGGTGGTGGTTGCGGCGTGTGTGGCGAAGCTTCCACTGCCGGCTTTTATGCTACTCAAGCTCAACTGCTCCCGCGGCGACAGGAGCACGGCAACAGCGTGACGCTGCCCTTTTTCCATTTTAGTACTTCCCTCTTCTATCTTTTATCACATGTAGGTCCTTAGGTCATCTCTTCTTTTCCATTTGTCCTCAACACGTCACGGAGATGAGTAATTAGAGTGCATTTTCGCAATTTTCTGCAAGAAGACAATGGAGAGCTGTAAAGTATCATTTTTGACATGAATTGGCTAATTGTTACTGAAATCACTTTGAATTGAGGGCAAAAGTTGATAAGAGGGATTTAAATGTGGCTAAAAATGTATATAAATATTATGCATATCATCGCTACATCTACAAGTTAAAATGCATTCACTGAGGCCCAAAACAGCCCATATGCTATAGGCAAAATTGTATGAAATATTTCACGTACATAACTTGGCGGGAGCGCCTACTCTCTAACTCGGGCGGAACCCGCAGGGAGGAGCCTAAGGGCCAGCCCACCAACTCGCTCTGTCCTCCTCCCTTTTTCTTTTCTGTTTTTTTACTTGTTTTCTTTTCTGTTCTTACAGTAACAAATAATGATGAAAAATAAGAACAACAAAACCATTCTAAATAATTAAATATGTATTTTTGTTCAAATCTGAATTTTTTTGAAAATACGGACATTTTTCAAATTTTGGAAAATTTTAAATCTAAACAATTTTAGAAAATGAATTTTTTCAAACTTGAACAATTTCAAATATGAATTATTTTTGAAATATGAACATTTTTAAAAATATGAACCATTTTTGAAAATGATCATTTTTCATATATGATATTTTTTAAATCTGAACAATTTTGAAATATGGACATTTTTTAAAATATACATAAACTATTTTTGAACGATTTTAAAAGTGAACAAAAAGGTCGGTGAACAAAAATTATTTTTGAACGATTTTAAAAATGAACAGAAAATGACGATAAACAGAAACTATTTTTGAACGATTTTGAAAGTGAACAGAAAAGGCCGATGAACGAAATCGATTTTGAACGATTTTAAAAAATAAACAGAAAAAAGTCTATGAACGGAAATTATTTTTGAGCGATTTTTAAAAAGTTAACAGAAAAAACTCTATGAACGGAAATTATTTTTGAACAATTTTTTGAAACATGAACAATTTTCAAATCTGAACATTATTCAGATTTGAACAATTTTCATATCCGAATTTTTTTCAAATATGAACAATTTCAAATCTGAACATTTTTAAAATTTGAACATTTTTTCAAAAAATGAAAATTTAAAATATATCTAAAAAGAAAACAGCAAAGAAGAAAGAAAATGCCAAAAAAATAAAAACGAAAAAGAAACAAGAGAAAACGAAAAAGAAGAAAGAAAAAAGAAACTGCCAAAAAACGAAAAGAAAAAAAAGATGCACCTATTGGGCCAGGCCATAAGCCACAGGGGAAGTGCGGAGCCTATTAACGCCCGACTTGGTGTCAACTAGGAAAAACCTAACGTGCCTGATGTCATCTGACTGAGAATTGAGCATTAAATGGATCTTAATTCTTGACAATGGCCGTGGCCCGAATAAGAAAGATTTGTCGCATCAAATAAAAATTGATTAGCAGTAGTGAAATTCTCTGTATCCTAACTATATTCTAGAAAAAATAAACTTGTAACAACGTCCAAGCATATTTGTTAGTAGTAGAAAAACTAAATCTAATATGCATGTATCCTTTTTGGGTATATGTATTGAATTGATTACACGTGATCTTATATCAATCTTAATTTAGATTTTGTTTGGAAAACAAGATTTGTTTTTTACCTATCTTAGGAGGAGATAAACCCAATAATAACTACCGAATCTTCCTTAACAGTAGAGATATCTTGGAGAGATACACCGTTGTACAGTAGACATGGACCGTTGCTGTAAGATGGAGGATCGTGGAATCCCCGTCCGCCGCCGGTGCCACCATGTCTGACTGACAGAGCATCATCGTCCTGACAGAAAAGCTCTGTGTCATGGTGCCAGCCCATAAAATCTAGACGGAGATATCACCCATAAAAGCTGACCAGATAAAAGTCTGGGTAAAACTCGTCCAGCTGCTTATAAAGTTCAGTGGCTAGGTAGCATCTCCTAGCTCACACTGCCCCGATCGATAGCTGTCCCCAAGTTCGTCAGTCCGTAGCGCCGAGCAATGGCGCCCGACCGGCGGCAGCACAATCTACGCCTCTTCCTCCTCGCCGCCTTCGCATGCTCTCTGCAGGCAGCCGCCACCGCCGCAGATAGCACGGCCACCCTGGCAGTCCGGCACAAGCCGTCGAAGCCGCGGCATGACAGCACGAGGCAGCAGCACAGGCCGGGCCAGGGAGGCCGGAGCCACGCCAGCAGCGGGATGGCGTCGTGCAACATGTTCCAGGGCAGCTGGGTGTACGACGAGACGCTGCCGATGTACGACGCGGCGGGGTGCCCCTTCGTGGAGCCGGAGTTCGACTGCCAGAAGTACGGCCGCCCCGACAAGGGCTACCTCAAGTACCGGTGGCGCCCCACCTCCTGCGAGCTCCCGAGGTATTCATCAGCGAGTCATGGATCCAGCAATCTCGTTCAGAAAGGCTGTCGTTCATAGCGAGTTTGTTCATAACGTATTCGCCACCTGCAGGTTCAATGGGCAAGAGTTGCTGAGCAAATGGAGGGGGAAGAAGATACTGTTCGTTGGGGACTCCATCAGCCTGAACCAGTGGGAGTCGCTGGTGTGCATGCTGCACGCGGCCGCGCCGGCCTCCAGGACCACCCACGGCAGGGGCAACCCCGTCTCCACCGTCACGTTCCAGGTCCGTAGATTCCAGCCCAGTTTTGATGTCACTCCTCACTAGCCATTCCTTCCTTCCATTGCATCAGCATTCAGCAGAGACCAAAGTACCAGTACTGTTGTGCACTTCTTTTCTTTTATAATTTGGTGATGCACATTACAACATTCTGGTTGTCGTAGTGATAAGTTGTGGAGGTATGAATCAGCCAAACTGGTTTGCTAATTACACTAGTTTCTTAACGACGAGGGCGTAAGAATAGATTATCCACCGCTGCATAGGCTTTCGAAAAGGGACTTGCTTTGTGCTGGCCTTTTGGTGTCCCGGCCGCCGGCTTTCGGGCACCACCGGTGGACCGGCATGTTTGTCTCCCGCACGCAGATAGAATCAGCTCCTCCAACGTAGCCCGATCCCACTAGCCCATTCCCTTGCTTGCACGGATCGATGCACTCGCAGTCTCGCACCTAGATCGTCTTGCTCGCTCGCTCATGTGCGCGCGAGTTGGTGATGGCAGAAATCGCATCGTGGGCTGGCCCTCGTGGAGGTGTTAGGGGCGGGAGCCATGGGCGACAGCACGGAGGAGCATCATGTGTCTGTCCACTATCCCGCCAATGTTTTTTTTAGATAAAAGGCCTAAGCCCAACTTTGAATTAACAAAGTCAGAAGGTTCACCAAGTTATTACATCGCTGCGGCATACAGCTTAGCCAAAGTAAAGCAACATGCTGCGCCATACAGCTTAGCCAAGGGAAAGACAACATGCTGAGGCAAACAGCTTCGCCAAGAAAAACTAGAAGAAGGCAAACTAAGAGGTGCTAGGCATGAACTCGGAATGAACCTTCAGGAGCTCACTTGCCAGTGATCTTGCGGCCTCCACGTCCCGAGGTTTTAGCGCGGGGCTCCAGTTCTGCAAGAAGATCACAGTTTTGTTGATAATGTCAGCTGGTTGTTTGATAAATTTGGACTCAATAGCCCCTTTATTACGCACATGCCAGAGCGCCCAAGACCGTGCCCCAAGTTATGCGCCTTACAGACTTAGGTAAACTAGAAATGTACCACTGCCTTCTTCTACTTCTTCATTTTGGTGGTTTGCTGATTGGTTGTATCATCCCGTGACGATCCACTGAACCAGAATCAAACCCCGTTTCTTCCCCGAGAAACAGTTACAGCGATTTTTTTTTAGATACAAGGCACACAAGTGCCCAGCTTTAAATTAATAAAGCCCCAAACGGCAAGTTTGATACAAGGGGGCTGAAAACCAGCTTACAGACTTAAAACAAAACAAGCACAAAACATGCAGGCACAGCTTGAAGATGCCGAAGTCCTCCTTTCGGAGCCACCCAGGGGAAGACATTGCAAGAGGGAGACTGCTGGCCACCAAGAGGAACACCAGGCAACTGCACACCGAGGAGGAGGAGGCAGCAGCACCATCCAAAATCCAACGCCGAAGAGGGACCCTTCCCTCTCGTCCAGGCTCGAGGACGCCGCACCGTCGGACATGGAACACGCTCACCCAGAGCGGGGAATGCTACTGACCATACAACCAACCGGGCAGGAACTCGGGATGCCTCGCCGGAACCGGCAAACCACCGCGGCTGCACTGTCAAAGACTGGCGGAGTAAACTGAGGAGACGATCACCGAAGGAGAAGGAGCATCGCCGCCACACAGAGTCGAAGAAGCCGAGCAGGAGATCACCGGCGGCATGAAGAGCCCGAACGCTCGACCCTCTCATGTCCAACAAGCAGCAGCACAGAGAGCCTAGAGCACCTGAAGAGAAGGCCGCAACATCAGAAGACTCGGCGACAATGACACCACACGGGCTGCACCTCTGTCAGCCACCTACCAACCATGGCTACACTCGCCCAAGACCCTATTTTTCCCAGGCAGTGCCTCCAAGGAGGAAGAGACGCCCAAGGCGCCACCACTGCCCATTCCGTGAGGAATTTAGGTTTTCACCTGGAAATTGGGGCCGGGATGGGGGGAAGGGACCATGACAGTGCCACAAGAGGAGCGCGGCGCCAGGGGCGTCGCCACTGTCGAGGTCAACGAAGCCGACCAGGGATTTCTCCCGGTCCCGACCCAAACCGCCAACCCCCGGCCGTCTCCGGCACATGCACAACGCCGGCGACCAGATCTGGTGGGGGGAGAGAGCCAGAAAGGGAAGGAGGAGGCTGACCTTCAGATCTGACGGAGGAGTCGCCGGAGCAGCCACCACACCAGGACCGTCGCCCACCGTTTCCTCGCCGCCCAAACGACCGAGGAAGACGGCGCACACCCGCGAACGCCACTAGCCGCCGTAGTCGACGCCGCCGCACCACCCGAGGCCGCCGTCCCGGCGCCCAAAGAACCTCCGCCAGAGCAGCGAGGCAGCAACGCCCCGCCGCCACCTTCACCGGAGATAGCACGGGCTTGCCCGGAGGCCTCCTCGGCTAGCGGCGAGAGAAGGAGAGGACGGGGGAGGGACCGGCGGCGCGAACCCTAGGTCGCCCTCGGGAGGACGACGCGAGGGCCCGAGCGATTTGATCGCACAAATTGCCAAATGCGTTAAAGATCTCGATAACGATAAGGTGCTAGCGCAGATGATGTGGACAACTCAACCACTCGTTTCCTGTGTCGTCGTCGTAGATGTATACTCGTAGCTACAGTTAGCAATAAGCTCAAACTAGCATTTTCGTTAGTTGCTTTTTGGTTGCCCTTTGCATGGCTCCGAAGGCAAAGAATCAAGTTCAGACTATTTTTCCGGGTCGAATGAAGTATACTTTGTGGGTGCCAACCAATGATTTCCGGCCAAAAGAAAAGATTACAGCGACGAATAACGCAGGAGTGCTACAACCATATGCGCTTTGTAGTATAGTTTACACCTTGAACAATTGTCTAGAGCGGCTAGGGAGCTCGGGGCTCTATGCCCGGTGTTTAGTCTTATCTGGCCATCGCAGAATCACTGTCGGCAGCGGCCATGACATGATGACAAAATAGGCCGTAGCCCCGCTATATAAATATAGCAAACACCCGATATAACCGACATTTACGAAAAGCTGGGGCGACAGCCAACATACACCCAAAGCAAGGGGAAGAGAAAAAACAAGAAAACAAAATAGAGACATAGGCGGATTGACTAAACGACGGAGACCCGTAACCGCTGCGCCCTCGCCACGAAGTACCACCACACTCCTAGCAGCGAACCATCGAGTCTCAAGCAGCACCTTCAAGAAGGAGAGTAATCCCTGCTGCCCGAACCAGCGCGCTGGTCCTAAGGTTTCCCCCGGCACTCGAGGGGAGTAGATGGATAGCCACGACGCCCTCCAGGAAGGTATGATGTCGCCATCAAAGAATTCAATTTTTTTTGATACACATCAAAGAATTCAATTGGGACAGTGAGGAGACGCACAGGTTGCCGCGGACGCAGACAAGCGGCGATATTATTAGAGTATCTGCCGGTTTTATGGCCGCGTCCGCCGTATGTGCGCCGACAGATTTGGAACGTTGTGCATGTTCATCAGATGCTCTAGTATCAGACCATGCATGGCGAAGAACCCGTACGTACTTGTGGCGTACAGTACTCCGGCGATCCACCAGAAAGTTGGTGCCGATCGAAACGCATTGATAATCAACTAACATGCGCTTGTCGTCGTCTCTTTGCAGGAGTACGGGCTGTCGGTGGCCTACTACCGGAGCACCTACCTGGTGGACATCGTCGAGGAGTCCATCGGCCGGGTGCTCAAACTCAACTCCATCTCCGGCGACCCCTGGCTCGGCGCCGACATGCTCATCTTCAACACTTGGCACTGGTGGACACACACCGGCAAAGACCAGCCGTAAGACTGCTGCCCTGCGATTTTCCTTACAAAATTAAGCACATGAAATTTGACTCCGTGTTTTTTATTATTATCCAGATGGGACTATGTGCAAGATGGCGCGCAGGTGATGAAGGACATGGACAGGCTCACGGCATTCTCCAAGGGGATGTCGACATGGGCCAGATGGGTCGACTCCAACGTGGACACCTCCAAGACCAAGGTCTACTTCCAGGGCATCTCCCCAACCCATTACAAGTACGATCAAAAGCCGCCCAGCCCAACTCTTGTTCTGCTGCTAAAAAAAACTATTGCTCCGCTCTTAATAAATTAACACTGAATACACTTCGCAGTGGAGCAGAGTGGGGGGAGAGATCCAGTGGCTGCGCGCAGCAGACGCAGCCGATCGCGGGGCCGGCCTACGCCGGCGGGCAGCTCCCGGCGCAGGGCGCGGTGAGGAGCGCGCTCGGCGCCATGTCCAAGCCGGTGTTCCTGCTCGACATCACGCTGTTGTCGCAGCTCCGGAGGGACGCGCACCCGTCCGCATACAGCGGCGGCCACCCGGGCAACGACTGCAGCCACTGGTGCCTCGCCGGCCTGCCCGACACCTGGAACCAGATACTCTACGCGTCTCTCACTGCATAGGAAAAAGGAAATGGGGGACGTGTGTGTCTGACTCCATTGTTTGTCAAGCACCGATTTGCTTGCAGCTGTTCTTTCTTTATATAGTAACTTTTGGTTGTTGTACTGTGGCGATTCATCAATTGGGGTTCAAAACTGTTGGTGTGTACACCTTGTGTAATACCTCCAAGGAGGAGGGACCAAAGTGTGAAATATTGTATAAAAAGGAAATGGATGCAGGGGAGCCTGTAGCTCTCCGTTCTTCCCAAAAATGTCTCTCTCTGTCTCTTTTCTCTCTCAATCTCTATTCTTCTAATTCCTTCTACAAACAAGATGGTATCAGAGCGATCCTTGCTGTACCCGTCGTCCTCAGCTGCAGCAAGCTCACGTGAGAATTGAATCGACCAGAAAAGGTTTTCTTTTAGGCCATGCGAAGGGTTCATGTGATATTCCCTAAGAATCCTTAGCTTGGCTGTTCATTTGGGTGCTGAAGAGTAGTGCTTTGATCTGTGTTCTATTCTTGTTGGGATCTTGTTGGCTTACTCGAGTACGGTGGAGATATTGAGCTGGTTCGTTTTTCCTTGGTTATGCACATAAGGTGTTTGTTGAAATTTCAGCATCACAATGTCACCTGTGTTGAAGCCACATAAGGGCGTGATGGAATGCGAGTATTGTGGACTTAAGGGACATGTAAGAGCCTTCTGCTGGGATCTCCGTGGTAAGATGGGAGAGAAGAATTCAGTTAATGGCCATGACATGGATAATGGCCGGAATAGTGATAAAGTAAGTGTTGAGAGTTTGTTTAGTATGGCCTGTGAGAAGGGTTTGGTTCCTGTTCTCATGAGTTACGATGAATATGAATTGTGGAAGTTAGTAAAGGATGCTGCTACTGAAGCCAAAAACATGGTAAAGGCTGAGATGAATACTTCGTCCTCAACTAGTGACTTATGGTTGATAGACTCGGGTGCCTCTCGACACATGGCAGGGTCAGATAAACTATTGTAGAATTATACTCCTATCAGTGGGAGGAAGGAGGACGTCAAGTTAGCTGATGGATCTTTGCAGCCCATATCAGGTACTGGAGTAGTCAAGTGCAGCCCTAATATGAATCTTTCATCAGTGTTGCATGTTCCATCATTTCCTGTGAATCTGCTCTCTATTAGTGCAGCCACAAAGGAGTTAAGTTGTACTGCACATTTCTCTCCAAAGTGGTGTTTGTTTCGACAACTGAAAACAGGAAGAGTACTTGGTGTGGGAATAATGAGGAGTGGCTTATACTATTTTAGACAAAATGCTGTTGATACTGCTCTTGCCACTGTTCTATCTCAAAGCCATGTGGCTGAAATTCTACTCCATCATAAACGTTTGGGACACCTATCATTCTCAGCGCTCGAGTTGATGTATACTTCTTTGTTCAGGGCAGTCGACAAGAGGATGCTAGTATGTGACACATGTTAATTGGCAAAGCATACTAGATCGTCATACATTTATTCAAGTATGAGAAGCAATGAGTTATTTCATACAATTCATTCAGATGTGTGGGGACCATGTGAAACTACATCATTGAGTGGTCTGATACGTCTCAAACGTATCTATAATTTCTGATGTTTCATGCTTGTTTTATATATCAATGTCACATGTTTTATATGCATTATACATCATTTTTATGTATTTTCTGGGACTAACCTATTAACAAGATGCCACAGTGCCAGTTCCTGTTTTCTGCTGTTTTTCTATTCCAGATAATTACTTAAGGAAATATTCTCGGAATTGGACGAAACAAAAGCCCAACCTCCTATTTTTCCGACACGTACACGGAGCCAGAAGGGCAAGCCCGGGGGAGGCCCACGACCTCCTCACCATGTCCCCGCGCGGCCTGGAGGGGGGTGGCGCCACCACGTGGTGAGGCCGACTCAACAACCCCCTCGCGCCGCCCTTTCGCCTATATAATGCTCCTGCCCCGAAAACCCTAAGACAATCGGTCATATTCCAGAAAGGGTTCCGCAGCGCCGCCGCCATCAAAGACAAGTTTCGGGGGTCAGAAGTTCCTGTTCCGGCACCCTGCCGGGACGGGGATTGACCCCCGGAGCCATCTCCATCTACTCCACCGCCTCCACTTCGACTCCATGATGGTTTGTGAGTAGTTCCCCCATGGACTACGGGTTCTAGCTGTAGCTAGTTGGTACTCTCTCTCCCATGTACTTCAATACAATGATCTCATGAGCTGCCTTACATGATTGAGATCCATCTGATGTAATCGGTGTTGTGTTTGTGGGATCCGATGAATTGTTACATTATGATCAGTCTATCTATAAGTTTGTGAAGTTATTGTTGCTGCAATCTTGTTGTGTTTAATGCTTGTCACTAGTGCACGAGTGGCATGATCTTAGATTTAAGCTCTATAATTATTGCTTAGATTGTATCTACAAGTTGTTTGCACATGTCTCTGTCCGGAACCCGAGGCCCCGAGTGACAGCAACTGGGATAACTGGAGGGGATGGTTTAGATATGAGGATCACATGTTTTCACTAAGTGCTAATGCTTTGCTCCGGTGCTCTATTAAAAGGAGTACCTTAATTACCAGTAGTTTCCCTTGAGGCCCCGCTGCAAACGGGCTGGTAGGACAAAAGATGTTGTGCAAGTTTCTCATTGCGAGCACGTATGACTATATATGGAAAACATGCCTACGTATGATTAATAGACTAGATGTTCTGTCTTAATGCTATTTCAATTCTATCAATTGCCCAACTGTAATTTGTTCACCCAACACTTGTTATTGGAGAGTTACCACTAGTGTAGATAGCTGGGAACCCCGGTCCATCTGTCATCATCAAATACTCATTCGGTCCTATATGCCATTAGAAGTAGTATCAACTATTTTCTGGTGCCATTGCCTCTGTGTTACTTACTGCTGCTGTGTTACTGTTACTATTGCTCTCATATTACTGCTGCTTTCACATCACCCCTGTTACTAGTGCTTTTCCAGGTGCAGCTGAATTGACAACTCCGCTGTTAAGGCTTATAAGTATTCTTTGTCTCCCCTTGTGTCGAATCAATAAATTTGGGTTTTACTTCCCTCGAAGACTGTTGCGATCCCCTATACTTGTGGGTTATCAAGACTATTTTCTGGCGCCGTTGCCGGGGAGCATAGCTCTACTCATAAGTTCACCTGGGGAGTACACTTACCTCTCTCTGTTTTTATTTTATTTTGTCTTGTCTAGTTTACTTTTGTCTAGTTTATTTGTGCTTAGTTTATTTCTGTCTAGTATTATTTTGCTTAGTTTACTTTTGTCTAGTTTATTTTTGTCTTGTTTTATTTTTCTTATATACCCGAAAATCCATAAAAATTTGAAAAACCGAAAATCTAAAAAACTGTTGTTATGGAAGAACATGCTAGAACCCTATGGAACTTAAAGAATTATATATGAAGTATAGAGAATCAAGAAAGGGTAAAGTCATGAGAGGCGTGTTAAAAAGTTGAATCAAATTGCTGAAATTTTGCTTAAACGCCATGATATAAATTGTTGCTCTGAACAGGATACTAAACATCTTAAATTTCAATGTGGCTTTAGTAAAGAAGATATAATTATGAGCTATCATTGTTATAACTATGCTTATCTGGAGCTGAACAAGTAGAACAATTTGTTTTATTTATGGGAGCTTCTGAAATAGAATCCTTCATGTCTAAAAATTATGAAACTTGTGTTGCTTGTAATAACCTTAAAGATATGTCTCTTCTATCCTTGATTATTGTCTAGAAAATTTCAGCAATAATCTTATATCATTGATTATAAAGAGAGACTCATTCATGCACAAGAATGCACTCACAATTTGCAGGAACCTGTGGAAGAAGAAATTGCTGAAGCTGAAAGCTCATTAGATGAAAAAGAGGAGGAGAGTGATGAACAAAAGGAGGAAGAATGGATTAGCTACCCATGCCTACCTTCTAATGAGAGTAACTCTTTATCTCTTACATATTTGATTGTCCTCCATGCTTACCAAAGGAGGATGAATGTTATGTTCCTGTGGATTCTCTTGAAATATTTCCTATGAGTAAAACTTGTGAGAATAATTATGCTACTGTTATTATGATAATCCATGCTATTTTGATAAATCTTATGATAATCCTTTATTTGTGCTGATATCGAAATGCATGGTACTAAAGAGTTTTGCTTGAAAATGTTTATGATAAAGCTCTAGATGATGGTCCTATGTTACTTGATAATATTAATTGTACTACTAATGAAAATGGGATTGGAGAGGTCTTGACTTTATCTAGGAGTCCCATATCTTTTGAGATTGATCAATCATCTTGTTATAAAATGTTAAAAGTGGGTTTGAAAGTTTTAATCCCACTATTTTTGAGCTTGATAAAAATTATGTGTTTGTAGATCATGAAAAGCATGCTTTATGTGATAGTTATATTGTTGAGTTTGTTCATGATGCTACTGAAAATTATTATGAGAGAGGAGAATATGGTTGTAGAAATTTTCATGGTATTAAAACACCTCTCTATATGCTGAAATTTTGAAGTTACTCTTGTTTTATCTTCCTATGCTTGTCACTTTGTTCTTTATGGAATTTATTTGTGTACAAGATTCCTATGCATAGGAAGTGGGTTAGACTTAAATGTGTTTTGAATTTGCTTCTTGATGCTCCTTTTGCTTCATTTTCTATTTTCATGAGAGCATCATTAAAACTATCAAGCCTAGCTAAAAGGCATTAAAGAAAAGCGCTCTTGGGAGACAACCCATGTTTTATTTCTGAAATTTTTCTTTGCTTTTTGAGTCAAGGAGCTGCTTACTTCTGTAACAACTCCTTTGTATCTTTACTTTTTTGAATTGTTGTGCCAAGAAGAGTCTCTAATGATTAGATGATGCTAGATTTGGATTTCTGCACAGGGACAGATTTTTGCTGTCCACCATTTTGAGCTTATAAATTCCAGAAAAATTGAAAAATTCTGAAAAAATTGTGCGTGATCCTCAGATATGTACGCATCTTTCATTAGTTTCGGTTTTCTGATTTGAGCAACGGAAGTGCCTCGAAAAAATTCATCTTTACTGGCTGTTCTGTTTTGACAGATTCTGTCTCTGTTTTTTTGCATTGTCTCTTGTGGACTTTAAGTAAGGCTTTCTAGACGTGGAGGGCTGTAGCTAATGTTTTATTGAGTTCTTGCAATGTGTCACAACAGAACCAAAGTGGATTAATGTTTTTGAGTACTAACCCCTCTAATGAAGTTTATGAGAAGTTTGGTGTGGCGGAAGTTTTCAAGGGTCAAGAGAGAAGGATGATATAATGTGATCAAGAAGAGTGAAGAGCCTAAGCTTGGGGATGCCCCCGTGGGTCACCCAAGCATATTTCAAGAAGACTCAAGCGTCTAAGCTTGGGGATGCCCAAGGCATCCCCTTCTTCATCAACAACTTATCAGGTCATCTCTAGTGAAACTATATTTTAATTCTTTCACATCATATGTGCTGTTCTTGGAGCGTCTGTGTGCTTTTATTTTTAGTTTGTTATTTTTATTTTTGATCATATCAATATTGGATCCTATCTATCTTGTTTGGGAGAGAGACACGCTCCGCTTTTTCATTTGAATACTCCTATTCTTCACTTATATTGTTGAGTATTCAGTTTTCGCACTGTTTAGCTTCTAGCTCTTGGTTTTCATGTATCTCTTGTTCAGAGCTATTAGTTCTTTTATAGAAAGTACTCTCTTACTTCACTTATATTTGTTTGGAGAGTTGCTTGGTTGATGTGTTGGTTCAGAAAATGTTGCATGTGGTAGTGGTATAATGAAAAACTTGCATAATCTCGTAGATCATTGAACTTTGATAACCTGATTCTTTGCAAACGTTTTGAGGTAATAAGTAATAGATGGTAAATCTTGCTGGTTAATTAAGTTAAAATCATTAGTGGATTGTTGTCTTTAAGCTTGTACCGTACTACAAACTCTACTTAAATTGTTGAAGGTGTAGTTGGACTTGATAGCTTTCCATGTCTAAAGGTTCATCGTAATGACTGAGTTGTGCTGAAGGTCGAGGGATCTAGCGGGGTACTTGTGCCGCCGTGAACGGCCCTTCTTGGAGTGAATTTTAATCATGCTCTTAATGTTGAACCTGCTAGTTGTTTGCAATAAGCTTGTGAGTTCTTTTTGACTAATGTTAAGCTACGGTTTTTGGCACTTCCACCATCCAAATTTGCTAGCCTCTTCGGTGCTGTGCATTGCCTTCTGCTCACATTGAGAGTTGTGCATACTTCGCCAGTACATCCAAACCCGTGGGAGGACTTTCTCTTGTTCTCCTACACATAAGCCCATACATCTTCCTCAAAACAGCCACCATACCTACCTACCACAGCATTTCCATAGCTGTTCCGAGATATATTGCCATGCAACTTCCATTTTACATTACATGACTTGTTGTCATTTATCATTTATATATTGCTTTGCATGATTCTATACAGCTGATGTGTGGTTTACCCATGTTACGCTAGATCATTGCACATCCTGCTACACTGGCAGAGGCATACAGTTTCATACATCATGTTTTGTTCATTATGAGTTATTTGTACCAAAAAGTGTGTTGTCATATTAGAATGTTGCCCCTAAAAGTGAAAAGAGCCATGGAGGCCATCGAAAAGAGAAACAGAAAAAAAAAAAAAAAGAAAAAAAAAAAAAAAAAGAATAAAGAAAAAGGGGGCAACATTACTATCCTTTATCCACACTTGTGCTCATGTTTCAGCACCTGCAGTATTCATAGTCATCATTTGTGCTCATGTTTAGCACCTATACTCCATGTGAGAGAGTTTTCATGTTTTACTAGTATAACTATGTGGGGAATTTACACTATAGAACTTGGGTTGTATATTCCAATGATGAGCTTCCTCAAAAGTGCTCTAGGTCTTCGTGAGCAACCAAGTTGGATGCACCCCCACTAGTTCCATTGGAGAGCTTTCATACACATATAGCTCTATGTGCATCCGTTGCATGGCAATCACTACTCCTTACATAGCTTCGATTATAAGACTTCCTCTTGTCTAATGATCACTATAGCTTTGTGAGACTATCTTCCATTGGCCTTCCAAACCCCCATTAATGTTCTCTTAGCCATAACATCCTGGTGCCAATACCAAATGCTTACGCTCACCGGTTGAGTAGGCTTCGAAACAGTTGATTCATGACGTTCATGTTTATTTTACTTGACTGGATCCGTACTCTATGTTGTGAAAATTTACTTGATGCTTGGAATTGAAGGATAGAACTCCTACACTGGATACTTAAAACATCTTTAATGAACCTTGTACGGTTTCATGTCTTTAAAGCAATCATTCATGAAAACTTTTAGCTTGTTTAACTACTTGCTTTATTATCTCTTATTTAATATCAATTATAGACATTTGCTTTGAATGATTTGATCTCAGCTCACATGCCTTACATCACTATTGGATCAAGATTATGTTGGTAGCATGTCACTTCAGAAATTATTTTGTTTTTATCGTTTACCTACTCGAGGACGAGTAGGAACTAAGCTTGGGGATGCTTGATACGTCTCAAACGTATCTATAATTTCTGATGTTTCATGCTTGTTTTATATATCAATGTCACATGTTTTATATGCATTATACATCATTTTTATGTATTTTCTGGGACTAACCTATTAACAAGATGCCACAGTGCCAGTTCCTGTTTTCTGCTGTTTTTCTATTCCAGATAATTACTTAAGGAAATATTCTCGGAATTGGACGAAACAAAAGCCAACCTCCTATTTTCCCGACACGTACACGGAGCCAGAAGGGCAAGCCCGGGGGAGGCCCACGGCCTCCTCACCATGTCCCCGCGCGGCCTGGAGGGGGGTGGCGCCACCACGTGGTGAGGCCGACTCGGCCACCCCCTCGCGCCGCCCTTTCGCCTATATAATGCTCCTCCCCGAAAACCCTAAACAATCGGTCATATTCCAGAAAGGGTTCCGCAGCGCCGCCGCCATCGAAGACAAGTTTCGGGGGTCAGAAGTTCCTGTTCCGGCACCCTGCCGGGACGGGGATTGACCCCCGGAGCCATCTCCATCTACTCCACCGCCTCCACTTCGACTCCATGATGGTTTGTGAGTAGTTCCCCCATGGACTACGGGTTCTAGCTGTAGCTAGTTGGTACTCTCTCTCCCATGTACTTCAATACAATGATCTCATGAGCTGCCTTACATGATTGAGATCCATCTGATGTAATCGGTGTTGTGTTTGTTGGGATCCGATGAATTGTTACATTATGATCAGTCTATCTATAAGTTTGTGAAGTTATTGTTGCTGCAATCTTGTTGTGTTTAATGCTTGTCACTAGTGCACGAGTGGCATGATCTTAGATTTAAGCTCTATAATTATTGCTTAGATTGTATCTACAAGTTGTTTGCACATGTCTCTGTCCGGAACCCGAGGCCCCAGAGTGACAGCAACTGGGATAACTGGAGGGGATGGTTTAGATATGAGGATCACATGTTTTCACTAAGTGCTAATGCTTTGCTCCGGTGCTCTATTAAAAGGAGTACCTTAATTACCAGTAGTTTCCCTTGAGGCCCCGCTGCAAACGGGCTGGTAGGACAAAAGATGTTGTGCAAGTTTCTCATTGCGAGCACGTATGACTATATATGGAAAACATGCCTACGTATGATTAATAGACTAGATGTTCTGTCTTAATGCTATTTCAATTCTATCAATTGCCCAACTGTAATTTGTTCACCCAACACTTGTTATTGGAGAGTTACCACTAGTGTAGATAGCTGGGAACCCCGGTCCATCTGTCATCATCAAATACTCATTCGGTCCTATATGCCATTAGAAGTAGTATCAACTATTTTCTGGTGCCATTGCCTCTGTGTTACTAATACTGCTGCTGTGTTACTGTTACTATTGATCTCATATTACTGCTGCTTTCACATCACCCCTGTTACTAGTGTTTTTCCAGGTGCAGCTGAATTGACAACTCCGCTGTTAAGGCTTATAAGTATTCTTTGTCTCCCCTTGTGTCGAATCAATAAATTTGGGTTTTACTTCCCTCGAAGACTGTTGCGATCCCCTATACTTGTGGGTTATCATGGTCATCGGTGGTTTGTCACATTTATCGACTGCTCTAGTCGATACACTTGGCTTTACGTCATGAAGAACAAAAGTGAGGTTTATTCCTGCCTTAAAGATTTTCATAAGATGGTGATGAATCAGTATGATGCACGAGTAAAGGTACTTAGATCTGACAATGGTACAGAATATGTGAACCATCAGGTTGAGGAATACCTCTCATCTTATGGAATTATACATCAGACTACTTGTGTTAATACTCCGGAGCAAAATGGAGTAGTTGAAAGGAAAAATAGGCATCTATTAGAGGTTACTCGATGCTTAATGTTTCAGATGAGTGTTCCAAAGTTTTTGTGGAGTGAGGCGGTTAAAACTGCAGCCTATCTGATAAATCGGATGCCATCCAGAATATTGGACAAGAAGACACCATTGGAGTGCCTTATAGGTGAAAACTCATATGTTGTGCCACCTAAAGTCTTTGGTTGTGTCTGTTTCGTGCATGACCATCGACCTGCAGTTGGAAAATTAGATCCCAGAGCACTAAAATGTATTTTTGTGGGCTACTCTAGCACCCAAAAGGGGTATAGGTGCTGGTGTCCATCTGAAAAGAAAATGTTCACCACTATGGATGTGACTTTCAGAGAGTCGGAGCCATTCTATAGTCAAGTACCAGATTTGTCAGACTTAGTTCCACGCATGGAGGAAAATGCATGGGCTGAAGCGCAACAACAGCAAAATGTGGTAATTGGGACTATACCAATTCATTTACCGCTAAGTCCAGTTATCACGGAGAGAAACATAATGCAGGAACCTGCTATGAATCATGGTAATGATGACAATGATTGTATGACAAATGACCCACAAGAAGGTAATATTCGAAATGATCACATACATGAGAATGTGCAGGTACCTCCTCAAATAGAACAACCACATGTTGAGGAGCAACATGCCCGGGGGAGCATAATACAAAGGAGGTAATACCAGACCCTATTCAAGCTATCGAGGACTTGAATGTCCCTATTGCTCAAAGAAAGTCGTCACGGTCTACATCCGGCAAACTACCTGAAAGGCTAAAAGATTATGACATATCGAATTATGTTTCATATAACCATATTGGAGATAGGTACAAGAAATTTGTGGCATCTTTAGCCGCGTCAGCACTAGCACCTCGAGATTGGGAGGAAGCAAAACGAAATCCAAAATGGAAGGCAGCAATGCTTGAAGAATTGGGAGCATTAAAGAAGAATGATACATGGGAATTGGTTACTCTTCCTCCTGGCAAGAAAGCAGTTGGATGCAAATGGGTGTTTACAGTGAAGGAAACACCAAATGGTACAGTAGAAAGGTACAAGGCTCGGCTAGTGGCCAAAGGGTATAGTCAAACATATGGCATTGACTATGATGAAACATTTGCACCTGTTGCAAAAATGACTACAATTAGAACTCTTGTCTCATGTGCAGCAAATAAAGGTTGGAAATTGTTTCAGATGGACGTAAAAAATGCATTTCTCCATGTTGAGCTTCAAGAGGAAGTATACATGGAGATTCCTCCTGGTTTTGGTACTGATCAAACACTAGGAAAAGTTTGTCGATTGAAGAAATCTCTATATGGGCTCAAACAATCACCAAGGGCCTGGTTCGGTAGACTCAAAGGAGTTGTTTCTGCTTTGGGTTACAAACAAAGCAATGCTGATCATACTTTGTTCTTCAAGCATAATAATGGGAAGGTCACTATACTGAGTGTTTATGTTGATGATATTGTGATCACTGGAGATGATGAAGATGAAATTCCCAGGATAAAACGGCAGCTGGCTGAATCCTTCGAAGTGAAAGATTTGGGAAAACTAGGTTATTTCCTTGGAATAGAAGTTGCCTACTCTTCCCAAGGGATATATCTTTCACAAAGGAATATGTACTTGATCTGTTATCTGAAACAGGGATGTTGAATTGCAAACCAATGCCCACCCCTATTGAGCAAAACCATCGGCTACAGTCTGAGGCAGGTGAGCAAGTGGACAAGAGCCAATATCAAAGGTTAGTAGGCCGACTCATTTACCTATCACATACAAGACCAGATATTACATATGCCGTGAGTATTGTGAGTAGATATATGCATAACCCGCGGAAAGGGCACATGGATGCTGTCCGTAGAATCCTCCAATACTTGAAGGGGTGTCCAGGAAAAGGCATATTGTTTAGTGCTCATGGTCATCTTAATATTGAGGGTTACACAGACGCTGATTGGGCAGGTTGCTTGGATGATAGGAGGTCCACAACAGGCTATTGTGCATATGTTGGGGGAATTTGGTGAGTTGGAGAAGTAAGAAACAAGCTGTAGTATCTCGATCAACAGCTGAAGCGGAATATAGAGCAATGGCATTAGGTGTTTGTGAGCTAATTTGGCTAAAAATATTGTTGAATGAACTTCACCTAGATTGTGGCATACCTTTGTCATTGAGGTGCGATAGCAAAGCTGCTGTTGACATAGCAAATAATCCCGTCCAACATGATCGGACAAAACATATTGAAACTGATCGACACTTCATCAAGGAAAAATTGGACAATGGACTCCTTCAACTCATACATGGTTCGATCTGGAGATCAAGTGGCTGATGTTCTAACCAAAATTTTAGGAATACAAATGTTTTGTAATGGATGTAGCAAGATGGGACTCATCGATATATTCTCCCCATCTTGAGGGGGAGTGTTGGTGTGTACACCTTGTGTAATACCTCCAAGGAGGAGGGACCAAAGTGTGAAATATTGTATAAAAAGGAAATGGATGCAGGGGAGCCTGTAGCTCTCCGTTCTTCCAAAAAATGTCTCTCTCTGTCTCTTTTCTTTCTCAATCTCTATTCTTCTAATTCCTTCTACAAACAAGAAAAACCAAGGTGATCAATCAAACGGAGAATAGGTTTGCATATTCCTCACACATTTCGATCTGGACGGTCTTACGGTACCTCGAGAAACAGCTTCATGTAGGTTTGAACTTTATCTTTTTCGAGAACTCGCAATGCTTGTCTATATATTAAGGATGGAGAGAATTTGGTACAACACGTAGCAGGGGTGCCACAAGCAGCAACACGGTGAGTCCGGTCCGGCCCGGTCCGGTCGAACTAGGGTGCTACTCATACTAGACTATCACTACATACCGTCTTCCATTCACGGCTTGTATTTGAGTGGATAGGAAGTCTGTGCCGCGCAAAGCCATTAGAGCGAAGATCCTCATTCAGAATTTTAAAATTATGGATACTCAGGCCACTAATATCCACTTGGTACAAACATTCGACTAAGTCACTACACATTGCCCACTCTTCATACTCATACACTCTGAACCGCTCCAAAAATAAACCTCGACTAATTTTATCGGTGTCATTTAGCAGCCGTGGTGGCAAAGGCCGCTACAAGATTATCTTGCCATCGAAATGATGCAAGCCTGCACTAGGATGATACGACCACTTTGGGAAATTAACCTGCCTTTCACGTTGGCAATTTGTTTGCGATGCGATCCAACCAGGGATCGCATGTCAGCTCTCCACAGACGAAGGTAAGACATCAGAAGCATACTGCAAAGTCGAACCATTTGTTTTGTCTGCCCAACTTATTTCCATGGAAAGCACCCAAAAATCCAAAAAACAAAACCCTTATAATTGGGAGGAGGAATTATTACGGTGGAAGATTTGCAAGAATCGTTCAAAATCCTTCAATCCACTGTGGATGGAGGTTGATCCCACTTTTAGCCAGATTGACGAGACAAATTAAGGTGGCCCCGAATGCATTGAGTTTTCAATGGATATCTGCAAAAACATTTTCACAGGGGTGAATAAAAAGAGCCAAATCATCTTAAGATAAGGAGATAGTTGATCACATCGGTCGATCATGGTGATAAAAATGACAATTATCAGGAGTAAACACGGCAATGAGACATGGTCGCCCTACCAGAGACTCCTAGTATCTTTTAAGAATACTAAGCTCCCTAGAATCCTTACATTCTTCTTGCTCCACATGCCCTCCAATAGAGTATTGACACCACATCAGGTGGATCCCACTCACCCCTCACTTTATAGACATAACTCTCCAAATATTAAACTTAAGTGTGAAACAACCATGGTGGAGCCCACTCATCTCTCTTTTTATAGTTCACAACTCTCAAATATAAAAACCGAGTTAAAAAAATGTTCGGTATATACACATATCTTGTACATATCTGTAAAATTTCCGGTGAAAAAATTGGTATTCCCATCTACACAAAAACGAAAATATGTATGTGAAAAAGAAAATAGCTCCATTTCCCTCTCAAAATTTCTCTTTTCGTGTACAAAATGCAAAATCGCTAAAGCTAACCAGCAGGCGCCTGCTGGTTATCAAATCTGTACGCTCCTTCGCCCCGGTGATTTCTGCGCGTCGCGTGCATAAAAATAATTTGCGCACTATGGAGTTTGAACCCTAGTCGCACGCAGGTGGACTTGGTTGCCTAGGCCGAGCTATCCATCTAGTCCATCACCATTCTATGCGTTCTAACGGAAGGTGCGCCTATTTGGCCGTTTCATTTTCTGTTCTTTTTACTAAAAATAGTTAATTTCTTTAATGGCTAGTCTAGCTGCTGAACCATTTGAACCGGCGTCGGTCCAGTAAACATTGAACCAACAGCTTGTCTGTCCGGTTTTTGAAACTATGGTTCCCCCCAATATCGCCGCAAGTGGCCGCATTTGTTTCTCTTTTTTTCACTCAAAAACATCTCTTCTCCTTCCCACCACATCGAGCGGCAACAACGATAGAGAGAAGTTCTTGTTGGTCAAACATGGTGGGACTGGGATGGCAGGTTGCGCGCGTGGTTGCCGGGAGAGTCATGGCCGACTGGTGATTTCGTGAGGGCGAAGCTAGAGCTCAGCGCGCGCGACCGCGGTGCTTGGGAGACGACGGTTGTGAGCACATGATTGCGAGGTTGTGGGTGAGGATGTGTGAACTTAATTCGCGACATGCTTTCCTCGTATTTCGGCAGGTGGAGACGGCGTAGGAGTCAGAGCTCCCGTCGGGCCCATTCGTGTTGCTATCAGTGTGAGTTGTACCGGGTGCTTCCGCGAGAGTGTCCATGAAGAACCACTCACCAGCTAATACTTTTAACAATAGAGTCCGGCACCGCTGCTGTTGCACCCGTTGGTACTATTAGTTGGTGTTAGATATACGTTTTGCGAACTGTGTGTTATTGCGATGACCTACACGAGCCCAATTTGCCGTTATAGCTTTATGCGTCCTCACTAGATGAGAGATTTTCTGTACCCTACTCTTTCGGTAATGATTACCTAAGTACTTATATAGTTACCCACCTAATACTGATGGACTTACCCGTATGTTCAAGATATAATTATCCACGACAAAATCGATGTAGTTACTCTACTCTCTCAGTAATAGTTACCCACCATAGAATTATCTACCCAGTACTAATGAAGTTAGCCATGTGTTCATGATGCACTTATCTAGCGATCGATGTAATTACCCTACTCTCGACAATAGTTACCCACCCAATAGTGCTGGAGTTACCCACCCAGTAATTATGAAGTTACTCATATGTTCATGATGCAGTTATCCTCCACGAAAGCGATATAGTTACACTACTCTCTCGGTAATAGTTACCCACCCAGTACTGATTAAGTTACCCGCCAATTACTACTAAAGTTACTCATGTATTCATGATGCAGTTATCCACGTACCATGAAATCGATGTACTTACCCTATCTCGGCAATAGTTAGCCACCCATTACTAATGGAGTTACCCACCCAGGACTGGTGGAGTTACCCACTTTGTGTTGATAAAGTTATCAACATATCACTGATAAAGTTACTCACCCAGTACTGCTGGAGTTAACCATGTGTTCATGATATAGTTATCCACCCGAAATCAACGTTGTTACCCTAATCTATCGGTAATAGTTACCTACCTAGTACTGATAAAGTTATCTAGCACGAAATCAATGTTATCCAATACTGATTGAGTTACCCACTCAGTACTTATGAAATTATTCATGTGTTCATGATGTTATCCACCACGAAATCGATATAATTACCATGTCCTCTAAATAATAGCTACGAACACAATGCCCATCTTTTTCATGATGTAGTTGTCACTATGAAATCGACAATTATCATCCTAATACTTATGCACGATAAATTTACCATATCAAAGTGATATTCGCTTATAAAAACTAGGTGATATAACATGAAAACTCGTAAAAATCTAGAAGAACAACAAAAGAATGGTTCTAGTTCAACCTGAAAACTAATCGTTAATCGGTGGGTAACTTACGTATTCAAGCCTTGGTAAATTATATGTTACGGGTGGGTAACTTTTGGGTCAAAAAAAGTCGTCGGAACATATCGACATGGGATCTAGTTTCGAAGATCTAGTCGCGACTAGTGTGAAAACGGATTTTAAAAGAGATAGACGGTTTGAGTTACAAAACTTTTTGAATTTTCGAGTTTGGCATTTAATGCGGGATGACGTCAGCTTTTTTAGAATTTTGTGCATGCATGCAAAGAGGGCTATTCTATCTCTTATCCCGTGAGTATGGTTATGCTAACCAGCCGACGCCTGATATTTAGTCGTGTCCATACAAAATATATTGTTTACAAAACTTTTATAGTACATACATTACGTACACGTAGTTGTATTCTTTATTTCAAAAATATAAAAACCTAGACATGTAGTTTTGATTTAGTTTAAATTAATATGTTGGATATATACACATGTTTTGTGCGTATTTGCCAAACTTCCGGTGAAAAAATGATGTTCCCAGCTACACAAAAATAAAAATGTGTTTGTGAAAAAGAGAAAAATAGCTCCATTTCCCTCACAAAATTTCTCTTTTTGTGTAGCCCAAAATACAAAATATATTGTGTACAAAACTTTTAGAGTGCATACATTACGTACACGTACTTGTATTCTTTATTTCAAAAATATTAAAACCTAGACATGTAGTTTTGATTTTTTTTTAAAGGAGACATGGCGAGTTCGGAGCTATTTGCACTTTCCGACAACTCTTATCCTTTCTATGCCGCCAGCACCCACCATAGCGGTGCGCAACCTGTGCCACGCGATACCGTTTCTTCTCGCCCTCCACTTTCTCAAGTCGTATTCTACCTAAACAATTATTCCAACGCAAATTTTGTCCGTCTCTCCGCACACACATCTGGCTCTGTCAAGCCCCCGGGACTACAGGGCACCTACGTCCCCGACTTAACTCGATGCAATTGATTTAAATATGACATGACATAATTTTGCTAACTATTACTGATTTTCGGATAAATTATGTCAGAAAAGTCTACTTGATTTTAGGACCTCGATGGCTAATCAAATTCTTGTCTAATCTATCTCTCGAGTGTGCAATCTTCATCATATCGTTATTGTCTAAAAATTGTAAGAACTTTGTTCAAATTCTTTTTTGTTAAAATCTTCATACAACCATGTACACAATTTAACTTTCATGACATTTCATAATTGTGTTCGTATCCTGATCATCTAACTGAGTATATGCAGAATTTAAGCTTTTTATGTGGGGTCATGTTCTCTCTATTTAGTGGTGTTCTCCTTAACTTGTTAGGACTGACATAAGTGTTCCCTTCTTTACTTCTCTGTTTATGTGAGAATGACTGAGTGATTGTGTTACAAAAGAGTGAGCCAGTGGTAATATTTTCTCCATTATTTATACTATTTTCCAAAAATGTTTCACTAACCAAATTGTTTGTTTATCTATTATCAGTTGTATTAGAACTGACGCGGCAATACGCGTCTTTTCCTTGTAGTTCAAGATTATTTCCTATGGTCCGTCATTGACAAGGACTCTAGAGCATGATCACTCTAGATTATTTCCCATGGTCCGTTATTTCCTCATGTCCTAGAGTCGATCACAAGGAACTGTGTTCGAGGTGGTAGTCCTCAGTGACAACCTTTATTCGGACGTTGTCGAGTCGAGTCGAGTCGAGCTCGAAGAGTTGAGTCGACATGTCGACATATCGCCGCTTAGGCGACAACTAGGTGTTGGGCGTAATAATAATAATAAATAAATAATATGACAGGAAAATGAAATTATGCATCATATGAAAGCAAATTTGGAGATTTAGGAACATAAATAACAATTGGCAGTAGCATACGTTCAACAGCATAAGGTTCAGAAGTTCGAAACACAAAATTAAAACACATAGTTTCAACACAAATTAGGTGATATAGCACCGGCAAACACAAACAGGAAATTAACCAAGTTCAAATCCCCGCAAGCTAGTTTCAAACAGCCAAACCCAAGCACTGAAGCAACAGCAAGGCCACGACGATTCACACGACAGCAAACCAAGGCCAAGCACTCCTACACATCATCTTCATCGTACTCCAAAGAATTGTGCCCATCAACCTCATTATCTTCACCAGCATCAGGCTGAGATTGAGGACCGTCGGCGCCCACCACATCATCATCAACATCTTCATCATCACAATGAAGGGATCTTTATCTAACTCATCTACAAAGAATTGTCCCCACGCAGAATCTTGGCGGCGCGTCCTCGGTGAAGCTTGGTGGTGGCGGCGTCGATTCCCTCTCTCTCCCTCTCGATTCGCTTCTACAGGGGTCGCTCCCGCTCGATTCGCTTCTGCAGGGGTCGATTCACTCTCTCTCCCGCTCGATTCACTTCTAAGGTGGTCGATTCCCTCCCTCTCCCGCTCGATTTGCCTTACCCCTCACAGGTGCGCGCCAACTAACCCCGTTTCCCCCCGATTCCCCTCGAAATTTCCCGCCAGTTGACTTGGGCGGGCGCTCGAACCAACCCAATCGACGCCCAGGCGAGCGGGGCGACGACTTTTTTCACTGGGCGCGCGCCTAACTCAAAATTGCTGGGCGTCGCTCCCAGTCGTCGGCTCCAGCGCGACTCGACGACTTGGCGGCGTTTAGGCGACGTTTAGGCGACGACATGAAAACAAAGGTGACAACGTTGCTGTCTCAATTGGATGGTGTTTCACCGCCTTCGGATAGGGCCAGTCCAAACATAATTATGACCATCAGCGAACTGAACAAATTCTAGGGTCCGTAAATTCTATTTTTATACTAAACTTTTATAATTCAAACTCATAGATAGCATGCTACCGTCTTCTCAAGTATATCTTTCCTATTGCATATTTGACATAGCTAACCACATAATAAATATAGTAATAAGTTTCGTTTGTGTAAAGTCATAATGTGTGTCGACGAAAAATGTAAGTGCACCGTGTTATATTAGAAAGCTAAATTTTGTAACATTATTTTCTTATTAAAGTTTATTTTTAATAATTGCATAAATATATATTATTATACATATTTATGTTAGACATCACTAAATTATATGGTACAAAGAATATACTAACTTTAGTATATGAGTTTTTAAGCATATATATACCTATAGAAACTTCCACAACATAAACTGAATTGTTAGTAAGATTCTTTATTGTGGTATTTCATGGTCAAATGTGTCTTACGAGTTATTATGGTCTGATATAAGTTGACGACATATATATATTATCCAGATGGTATTGAAATAGAATCGAGCTAATTGCAATCACCTACTAAATAAAATTTATATTGATTATATATATTCACGATTTGATTATTTGGTATGCTCGCATGTAATGGACACAACATCTTCCGTATACAAACGCTCATGGAAGTTTGTGAAATAAAATTCCATGCACAAAATTAACTATGTAAATCTATTTTTTAGCAAGCCTTGTATGACTTGTACTAACCTAACTAAACTCGCCATACTCAATTAGGTTGTTTTTTCTTACATATGTGGTATTTATCTATGTGGATTTGCTCCTAAAAATTAGTATTTTATTATATGTATATATTTAATACTCCCTCTGATCCGTATTAGTGTCGCGAGAAAAACTCCATAACACCTATAACTCAACGTATAAGTTGAAACAGTTTTTGTGGATCGGAGGGAGTAAAATCTTTGGATTTAAGATCCAACGTTATAGGAGTTCAAAATTCCTTATTTTAGGGCATAGTGCTCCGTACAAGGACACTAGCCTCAAGAGCATATCACCCCTTATTTTAGGGCTACCCTTGCTGACATAGGATTTTTGCGATGAGAGTGAACCCGGTGTTGCTGCTTTGGCAAGGGCATAGCGCCCCACTTCATGGCGCTATGGTGTAGAGCGATAGGCGCTACCTTTTTGGTTTAGTTTCAAAAATGTTTTAATTTGTGCTGAAGTTTACTAACAAGGTTAGTTTCTTCGCTTTTCACCAATATGTTTAGTTTTGAAAATATTTTCGAAAATAGTTCATTTTATGCTGAAGTTTCCTGACAAGGTTAGATCTGTCGCTTTTCACCTACCACTTCTTGTCCCTCCCCTATGTATACCTTTGCGAGGATAAGCGGTGTTAGGAACGAGGATTTGGGTACCGGTTTGATTTTTTTCTTGGAGGGGGCCGGGATTTCCAGTAACCGTGGTTACCGGAAACTACCGGACGAGATTCTCGGACAGAATTTGAAATTCAAATTTAAAACATCGAAAAAGTCAACTAAAGTTTTTGAGAGGATGAATTCAGCCCAAATTCAAATATCCCGAGGTTTTATGCCAGGTAAACTCATTTACCGAGGGGGCCGAGATTTCCGGTAACCAGCCGGTTACCACGGTATTTCGACCGGTAACAAGAACCTTGGTTTGGACACATAGAAGGAAACAGAGCATGTGCAGGGAACCGCTGGAAGAAAATTGGAGGGGGGCGCTGCTGGAATCGCCTCCGGCCACATCTCCTCCTCCGTCGTCACCCTCACAACGTGGAGAGGAGCATCTCCGTTGCCATCTCCACCAACAACACCCACTCAAACCCCGTGATTGAATTCATCCCCTCAACATGTGTGTAGCTCGGAACCCTAAATAGCTTATTGGCATTGTTTGCATGCTAGCGAAACTTAACTATATAATGTGGTCTCACTCTTGTTCAACTACCAATGTGAGACTAAAATTTGCACTTCCACCTCTCGCCACATGAGACTTTGAAATTTATAAGGAAATCTGAAATCTCATATCGGCCACACAAATTTCAGCCCATATATTATTAACAGTACCGTGCATGTATGAGCGCGATCACGACATATAACTTAAATTCACACACGGTAAGCTTCGTCTGACACCATTTTTGCACAGAGACAGCTACGAATTTTTTTGCATCACGTGACACTACAACCAAAATGCTCATAACCCTACAGAGATTTGGGAAGTGTAACATGAAACATTGTACACAGATTTCAACTGGAAAGAAAAGAAAGGATTGTTCTGAGGAAAGAAATCTAGAGAGCTTTTCAACGAAAAACAATCAACTAATCATACTATGGTGACCACGAGATGGTAGTACTCCCTCCGTTCCAATTTAATTGACTTGCTATCCACCAAATATGGATGTATCTAGACGTGGTGGATAGCAAGTCAATTAAATTGGAACGGAGGGAGTACATTACAACAAAATATGCCGTATGGTTTATCATAACATAAGGAGATGCTCAGGTCCTGGCGACAAGTCTTTGCTGTCGCAGATGTCGATTCTGCTTTTGCAGCTGAAAATGGCACATAGACGCCTTCTCTTTGAGCTCTTGGAATGCGCCCATCGTGTCCACGTCAAAACCACTTGCAAACTGCGGAAAACAACATTTACAAATTCCTTTTAAGTAGATGCTTACTATGTCTTATGATGTGAAGAATCCTATATAACCTACCTGGTGCACTCTAAAGGCGAATCGTACTCCTTGAAGCATCAACTCCTCTTCGTCTGGGCCGACTTTAGTGGCTTCAAGCTCGGAGGAAACCCGTTCGAGGTATTTCCTGGCCAACTTCACTGATTGAAATTTTATCTGTACATTAAATCTATCATTAGCAACCATCAAACTTATAGGTGTTTCCAAACAAATGGCAAGAACAAGGGACATAACATGTCCACAAAGTGCTAAAATTACTAGATTTAGAAATACAATAGAGTGCTGTGGACAAAATAAGAGATTATTCGTTCCACCCTAGAATGAAATCTTAGAACTAGTTGCATCCGCATCTCATTTCCTTCCTCTGTTAAACTATGTCTACGCAACAATCCTTAGCAGCTATACTACCACAAAGGCATAACTGAAATTTCTATATTATTTGTCTTCTTCCTATGAAAAGATATCTAATATGTTGCGTAATACTGAAGAAAATGTAAACTTTCTATCAATGAGTCCATTTTTTGGAAGACTATTGGCCTAACTAGAATTAAAACTAGCCTCATATGCAAGAACAGATGTCCTGTTCATGCAGTAGAAGTTATTTGGTTGTACTGCAAGAAGGAAAATACGCATGAACTGTCTTGAAAAGTAAAGTGATGTTCATAGTTTTCACAGAAACAATTCCATGGAAAAAAGTCTTTTGAAACGGCATGCAAATTAGTCCATAGGAATAACTCTTGTAGTTCTAAATCTTATCATACAAATGGAACAAGCTCGATCATAAAATTGGGGAAAACCGGTCAGTGGATGTGTATCATATATTCGAAATGCAAATTGCATTTTAAAGCAGGCATGGAACATGTTAATGTTTCCAGACAATTTGTGGTTGATATGAAACGGAGTAACTGCAGAAATTTTTTCTCAAAGGAAGGAAAAGGAAGAGGTCGGGCTGGCTGGCTGGATGTGTTTCTTTCCTATGGATTTTGGGTGAATTGGATGTGGTAGATCGACTAGAGTTGCATTTTCACATCGGTCAGCTGCTTTGCTGATACTATGCCAAGAATAAACCACCACACTGTACATTTTGACATCGCTTGGACTGGGAAATGTCGTTGCTGCTTTTATCCCCATCATTCCGTGTGTAAATGCCGAGAGCACCCTGTAGATTTCTGGTCACACAGTACCCAAGAAATTCAGGCTACAAATTGATTCTTGGGGTTTGCAGAATTCCAGCTAGTTCCCTGGAGGGACTCGTCTAGCAGTGGCTCCACACCCTGCTGAAGAATGCAGCAACAGAACAAAACGATACTCTACTGTAGTATGTAACTGTACTGGTCTTCAGAGAATGGCTGAGAACAGCTCCCAGCAGGCCAGCACTCAACTGGGACCGCCGCGTAGATCCACACGGATCGATCGTGCCTGGCGAGGCGTACCTAAGCTACGCAGAACGACACGGGCGTCATTGGCTTGTTCTTTAGCTGTACACTTGATACAGAAAGAACGAAGCATGCTCACGAGATCGTTTGCCTCGCAGGCTCACGTGCACGCCGTCGAGCGGGCCGGCCCCGTGTAACGCCGACAAAAACACCGCCGAGGCAAGTGGATTATTTACATTACCTGGCTGACGATCCCGGCGTCCTGCATCCACTCCGAGGGATCTGGAATCGGCTGTACCTGCTCGCGGCGCCGTCGCGGACGCGGGCGAGGTTGTACACGCCGTGCTCCAACCTGCACGCCGCCGCCGTCGTTGGCCGCCACATGAGAAGAGTCGAACTGACGTGCTTAATAGCATTGGTTCAGTGCGTTAGCTTACTTCTCAAAGAGGGCCTGCATCTTCTTGAGCGCAGTGGCGCAGGGCTGCCGGGCGTCGTCGCGGAACGACGAGGCCTCGCTCTCCAGCTTCTTGAGGTCGCAGCAGCCGAACGCCGCCTCCCGGAGCGCGTCCGCCTTCTGCTCCGGCCACTCGAAGTGCTTCAGCACCGCCCGCTCGTCCACCTGCACCCACATTACTTGTTATATATTATCACTGGCCGATCGATCGATGGACGAACACCTGTGCTGCCCGTTCTTTCTGGTGCGGCGTGTTCCTACCAGGCGGGAGAGCTCGTCGTCGAGCCACTTGACGAAGGTGACCACGTCCTCGATGCCCACGAACGCCGCGGCCTCCACCTCCTTGATCAGGAACCGGATCAAGTCGCCCTGCCTCTCCACGTCCGATCGGATCTGCAGTGCACACAAGTACCACACGGTTTACCTATCAGTTCGAGCGGCGGCGCAGTAACCCGTCGTACGAATAACTCCAGCGGCTAACCGATAACGAACTTCCGGGCGAGATCGGAGTATAAATTCTCGGATTTATCGGAGGCCGTATTTCGCACATGCGTCTACGGTGCCGCACTTAAATGCCATAGTTTATTCACTGTATTTCGATAGCTTGATCCGATCGACCCAGCAAAGAATTCCGGGCAGCTGTTTCTGCTTCTGACGTCTATAGACAACTATTATTACCCCATGATGCGGTTTAATTATTCTAAGACCCTCGATAAAATCTCGTGTTCGAAGCACTGTCAAAACCCTAAAGCACATTTCGCTCTGTTTTCGAAAAACGAAACAGGAAATCCAATTTCGTATAAGTAGGAGGAAAGTTGGAATGGTTTTCTCTCACGTCTTGCAGTGTGGCACTCTCCAAGAACTACAATGTCTCTATCAAAATTGATCACTTCGAAGCTGGAGTCTTTGCTATAATCCGGCTGTACGGCTGTACCAATCAAAAATCACCTGTACTCATTGCTATACCAACCGAGAACAAATGCGAGGATCCCACCTTCCCGGAACTACGACTAATATTAGGCAACTTCCTAATGAAGCATTCTTCAGTTGTTCACCGGTAGCTATTCATGCCACGAGTGGTGAGTGATTCAGTTGGGATGTAGAAAGAGTTTCCTGCAAGTTACACTAGGCTTTTAAAACGTTCCCTTCACTGTTTCCAGCTTAGTAATGCAGTACGTCATGCAATTCAGAGAAGAAAAACTAAGCAATTGCGATCAATTTCAGTAGTACGACTAGTAAATACGTATCGATCGAGGTGAGCTGATCGGTTCTCGATCTCGCCGATCATGTCCCTGGTCGCCGCCGCGCCGCCACCGTTCGCTGGGTCGCCACCGCTCCCTCCGTCCCTCTTGGACTCCCTCCGCATTAGTGAGTGGTAGAACTCGACCACTTCAGGGACGCGCCTCACGCATGAACGTTCGGATTTCGCCGGCGAACTTGCTCTGAACGTCCTCCTAGACGGTGGGGGCGGAGGTGGAGGAGGCGGGGCGCCCGCACTTCCGCTCACGCCGAGCGAGCTGGAGAGCGAGGAGCTCATGCTCGGGCTGGGCGCCGGCATCAGCGGAGGCCGTGGTGGCGGCGGCGGAGGTATCGGCGGCAGCTTTGAGAGCTCTGGCACGCGGGTTCTTGGTACGGGCGATGTGTCTGACGACGAGGAGCCGGAATCCGTGGGTGAACTCGGCGTGGACGAAGACGGCGAGGATGACGAAGAACTCACGGGTGAGGCGTGCAGCGAGGCGCAGAAGTAAGAAGGTGGTGGCGGGTGTCTCGGCGCGGACGGCTGGTCAGCTCTCAGTTGAGCTAAACCCGCGGTATTCGCCGCGGCACTGGAGCTCGCGGTATTCGAAGCCGACGACGAGCAGCAGTCGTCCGCGAGCGCTTCCTGTTGCTTCCTCAGGTCCGCCATTTCCTTCTCCATCTGAACAATCCTCTGCTTCCTGCTCGTGACCACGAGAACGGCGGCATCAAGCTCGGCGCAGAGCCGCATGTTCTCGGACTCAAGCCGGACCGCGGACTCCCTGTATCTTTCGAGCTCATTGCTCTTGGCCGCGAGCTCGGCCTCCAAGAAGGGGACGATAGCAACGGTCTCCTTGAGTATCTTGTGCTCCAGCAACTCGACGCGGAGGCGCGACTCCCTCTCCTGGAGCTGCTCGATGGCGCGCAGGAGGCCGGCGACCTCTGGTGGCGCGCGCGCGGGCTGCACCTGCGCCGACGCTGAGCGCGGGAAGTAAGCGCCCAAGGAGCGCGCGAACGCCGACGCCTTCGACGCCGAGCCGGCCGGCGCTGGCGAGGACGACGGCGGAAGCCGGGTTGGCGTCCGTGTATGCTCCTCGGCGGGGGGCGCCGGCGATTTGGGCGCCCTGGGACTGCTGTGGAAGCCCATGACCGCCTTCACACGCCCGGCCACCATGACGCACGGGCGGATTAGGACTTTGCCGTGGCGGCCTGGCGAGCACCGGGTGTTTCAGTCCAGCGTGCTTGCTGCTGCTCTCTCCGTTGTCGCTTGCTTTGGGGTTTAAGCGAAAATGGCGGGCGCGGTTTCCGAGGAACGGTCGGACCTTGGGTCGGAAAGCGGGTGGCGGGGTAGCGAGCGAGACACCAAGGCCAGCAGCTCACCGGCTGATGATGGCGGGTAGGGACCGAGCGAGCGACGGAGGAGGGGAGTAGGGGACGGCTGGCTGGGACGGGGAGCAAGGACGCTCGAGTATTTCAGGTTGCAATCCTTCATGCCTCGACGTCTCGGAAAAAATGACCGTAAATGTTAGCTGCGGCTGCTCTGCTCACGGGGAGTCGGGGACGGACATGTCTATGGACGATAGTCCTAATCGAGTGTGCCCGTTCATCCGGTTTTTTTTTTTGACAGCAATGTGTTCATGCCTTGTGACTAATTCTGACTCGAACAATAATTAGTTTAATTCTCAGTCCGGTGAAGGAATCAAATCTCAGTCGCAAAAAATGTTGCAATTCATTTCTAACACGAATCACGAAAAAAAATTACTATCCAGTTGTAACCCTAGTTGCAGCCCAACTTATAACTCGTAGTTGTACAAATCACAATGCAAATCCGATGGTGTATGACTTGACTTAGCACTAACTTAATCCTCAACAATACCGTATAATTTAACAAGGGAAGTGTCTAGAAAGAGCATTGGACACAACAAAGTTTCATAGTACAATGCACACAATGAGTAAAAACATATAATCCGGTCCCTAAATTTAACACAATGCACCTTAGAGAGAAAAACTTAAATTGCGGTAAGGTTCAATCAACAGCTCCAGCATAGATACAATATCACTGCATTGGTGAGACTACTTGGGATAGTATTATTGCCATAACCCCACCTCCATATTCTTGAGGACGTAGAAGAAATGTGGCATCGATTCGAAGTTGAAACTGTTCCCTTCAAGCCATTTCCACCATACGAGGATATTAACAAGCCGTCATCATTCAACTAGTAGGGCTGGTAAGAGATAAACAAGAAAACGACTAGTAGGCCGCAACGTGCACCATAGCTATAACATAAATCAGTCGAGGAAGAGGCCCCCTCCCAATCAAAATGATTGGGACCTCAATATCTCTCCACATCCAATCCATGACTACGACAACGCCAAGAGGAAAAGAAGAGATGGGAGGCAAAATTCTAGATCTAAGAGATCGATGAGCTTATTAAGGGGGGTTGTTGCCGCCATATACAACCCCGACACCACCAAGAGAAGGAACATGCAGCCACTGAGTGCCGCCCGTGAGCGACAGGAGGAAGCACCGGACCGACATCACGCCAAACACTTTTAAGGGAGCCCTAGACTAAACCCCAGACCTATGTACAACTCTGCTATTCATAGAGATGAGTCGGCTTCGATATCTGTAGTCCAACCCATGAGGTTGTCAGAGAGGACGAAGCCACCAAGGGATAGGTGACTCTCAAAATCAAGGGTGCGAGCGAGGGCATGAACTCGAGAGCCCCAGAATATCATGAATATTTATCAGAGCTAGGGCTAGGGCATTGCAACTTTGTTTGCACAACATTTTTATTACTTTGGTTTAGCTAATTCTTTGTCACTGAGAATTAACTTAAATTTCAGTTGACTCCCGGATCGCTGGGTTGCGTTGTGATTCGTGTTGGCCTATGAATTACACATGGATTATGTCATGATTCGTACTGGCCTATGAGTTACACATGGATTACTCTCAGCTTTCACGTGGGTCATATGGGTTGCAAATAAGAAAAATGTCATGAGCCATTAGAATACATCATGATTTGTTTTGGAATGGCGAGTTATACATGGGTTACAACTCTCACATGTTCGAAAAATGTCATGAGCCATTTAACACTAGCAGCTCTGAGTTGGTAGCGGCTCTCGTGTGGCCCACGTAATGATAGCCGCATGGTCACATTAGCAAAGCATATGCACAAGAGTGATGACACGTCGGATATGGTTTGTGTCTTCTTCCCTATTATGGCGTTACCGATCACTATACAAGAGGACTTCCCTAACTTGCACGCATTCCCCGACTGGACCACGGCTGTTTTCTTTCTTCACCACACGCACACGGGAGCGATTCATTCGGGATCTGCATCAGGTTCACGCTCTGTCCTCTGTCGCTCTGTACATGTACGCGGCCTTCACCGCACCCACCGCAACGAGTAAATGAGATCGTCCGGTGACGGTGGAAACTACGTCTACATGCCATTCCTTTGAAAGCAAGTTTTAGCTACCAAGATCGATGCCTTCATGCAGTTTTCTACCGCCAAGGAAATCCAAAAAACAAGTAAGGCACCTTCTTCGTAGACAAAAGTAGAACACACGCATAGATAGATCCGATTGAAACTTTCTTATCTTTGGAACAGTATAAAAGAAAATATCTTCTCGGCTCCAGATACACACAAATCACAATTTATTAGCAAGCTATACATGTGTTAGAAATAGCAAAGCAACAAGCTGACAAATGTTTTGGAAGCCGAGAGGTTAGAAAATCTAAAACGTCAATAGAGCGGATTTTTGGAACCCCGAGATTGTGTTTCTTAAAATTTGAGACGTGGACCGGTCTGCGAATTGCAGGAAATTCTATCTTGCTTTTTTCTTGAAACAAGGCAAAGATTTGTCATTTTTATTCATTAAAAAGAAGATTTTTTTAGAGTTTTTTACACACCGAGCCGTGGTTGAAACCACCACGGCTACAACAAAAAGTCTACTATCGCGGCATTGCATTACTAAGGGACTTAGCCCCGGCGAGGCACCACATCGTTGCCTCCTGCTTGATTTTATCACTAGCATGGCTACAGTAGTAGAGCGGTTTCGGAAAACCCTTACATTCCCCTCCTTCTAAACTTTCAAGAGATTAGCATGGCTAACGAGGCCAACACCTTTCTATAGGGTCCCTTTTGCGAATCACCTCAACCCACCATTCCTTGACGTTTTGCAAAGCTTGCCAATCTCCCGGCTTGATATCATGGTGTCCAAGCCATATCTTCATGGTGGACCAAATCCTCGTGGTGAACCGACATTTGAAAAGAAGATGGGCATACGACTCTTGAACTTGGTTACAAAGCTTGCAATGGCCGCTTTTGCCACCCCCTCGGTCAAGTCTATCCGCCGTCCACACTCGGTTTTGAAGGATCAACGAAGCCAAAAATCTTGCACTTTGGAGGGGTCCAAGGTTGTCAAACCGTGGGGGCATCAAAGAGGTGGTATGACCCAAAAAATGGCATCTTGTGCTATATCTTTCCATAAGACACTTGCGCTTAAATTCAAAGTACTTGACGGCGAAGAAAGATGAGCTTGTCAAACAAAAAATGAGCTTGATTAAGTTGGCGTTGAAGCGGCAATCATCGTGATTCCGGCCACACCTTCTTCTTCATTGTCAAAGAAGTCGGAAAATTTGTGCCAACCCTCCCTATCACAACTTTAGCGTACGCCACCCCAAGATAATTGGCCGCATTATCTAGGTCACCCGGTGGAGATGCTATGTCAGAGGCAGAGGCGTACCCAGGTTTAGCCACCCGGGGTCACAAGACATCGGGTCTAAATTGTTTTCTTTCATATATATTTTGTCGAATTATAGTGTTTGACACCCTTAAATTTAGGTAACAATATGTGTGACTCGTATGGTGACACCGATTTAGTTTTGCTTTAAATCCGCCCCTCCGAGTCTCTGGCCAGCTAAGTGAACACTACGGACAAAACCAGGGCCGTCGACAAGCACGTGCGAGCTGGGCGACCGCACAGGGCCCCAAAAATTAGGGGCCCCCAAATCTTACTCAACTACTTTGCTTTATCACAATCAGGGGCTGAGAGCATCTCCAAGCGGAGCCCCCAAATCCGGCCCCCAAAGTGTCCGCGGACACGTCCGGACGTGTCCGCGGACAGCCTCAAAAAGTGGCCTCCTCCAACCGTGTCCCCCAAAATCCCCCAAATTGTGGGGTCACTTGCATGTGATTGGTGGAGAAGGAGAGAGAAGGATCAATGAAGGACAAAAGAAGAGAAAACAAAGGAAAAGCTGTCCGCCCGGACGCGTCCGGTCGCGTCCGGTCGCCCCCAAACCCTCCCCACATATGGGGTGGGTTTGGGGGTTGCCGGACAGCCCGGACCTATGAGGAGTGTTTGGAGACCATGGTTGGGTGCATGTTTTTACCTCAAACCTTGTCCGGGCTGTCCGCCCGGACGTTTGGGGGCGGTTTGGCAACTCCGCTTGGAGATGCTCTGACGACCTGTTACTGCAAGGTGGAGCCGCCACCCTATCTTAATTTTTTCGATTCTGCTCAACATATTAGGAGATCGGAAAAGAAGTTACAGCAGCACCGCCATGGAAGGGCTTCCTCTGTTCTTGCTCGCGTTGGAGAAGAAGATGGAATAATGAAGCGAAGCGTTATTGAGCTGCTGGGCCGAATTTCTTGAAGTGAGAGACATGGTCAACTGAGCATAGGAGTGTCGTACTGTTCTGCTAAAAAAAGGAGTGTCGTACTGTTTCACTCGAAAATAAGTGTTATCGTTCTCTAAAAAAAACGTGGTATCGGGGCGAAGAGCTTACGGGACGTGGGCATGAATCCAGTACTTGGAAAATACACTTTTTTTGCTGTTTCTAAAAAAATCCTTTTTTAAGGTAAAAAAAATCATCTTTTTTTTGGTTGTTCCAAGAAAAACAACACTGGTGGTAAAAAGTGTTTTTTCTTTTCTTTTTTGAGGGAAAAAAACACTTTTTTACCATAAAGTTTGACATATGTAAGAAGTAATATACATTTTGAAGCTATATAATTAAAAAACATATGTTAGTATGTTCTAATTAACTGAGTTTTCATAGACTGTATTTACATTTCGCATAGGGGCCTCAAATTTGTGGAGACGGCCCTGGACAAAACCATGCCGTTATCGAGCACACGTCTTGTTTTTTCGCGCGCATGCAACTCGACCTAGACTGCTAAGTGCAAGGCTACAACTGTGTCGACCTGGCGCCTCTTGGCAAGGCAAGCAGGAGACAGCCGCCCCGGTCGATCGATCGGCAACTGGATTCTCTCGCTCGTGAATAAGAACTCGGGCGACCTACAGGCGGCCGTTCGTATATCCGCGCGCGCCAGTTGACGGTAGGCGATTTGAAGGGAAAGGCAAAATATTTGCCTTTTTTCAATTAATTAAGAAGAAGTTTCGAACAAGTTTTAGTGTTAAAGACCACCACCCTTATTACAAAAGCCTAATCTCCCAGCAATAGATGACCCAAATATTTGGCACCCGCAAGCACCCAATTTCTCGCCTCTAACGACGGTAGGCGATTTGGCGTACGTTGTGCTCGCCTGTACGTATGTACAATCTGTCTCTGTTCTGAAGAAGGAACGGGAGTGGGGATGAACAATCCAATGCGCTGCACAGCATGGGCATGTGCCGAGATCAGCAGGGAATTTATGTGACCGCACGTGGTTAAGTCTTTAACGGCGACACAGCACAGGAACACTCTCTCCCCCACCCCGAGCGGATAAGGCGAATAAGAAGGCGACCAGCTCCCCCACCCCGCCGACGGCCGGATCGGCGGTCTCCTCCCTCTCCGGCCGCCCGTGTGGCGGCGGGGAGTGGAGGGACCTCCGATCTGTGCCTTAGGCCTGTAGATAGTAGGGTTAGGGGTAGGGTTCCGGCCGGCGCTGCTTGGGTGGTGGTGGTGGCGGCGGTGTCGGGTTTGTGTGCTGGAGCTCGATCCCCACCTCGGCGCCGCTCCGCGGAGCGTTGCCGGCGAGTTCCAGGCGTGGTTCCCTCCCGGATCGGTGGATCCGGTGAGTTTTGGTCCTCTGGAGGCGGTCGCCGTGGCGGAGGTGGTGGCTGCCTTCGAGAGTTTTGGTCCCTCGCCCCCTCCTTCGCCTGGGTCTGGCTTCTCCTGGCCGGGCCTTGGGGGTGCTGGGGGTGCGGCGGAGTGGAGCCGGTGCTTGGCGTTGGCTGCCTCCTCTGCTTGTTCAGGAGCGGCTTCTTCGGGATCTCGGAGCTCGTCGCCGTCGGCTTCATCGTCTTGCTCCTTCCTTCTCCGGCCGGCCGTGGTGGCGAGGGGAGTAGGTGGGGTCTTGGCGGTTCTTCGGTGGTGGCTCCGGCAAGCTTTTTTCGACTTCAGTGCAGGGTTTGGTGGATGTTGGGTGGAAGCGGAGTGCAGGCGTCCTGGCTGTGCTCTTTCAACGTGCTTCAGTCCCGGTGCTTGCGGCGGGCGGCTCCTGCAGCCTTCGTCATGAGAGGGGCGTCTCCTTCCCAGGGCTGGTGGTGGCCTGCGTTCTTCTTCTTCGACTTCGTCGGCGTCGAGGTTCGGCTTCAGGTTCTTAGGTGGTTCAGCGTGTGGTCTGTGTTCTTCGACCTCGCTGTTGTGCTGGGTGTCGGGGCTTTGTTCGTTTGCGAATTCCTGTTCTTTCCCCTCTTTTGTATTCTGGGTTGAATTCGCAATGTTGATCCCTTCAAAAAAAAAAAAAAGTCTTTAACGGCGACAGCAAAGCATAAGTCTACACGCATCGCTCGATCGGCAGGACATACCGAATTACCGATCCAGACGTAATATGGTACAGTACAAGGATGCATGTGCGGAGTGTACCCAGTACGGTGGGTGCACTGACCTCGATCAGGATCCATGGCGTGTGCGAGGCTCCGACGTATTAGCCCGGACTATAATAAAGTTATTAACCCGGCTGGTTAACAAGCAATTTATTGACTGATAAAATTTAGTGTACAGTGAGTATGATACAGGGGCAGAGCTCCATATATGCTCGCAATAATTTCAGATACACTTTTTTGATCTGTTATCTAAGAAATTACAAAGCACTTCCTATGACTAAGAGTTACGGTGAAATCTTTTGAGGACATCCTGTATCAATCTTTGTGAAAGGAAATAGTGTCAATATTTTAGTAAATATATTGCAATTGGATTGGAGTAACGAGGCTGTCACCTGTTCAGCCGCACGAACTTGATTGCCGACAAAGATTTCTAAAAATCCCATGAGTCGCCCAACAAAGAAATTTGAACAATCAGATATACAGCTTCGTGGGAGTTTGCAGACGGGAGGCTCTTCTCCGCCGGCGGGCTCGGTCGGCTCTGTGGAAGAGGGGTGGCGTCTTCGTTCTCGTCTCCGGCGGGAGACGGCGAGGGCGAGCTGGCGGCGGCTCGGAGCCGAGGTTCGTTAATCGCTCAGATTCCGGCGCCTGCGTCGGATGGTTTTTGCGGCATCTCAACAAGGTTGTTCGGGCCGTTGGTTTCGGTGCGCGGCGAGCTTGCCTTCTTCCTCCCCGGCGGCGTGCTGCTGGTGCTCGGAAGAGGTTTGCGGCGTGGTGGTTCCTGGCTTCGCTGGGCGTTGAGTTCTTTCCTGTCTCTGTACGTGTGTGTGCGTTTGTTGTTTCTCTGAGGATCACGTACTCCCTTCAAAAAAAGAAAAGAAAGGGGAGACTACCGTGGTGAAATGGTCGGCAGGCTGAAGCGCCAAGCGCCAGCACCCGGGTTTGAATCCTCACCTCTACTTTAATGACAAAGCCGGGGTGGAGTCCCCCCCTCCGGTCTTGTTATTTGATATGTGTGAAACGTCATGACACCACTAATAACAAGAGTAACTTCATTTGAAAATACCAACATACATGATAGCCTCGCCTTTCACCTCTCAGCGCCGAAATAGCAGGTTGGGTGCAGCTCACCGGGAGCAGCGATACGGAGGCCGACCTACACGTAGCTATTTATTTTTTTAAATAAATTAATATCATATTTTACAGTTTCATAAAAATCTGAAAAAAATCCTGAATGTAAATGATGTTGTGTTCTTCCGGCGTGTAAAATCTGAAATTGAAATATGTTGTATTTTGTACTGCGGAAAAATGATAAAATCTGAATTAAAGTATTAAACAGTACAAAATTTCAACTCTATAAAATCTGACATATTTTGTTATTTTTGTGTAACCAAGAATATAAATTATGTTGAGTTTAGATTTTGCACGTTGGTAGGATGCACTATTATCTACAGTCAAAAAATTTTCAGAGCGTTTTGAAACTTCAAAAATGTGATTTTTGAATTTTGAAAAATGAAAAGCGGCATGAAGAAGCCCATGGGCCATGGAAACTTCACATGTGACCCCAGCCCAAAAACCAATCTAACCCCATCTAAGTCCGGCTGCAGAAGGCACATTGTTTTTGGTGGGCCATAACTAATAAAAGGGTACCCTTTCTAAAGGGAACTCCACACTCGTGAGCACGCCACGTGGTGGTCCTAAAACAAAAGCAAAATCGAATTTGGCTAGTGGCACGTACCGGACGGGACGACCACGCGTCAGACGAGGGCGTACAACTCGCGCTGGGCGCCAGGAGCAACAAAGCTTCCGTGTACGTTGCCGGGCTCCAGTACGCGAATCGTTCGGGAGTACAAAAAAGCTAGCACCCCGCGAAATGATTCCCGCGTTCGGCCGGATGTACACGTTTGTACGTGTGCAGGTGAAGCTCCACATGCGTACTCCGATGCCACCGGCCGGATTTACAAGTTTCTACGCGTACATGTAAGACGAAGCCCCACATGTATAGAAATACAACTGATATATTAGTATTACGGCTTGATTTCGTCTCAATAAATTTTAATAATATTTTGAAAGAGTGTATTAGTCGTACAACTATACATACATAAGTTGTAAAATTACACAGATACAATTTGTACAACTAACAGATTGTACAACTAAAGAGACATAGATTGTACAATTACACATACACATGTTGTACAACTACATAATATATGTTGTACAACTAAACAGACACAGTTATACAGACACAGGTTGTACAACTATATAGACACATGTTGTACAACTAGACAGACACATGTTGTACAGAAACAGGTTGTACAACTACGCAGACACAGCTTGTACAGACCACAGGTTGTACAACTATACAGACACAGGTTGTACAACTATGCATAACCGGTAGTACAAAAATAAATTTCGTCGAAACCTATCGACATGAGATTTAGTTTTGAAGATCTCGACGCGAGGATCTCAAAAATGAAAACGGTTCGTAATTTGGATAAACGGTTCTCGAGATATTTCATTTTAAAAATTCGGTTTAGAAAAATAAAAGGGAAAATCCCACCACACTATCCCTTCTCTCTCATCATACAAAAGTACACAGAACAAAAAGTACGAACTACACAGAAATGGTTGTACAAAATAACATACACAGGTTGTACAACTATGCACAACCGGTTGTACAAAAATAAAGTTCGTCGAAACCTATCAACATGGGATCTAGTTTTGAAGATCTCGACGCGAGGAGTTCAAAAGTGAAAACGGTTCGTAATTTGGATAAACGGTTCTCAAGATATTTCGTTTTGAAGTTTCGGTTTAAAAAAATAAAAGACAAAAACTGCTCTCCCACCTCCGGTGTCCCTTTCTCTCTCCTGCTCCCCACTTTCAATCTGGTTATGACACTTGACGAACATGCATGCAACTGTTGGTACCGCACATAGGAGAAGACGACACTTGTCACCACGAGATGGTCCGCTGTGTTCCCTTTGCAAAGGGAATCCTTTTTCTAGTGATTTCGTTTTTGGTGTGAGAAAATGAAAAATAAATTCGAAATAATGGCCCATAGCCCATGCTCAGGCCTGCTCGTGGAGACTCAGGCCGTTCGGTCCTTCGGCTCACGAACGTGACGTGAGTACGTGACCACCAGGGCCTGTACGTGAACATGCACTTTCCAGCTTCCCCGGCGCGGCGACGGCCAGAATTCTCATCTTTGTCTCTAGTCCTATGTACTCTCTAGTACTCTCTAGGCTGGAATTCCGGCTGAGTTAACTCGGCTCGACTAGTTCAAAATCTTTAAAATAATGAGTTAGCTTAGTTTGGCTCGGCTCGTTTAATATAACAAGTTTACATCTGAAACTCGACATGATTATGCTAAATTCGTGAGTAGCACATATGAAAAAAAAACTAGTAACCTCCTACTAATTTAGTAGTAGAACAACAACAGTCATTCTACAATTTCACATCTATACTTTAGAAGGTAGATTAATACTAAAAGATAGCACCTCTATAACAGAATTTTAACAAAAATACATTAAAAAATGTAGGGTTTGTCTTTGAACGAGTATAATGAGCTAAACGAGTAAATCGCAACTCGGCTCATTTAACTTGATCAACAAACGAGGTCAAATCGAAAACTCGGCTCGACTCGTTACACACCAAGTTCACTAAGTCGTGAGAGCTACTCGTTTAGCTCACACGTTTTGAGTTTTAGTTCCAGGTCTATATCTCACCGAGGATCGATCGAGCGGCTAGTGAGTCTAAGCCTCAACGATTAACATTGTGAATTCATGAAGCGGCTAATAAGTTGGCGTCCAACTAACGACATTGTCGGCTACCGATAACTGGAGATTTGTTTCTGTTCAGGTAATGGGTGATTCACGAATCAATTCAAAATCCTAAACTCACGAACAACCTGTTGAGTATATAAGCAATTGTTTGATTAAATTAATCCAATCATAAATCATGATCATGACATAAACAATGCTAATCACATACTGAAACTTGATAATATAAACATGTACTAGATAGATAGTAGAAACATCTACACGAATCACCACTGGTACTGCAGTCATGAAAATAAACAGGAAAGGGATAAACGTGTTATACCCTCCAATAGGCCAGTTGGCCGTAGCAGCAGTGGACGCAGCGGCTGCTGCGGCCTCGTTGGCAGCCTGGTTTGCGTCGGTGCTCATAGTGATAAGGAAGGAGACGCACACACGTAGTTGCAGACGAACGGAGGCGAGCAGTCGCGTAAGAGACGCCTCCAAAAACCTAATCGCCCCTATCCCGTACAGGATGTGGAGAGGCGGGGTTTCAGAGGCCTGCTCTCCCGTCAGCCATGTACGCGGTAGACGGGATGGGATCACGGGAGCCAGCAGTAACGAGAGGAACGACAGTGGCGGCGCGTGGAGCAGATGTGATCTGTTATGTTTATCTTCTGTAGAGGAGCGACCTATCTTATATAGGCACAGAGGAGGAAGCGAGAAGTCCAACAGAAACACACAATGAATCACAATGAATTCTGGTAACGTCCGTACTTAAGACAAAGCATTTCAGCTCATATTCATTTTGCATTCATTTTCCATTAAGACAAAAACGTTTCAGTTGACCTCTCATATTCCATTCCTGCGTGACAAAAAGAATACATCGGCTCGGCGAGATTCCCGTAACCCGCAACCCGCGACGCGCGCGCGTCGTGACGAGGCGGGCGGCGGAGGAGGAGGAGCGCGCGTGTGGAACACCTCTCTTCACTTCACAACCAACTCATACCTGTGGGAGCAGAGCTCACCTTATAAGTTGGTGTACATCTCTCCCAACTAGCCATGTGGGACTAAACTCCCACCACTTGTCATGACAACATGAGCCTTTAGGGATTTTTCTGAAATTGTTAGATGGGCCTAAAGCCCATCCCCAATATTTCAACAATCCCCACCAGACCCAAAGACCCATTATGTTGTCCTCTGTTCCAAACACTGTTATGATATACTAGTATTTTTAGTGGAGACCCGTTAAGGTTGAACATCCACCTAGAGCAAATAGCTACACTCCTTCACAACTGACAATGGACCATGCCTTGAATTGTCGGTTTGGCGCAAAGTAGTTTCACCAAATGTCTTACCAGTACTAGGCTGCCGAAGGCTGACCCCTCAGGTGGAGCATATTAGTCACACTCCTGGCCTATTCATGAACTTACTAGAGATCAATCCAATCTCATAGACTGTGACCAGCAGTCAGGCTCATATAGGTGTGTTCCTCCAAAGATCGCTCTATAGGATAGCATCTTGCTTATACAAAGTCTTGGAACACATTAAGACAAATGTCAACCTGCCATACAGTTACCAAGAGTATTGCATCTCCAACGGAGTGGGTTAGTAAAGTTACTCTTCTCAGTTAACCACTAGCTTGTTTTCCTAGGTCCTACTTCACGGGATCTCCGATCACATAGGTTGGGTTACTACTATGGCAACTCATGTGGGTCTCATACCCATCTCCCTCGATGCACTTTCTATCACAACACGTGATAGCCCTTTAGTGAAGGGATCTGCCAGATTCTTAGCCCACTGGATATAATCCAACGCTATTACTCCGGAGTTTCTCAAATGTCTGAGAGCTTTTAGTCTCATTCTTATGTGTTTGTTGGACTGCATGTTCTCCTTTGAACTCTTGACCTTGGTAATCACTGTCTGATTGTCACAGTTCATAAGGATAGCCGGTACTGGCTTTTCAACCACTGGCAAGTCCATCAAAAGATCTCGAAGCCATCCTGCTTTGACACCAGATGTGTCCAATGCTGTTAATTCTGCTTCCATTGTCGATCTCGTTAAGATCGTTTGCTTGCAAGACTTCCAGGAAACAACACCACCTCCAAGGGTAAACACAGAACCCGTTGTGGCTTTCATCTCATCAGTATCAGAGATCCAATTTGCATCACAATACCCTTCAAGCACTGACGGGCTTCCGGTATAGTGAAGTCCATAGTTCACAATACCTTTCAGATAGCGCATAATTCTTTCAACAACATGCCAATGCACATCACCCGAATTGGAAACAAACCGGCTCAGTTTGCACAAAGCAAACATGATGTCAGGCCTTGTAGAGCTCGCTAGGTACATGAGTGAACCAATTACTTGAGAGTAGCTCAGTTGATCCTTAGTTGTGCCTTTGAATTTTTGAATCTGCACACTAGGATCATATGGTGTTGGAGATATTTTGCAGTCCGAATACCCAAAACGACTCAAAATCGTTTCAACATAATGGGATTGCAAAAGAGTAATCCCACCCTCATTATCTCTTAATAGCTTGATGTTCAAAATAACATCAGCCACACCAAGGTCCTTCATCTCAAAGTTCTGAGATAGAAATGATTTAACCTCCTCAATGACTTTGAGGTTGGTCCCATATATCAGTATGTCATCAACATACAAGCACAGTATAACTCCTTCGCCCCCACCATGGCGATAGTATACGTATTTGTCAGCTTCATTAACAACAAAACCAAAAGAGGTTAAAGTTGTATTGAACTTCTCATGCCATTGCTTACGTGCTTGTTTCAGGCCATATAAGGATTTCAGTAACTTACATACCTTTCCTTCCTGACCATCTAATACAAAGCCATCTGGCTGTTGCATGTAGATTTACTCGTCTAGCTCTCCGTTCAGGAAAGCCGTCTTAACATCCATCTGGTGGACGAGAAGACCATGCAAGGCCGCCAAAGAGAGTAATACTCGTATGGTGGTCAGTCTGGCCACATGTGAATAAGTATCGAAGAAATCTTCCTCTTCTTTCTGGGAGTAACCCTTGGCCACAAGCCTAGCCTTGTACTTTTCAATCGTACCATCGGGCCTAAGCTTCTTTTTGAACACCCACTTGCATCCCAATGGTTTACAGCCATAGGGACGTTCAGTAATTTGCCATGTCCCGTTAGCCATGATGGAGTCCATCTCGCTATGGGCTGCTTCTTTCCAGTAATCAGCATCCGGAGACACATAAGCCTCTGAAATAGAAGTGGGAGTGTCATCCAAAAGGTACACAAGGAAATCATCACCAAAGGACTTTGCAGTCCTCTGTCTCTTGCCCCTACCAAGGGTTTCATTTTCATCCTCCTCGGGATTTTCATCATGTGTTTATTCATAATATTCCATAGGAATAGCAGGTTCACGAGTCCTCAGATTCCTGTCTAGAAGTGCTTTGCATATCTCTCATAGGAAAAATATCTTCAAAGAATGTAGCATCATTAGACTCCATAATTGTACCGACCTTCACGTCAGGTACCTCAGATTTCACTACTAGAAATCTATAGCCGACGCTATTCTTAGCGTAGACCAAATTAACACAGTCCACGGTCTTTGGTCCAATCTTACGCTTTTTGGTGATCGGCACGTTGACTTTCGCCAAGTAGCCCCAAGTACGTAAGTATGAGAGTGTCATGCTTCTCTTCTCCCATTTCTTATAGGGAGTGATTTCATTGTCTTTTGTCGGAACTTTAGTCAGGACATGACATGACGTCAATATAGCCTCCCCCCACCATGCCTTGGATAAACCCGATGTATCTAACATGGCATTAACCAAATCTGTTAGAGTACGGTTTTTCCGTTCGGCAACCCCATTTGACTGGGGTGAATAGGGAGGCGTCCTCTCATGAATAATGTCGTGTTCCGCATAGAAAGAATCAAACTCAATGGAGAAGTACTCTCCACCATGATCTGGCCGGATTCGTTTAATTTTCTTTTCAAGTTGATTCTCAACTTCTGCCTTATATATTTTAAAGTAGTGTAGAGCCTCATCTTTAGTGCTTAACAAATATACATAGCAATATCTAGTGGAATCATCTATCAGCGTCATGAAGTATCTCTTCCCACCTTTAGTCAACACACCATTCATCTCACAGAGATCAGAATGTATGAGTTCTAACGGTGCCAAGTGTCTCTCCTCCGCAGCCTTATGGGGCTTGCGAGGTTGCTTTACTTACACACACGAATGACACTTAGAACCTTTGGCTAAAGTGAAACTCGGGATTAAATTCGATTTTGCTAGCCGCGTCATACAACCGAAACCAATGTGACAAAGACGTGAATGCCAAACTTTTGTTTCATTAACATTCGAATGAATATTGCTCACGACTTTATTACAAAAATCAGCGAGGGAGAAACGGAACAAGCCTCCGCATTCATAACCTTTTCCAACAAATAGTCCATATTTCGTAACAACTATTTTATTAGACTCGAAGACCAACTTAAACTAGAGAAGGGAGCCACGAACGAGATTCTTCTTGATGGCGGGGACATGCTGCATGTTCTTGAGCTGCACGATCCTTCCCGAAGTAAACTTCAGATTGACCGTGCCAACACCATGAACAGAAGCACTCGCACCATTCCCCATCAGAGTATGGACCCGTTCCCTGTGACCTGATAAGAAGAAAACAATGAAATGTCATCACATACATGAATATTTGCACCCGTGTCAATCCACCAATCGTTAGACTGACAAACTGAAAATACATTAAACAAATTACCGTACCCAGATGCCCCATTCTCATTGTTGCTCACGATCATGTTGACGGACTTGGAGTCCTGTCCTGGCTTGAACTTGTTCGGGCACTTGTGAGCCCAATGTTCCTCTGAACCACAAGTGAAGCAGCCAACTTTCTTCTTATCCTTCTTGAAGGGCTTCTTACCCTTCTTCTTGAAGTTGGTATTCTGTTGAACACCAGGTTTCCCCTTGGGTTTGTGGAAGTTGGAGTTCTTCTGTACCATATTGGCGACAAAAGTCCCTTCCCCTTTTCTGTGAGAGTTCTTTGCTCTCAAATTCTGCACAACACTCAGATGGCCGATGACATCCTCAACTAAGAATTCACGCCTCTGATGTTTCAGAGTAGTAGCAAAATTCCTCCAGGAATTGGGCGGCTTAGCGATTATGCATCCCGCGACAAATTTGCCCGGTTAATCACACTTGAGAAGCTCAAGCTCCTTTGTGATGCACTGTATCTCATGAGCCTGTTCCAATACAGAACGGTTATCAACCATTTTGTAATCGTCGAACTGCTCGATAGTATACATCTCGCTCCCACCATCGGTTGCACCGAATTTAGATTCGAGCGCCTCCCGCAAGTCCTTGGCAACCCACACATGTAAATATGCATCAACCAATTTATCTCCGATCACGCTCAGAACGGCTCCAACAAAGACGACAGTGGCATCCCTGAATGCCTTCTCCTGTTCAGGAGCAATCGTTCCAGTGGGAGTTACACCGGCGACCCAGAACACGTTCATCGCCGTGAGCCATAAGTCTCCGGAAACGGGTTGGTTTCAGTGCAGCAGTAAAACCTTGGATCGAAAATTGCCTACACAGATTAGATTTTTGGATTGTTGAGTATATAAGCAATTGTTCGATTAAATTAATCCAAGCATAAATCATGAGCATGACATAAACAGGATCACGTACTGAAACTTGATGATATAAGCATGTACTAGACATATAGTTGAAACATCTACACAAATCACTAGTACTGCAGTCATGGAAATAAACATAAGAGGGATAAAGGTGTTATACCCTCAATAGGCCAGTTGGCCGTAGCAGCAGTGGACGCAGTGGCAGCAGCAGCGGCTGTTGCGGCAGTAGCGGCCTCGTTGGCAGCCTGGTTGGCGTCGGTGCTCATGGCGATGAGGAAGGAGACGCACACGTAGTTGCAGATGAACGGAGGCGAGCAGTCGCGTAAGAGACGCTCCCCAAAAACTTAATTGCCCCTCTCCCGTACAGGATGTGGAGAGGCGGGGTTTCGGAGGCCTGCTCTCCCGTCAGCCGTGTAGGCGGTAGACGGGATAGGATCACCGGAGGCAGCAGCAGCGAGAGGGCAGTGGCGGCGCGTGGAGCAGATGTGATCTGTTCTGTGTATCTCCTGGAGAGGAGCGACCTCTCTTATATAGGCATAGAGGAGGAAGCGAGAGGTCCAACAGAAACACACACAATGAAAACGTTTAAGTTGACCACTCATATTCCATTCCTGCGCGACAAAAAGAATACATCGGCTCGGCGAGATTCCTGCAACCCGCGGCGCGCGCGCGTCGTGACGAGGAGGAGCGCGCGAGTGGAATGCCTCGCTTCACTTCACAACCAACTCATACCTGTGGGAGCAGAGCTCACCTTATAAGGTTGTATACATCTCTCCCAACTAGTCATGTGGGACTAAACTCCCACCACTTGCCGTTACAACATAGGTCTTTAGGGATTTTTCTGAAATTGTTAGATGGGCCTAAAGCCCACCCAATATTTCAGCACAACCAATTGTTTCAATACAACCAATTGTTTCAATAGTACTCCCTCTAGGTTGTACTAATCGATTCATCATTCAGCAGGAAAGTCTACTTTTTTATTGATTTTTTCAGGACATGGATTTATTTGTGGTGAGAAGAAAACTATCCGATGTTGGCTAGGCCTGCAATTAGGCAAGGAATGCATCAAGTTACGCTAGTCTCCAATAATTTTACGTTACACCAACATCCAGTTGATCGAAATGAATTCTACATCTCACCAACAACTTTTGAAAACAAGATGAGATAAGGCTAATTTTGCAGGAGATCTGCGGATAGATGTTTCTGAACAATGAATGTTGTCAAGAATGTACCACGGAACATAATGGACTATTAATTCATGAGTGATTGTGTAAATTGATTTGTGGAGAAAGACATGATTTTCATTATCACCAAGATGTCGTGATTACCTTGAGTCTCTCCGGATGTAAACCTTATCTCCTCTGGAGCAGACGGCAGCGGCGCACATCGTTACCTTCTTGGAGGCATCGCCTTAGAGTTCTCTTAACTCTCGTTGTGTGTCGGGTTCACGGCAGTCATCTGGCGTGGCTGTGTGGCCTAGCCGGTGAAAGCCAGGGCGGCGGCCCCGGACGGTGGACATACGCCAAGGCGGTGGCCTCGTGAAGTGTGACGAGCATGGCTCTATGAGGCAGGGACGTGGTTCTGCATGGCAGGGGTGTCGAATCAGTGCCACAAGTGTTGCTGGTTCGTCACCATGGTCCTTTTTCTTTTCTCTCTTTTTTTTGTTCATGCCGGATGTAATTTTGTCCGGGCGACATCGGTGTTAATTCCGCATGCTTATACATGAAAATTCAGCATTTGTTAGATCTTTCAAAAAAAAAACTTTGGATCAACCATGAACCATGATATGCGGTGAAAGGACATTCGGGAGACCCGAGTTGCGTTTCAAAAAAAGAGTGTGAAGCCCAAATTAGCATGTTTAATGACGAGGGGTACACTCATCAAATCCCATGGTTAAGGACCTAGGGTTGAGATTATGGGGAGAGAACGTGGTAGTACTGGTAGTTTCGTCGGCTGACAAGCAGAGGCAAAGATTTACCCAGGTTCAGGCCCCTCGGGTGGAGGTAAAGACCTACTTCCTGCTTGTCTGTTTTGATCGTGTGAGATTATGCGGTTACAAGGTGGCTCCGGCGAGATGTCGATCTCGCTAGAGCTTTGGTGGTTTGAGTATGGCTTGGTCCCAGATCGGCACCCCTCCCAGTCTTTAAATAGGCTGGGTCTCGGGAGTATGTAACCGACCTGATTTACATATAAGGAAAGTTTCTAACCGACTATGCCTATGACTAATCTTGGAGGGTACTCCATCTTCTTGGGCCTCTGGTCTTGGGCTTCGAATAGGCTCTTCGCTATTGCGACTTAGTCGTCACGTGCACCAGGTACCCTCATGGTAGGGTACCCGAGATGTATACCCATGTCAGTAGCCCCCGAGTACTTGTCTGACTCGAAGAATCGGGCATGGACTCTTTCGTAAGTGCACGTCATATGCTTTGTATTATAATTGGAATTCCTGTATGAATAGCACATGTTGGCTATGTCGAGTATCTCATCGACTGTGGTTTTTGCTTATGATGATCAAGGGATAATAGCTTAGCAGGCCCAGTACACCCGACGGATCGGGACTGGTTAACTACACATTCGGGTAAAACCTTACTAGTTTTCAATCAAACTCGAGTCCCCGGACTCGAATCTGGAACAAACTGGTCAGATTCGACTAGGCCGCGGAGGTCTTACTGAGTCGATCTGCAGTATAGATTTGAATTTTACCCAACACGTCCGTCAGGATTTTTCATCATGTCTGCTGACACGGAAAGTCTAAGGATTTACGTTGCTGGAACGGTCCTTAGCCCAGCTCGAAAGTTCGGCGGGTCTTACCTTTGCACTATGCGTACAACATCCGAGGTATTTGCGGCGGACGCCACTCGGGAATGTTTCGAGTATGATTTTATATATGAACTGAGTCGAGACATTTGTTGACTGACACTTTGTTATTATTCTATCGGGTGCGCGACAGTGCTCCCGATGGGAGTAGCCCCCGAGATTGTGCTTTATTGCTCGCAATGGAGAATAATCTCAGATCCTCTCACCTTGCATATGTTAATCGAAGAAATTTTTTGCCGTAATTCTATCGGGTGCACGACACTGCTCCCGATGGGAGTAGCCCCGAGATTATGCTGTATTGCTTGTAATGGAGGATAATCTCAAAATCATTTTATCTTGAGCATCTCCAGTCGAAGAATTTTTGAATATGCTCCCGATGGGAGTAATATGCCTCAGTCGAAGGAACGGTCGAGTGACCAATGTTGCTTTAACATTGTTTTTTCACACCCGAACCAAACGAAGCAGTCGAATGATCAATATGCGTTGGGCAGACTCGATTGTATTTCTGAACAGATGCTTGCAATGATGTCAGGGTTGACGTTTCTGGCGACTGCGCCTCCTGACACGCGGTGGCGTGCGTTATGCTGTGATGGATGGGACGTGACACATAGGTGGGCCTATTTGTGCAGCGCTGACCGAACGTCGGTGCCGTTTGGACTTTGATTTGACCACTCTGGCCCACTTATTATGGAGGCGTGATGATGGCTCCTATTTTTGCGTGCGTAGTGGGCGGAGTGGCCTGCGACGGTTGCCCTCTGCGCCTGCCACGTGTACGGTGGGATTGCGTGCGGAGCGCACGATTGCGATTTTAACGGCTGTGATCAATTTTGATCTGTGGTAAATAGGAGGGACGGCGCTGTCATTATTTTTACCTGCCATTTGCTCTGCGCGCCGCCCCTGTTCCATCGTCTTCCTCTTGCTCCACCTCCATTGTTATTGCGTCCAAGCTCCTTATTCACTCCCTAGCCACCACAACCATGGCGCCCAAGAGGAAAGCTGCCGCCGACGCGCCCGCGACCGACGCGGCCGCGTTGAAGGGGAAGAAGACTGCGGCAAGCGCATCTGCGTCCGCCGTCGACCTCAAGAAGAGCGACGGCGACTGGGTGAAGTCCATGATCAAGGCGGCACATCTCGAGAAGTTCCGCGAGGACGGACTGCTGCCGCCGGGGGACCAGCTTACTATTCGTGCGCCATCGAAAGAAGTACTCCCCGAGCCTCGCGCAAATGAGCGCGTATGTTTTGCGGAGTTTTTGCCCAGGGGTCTGTCTTTTCCCCTCCACGACTTTGTTCGTGGCTTGCTGTTTGCCTACGGGGTGCAGATCCATGATCTCACCCCGAACGGCATTATGCACATTGCCTGTTTTATGGTATTGTGCGAGTGCTTCCTCGGAGTTGCTCCCAGGTGGGCCCTTTGGAAGTCTGTCTTCATGGTCCGGCCCAACAACCGAGGCGGCCGAACCTATCCAGTTGGAGGCCTTCAGATCCAAGTGCGCAGCGACACCCGATACTTTGCCCTAAAGCCAGTCGACTCGGCGCAAGGGTGGAGGAAAAGGTGGTTTTATGTGCGCGTCGACCAGGAAGGGGTCCCAGCATTTTCGACTGCTGGTATAGCCGCTAGGACGAAGGCCTGGGACCATGAGCTTTCGACTGAAGAAATGGCGGAAGCGGCGCCTCTGCTGGAGACGATTGGAGGACTGCTAAACAGCGTCACTGGTGTGCATCTTCTTGCCACCTTTGTGAAGATGCGGGTGTGGCCGCTCCGCGCGCGAGCTCACCCTATGTGGCAGTATGAAGGTCCTCTCGACTCCACTCGAATGAACAAGGAGGAGCTGTCAAAGAGCGAGCTGGTGTCACATGTGCGGTCCATCACCAGTACAAAAGCCAGCGAGCCCTGCAACGTCGACTGCCCTGTCACTCCTTATGGGGCTGAAAAGCCTTTGCCAGAGGTGAGTGAATCTATCGAGTTTTGTTGTCTCTTTGCGTTGCCATTTTGCTGGTTTATCTGACTTTCGTCTCCTGTTTATGACATGCAGGGCCACTCGACTGCGTCTACTCTGCCTCCCCTTCCAGAGAACGGCCCGACTGAAGAGACAGAGGTGCAGGAGGTGCAAGATGTGCCAGCAAAGGGAGCCGATGAGTCGCCCCTTCCATCGGCTACCACTTCTCCTACAGAAAATGCTGAAGAGGAAGAGGTGGACGAGGCACTCGCTGAAGCTTCACCTGCGCCCGATGTGGCCAAGGCTCGGACTCGCAAGCGCCTCCGTGTTCAAGACGTGTCCTCGTCTATGAGCTCACCCGCGAAGGAGAAGGATCTGAGGGACGATGGCGACTCGGGCTCACCCCACGCTGCCCAAACCGCTCCATTGGCAGCGTGCCCAGTGAGCTCGATGCCTCCTCCCCAGGCGAGTAGCGCCGTGCAGGTTGGAGGTCCGAGCTTTGACGATTATGACAGCGAAGAAGAGGAAGAACAGAGGTTTGTTCCTTCTGCCTTTTGCATATGTAATGTTACGGTATGATAGTTTAGCACATGTTTCTCTTCCCTTTATGCTTTATAGTGCTGAGCACGGTCGAGTAGTGACTCCTCCAGTCGTCGAGGCTTCGACTCCTGATCACCCAGGTGCTTCTCCTGTGACCCCGGAGGTTGCGCAGCCAGCAGTCGCAGCTGTTGCTCTTGTGACCACCAAGGTTACAGATACCCCGGCGGCTGAAGTCGGGACTTCTGCTTCCAAGTCTAAGACTTGGATGGACCACGTAAGTGTCCTATGACCACCCGCATATGTTGCGTCTGATATATGTGCTGATTTATGCTAATGCTTGTAGCCTTACTACCTCAATCTGGTAGAATCGGGGAAAGCTTTTGTTCAGATGGAGCAAGAGAGGGACAGGCTGCGTGTTAACTTGGAGCAGCTCACTCGTAAGTGAAATTTGATTCTGTACCCGAAGGTCTTTTTGCACTGTCTTTGTTTTGTCGAATGCTGATTTACCGCTTTGCTTTCCAAACTCAGGTGACAAGGCAGCGGCTGAAACCCGAGTAAAGGAGCTAGAAGAAGCTCTTGCCACTCAAGCTGCCGAGTCGAAGAAAGCCGCGGATACCGCCCAGCGTTCTGCCGCTGCGCGCGAGAAGGAGTATGCTGAGCGACTGGCTGGCCCCGCACAAAACGTGAGAGGTAAGGAACCATCCTTTTGTATGCCTCCCGTGTACCCGTTGGGTAGTATGTAGTAATCTTACTTTTCCTGGTTCATGTTACAGAGGCGATTGGTGTGCCAACACCTACTGACTTGGTCAGTGATGAGTTATCACTCGACCAGGTTATAGGTGACCTTGGTGCTTCCTTTGTCCAGGCGAAGGACTTCCTTGCCAAGTCTGCCAGCACCCTCGGCGCTGTGTACAAGGAGGTGCTCCCATTAGGCAAGGTGCCATCGACTGCAGATGGCTTTGCTGGCGTGCTTGGACCGGGGACCTCAACCATGGCGAGCTTTGCTCGCGCTCTCACGGTACGCGGCTTGGAGTCTACCTTCAAGCTCATTTTGGGTCACGGAATAAAGGGTGACTTTGAAGCGGCCATGTCTGACTTTCCTCGAAGGCCTGGCGGGAAGCCTATGTCTCTGAAATCCGTTAGTGAGCCAGCCGCTCGACTGGCCAACATGTTCATAGCCACTATGGAGCGCCGAGCGGCGGAGGTCACCACTCGCGAGAGTAGGGCTAGGTCAGAGTCAGTGTCTGAGAAATAGGGTAGTCGAACCCATATTTATGTTGTGTAATTAAACCTTATGATCACGCGAGTATGCGTGCGCTTTTGCTACCTTTGTTATGAATTTAATTCCTTCGTGCTTTTGCCTGAAAGGCTTTGTGATATTACTCGACTGAGCTGTGTGATGAATCTCCCATGTCCGATTGAAGATTTTTATGATGTTTGGAACAGCCACGGGCAGCCGCCACTTCGGCTGGTTCATCGCGGCATCGCGCCTCTACTCGATCTCGAGCTCAGGTGGGAAACGATGCCGCAGTAATGCGTTATATGAAGGCTCGAGTCGCAAAACTGGAGCAAGAGTTGGGGAGTGCCCGGAGTGAGCTGGATAGGATGAGAGTGAGGCCTGCTTTACCCACTCAGCGTGAGGAGTATGTGCTTGGCGAGATGGAGATCGTGAACAGACAACTCGAGTGTAAGCCTGACTGTTCTTATCTCAAGAATTCATAGTCTGTCCTTTTTGTTTACCCAACGTGTGTTGTTGCAGGTTTTGTTCCAGATTTCCAGGCGGAGCAGGCTCGTGTAGAGGAGCAGTTGAACAATGCGACTGACGAACCCACGACTGGCCGTCAGCACTGTCGGGGGGTTACCCCCGGGTAGGGTAATGATGAGGTAAAGACATGTAAGGTTAAGGCAGTAAGCTGTCCGAGGGAACGATTGAGCAAGGACGCAGGAGGCGTCATCCGACGTAAGGTGTACGTCCGAGGTATACTTTCCGAGGTATATCCTCCGAGGTATCAACCTCGGGGCAGTCAGCTAGCTACCACAGGAATAAGATATTCTCTACCGAGGTATATGATCAGGAGTGTTATCCGAGGTTGGCAGCAAGGATCGAGGCATGTCAGAGAGGTCACGGGTGCCGCAGAGCTCGTAGCCCGAGGCTTCAGAGGACGGCGAGGTCCGTCCACGGGTTTCCCGGAAGCTCGGGGGCCTAGGAGCTGACTGGCATTTCGGGAAAGGTCTACAGGCTAGACCTCGGCAGGCTACTGAAGTATGACCGAAGAGGAAAGCTAGGCCTGGCTGGCCTGACAGTCCGGCCGTTGGGCTGGCAGGAGGCAGAGGCTTGTCTTCTACCTTTTGGCCATGCCATTGTCAGTTGTAGGCAGGGGTAAAAATGTACTTCGGCCTGTGTATATATGCGGCATCTCTACCTCCAGAGAGGGAGGCACAAACCCTAGCTCATTTCCCCCTTCGTAGTTTCACCTTCTACCTCGAGCTCTCACTTTGGTAGCAACATACAGCTCGAGGAGCACCTTGTATGAGAACCACACTGATATATTGAGAGAGGCAAGGCAGGAGTAGGGGTTTTACTTCCTCACGAAGGCCCCGAACCTGGGTACATCGTGGTGTCTTTTGTGTTCTTGGCTTTCTTGGTTTCTTGTTCATGTTCTTGTGGTTTCTTGCATGTTCTTGCTTGTGCACGTCTTGAGTGCATAAACCCTCCCCGGATTCCCCCAACGACCGTTCGGCCCCAACTAAGCCATACCCATGGCATCTGCCGTGATCCCACCACGACAGTTGGCGCCCACCGTGGGGCAGATTGAGGCGTTGGGTGGAGTTTCCATCCGGACGGGCTCCTCTGGGTGTGTTCTTTCTGGCCTTGTTACCAAGATCGGCGAGTTCGCCTTTGTGAGCGACAATGCGGGGTGCTTCGCCGGCAAGCCTTTCCCCACCGATGGCTTCCTCATGATGCTCGGCAGCTTCCCCACATACGTTGCTGTCGAGGTGGTTCGCGAGTACCCGGAGCAGGTGCTCGTGGACGACGAAACTCCTCTCCTGGCGGCTTTGGGTCGGCGTGTCACTCGCCCTCCGAGGTGTGTGGAGGTGATGATGGCTGGTACCAGGCCTGCAGCTAGCAAGGCAGATGCTGGCAAGGTCGCGCTAGCCGAGGTGGAGGCGACGCCAACCGCGCTGCCTGAGAAATCAGGTCGGACGGCGAAGTTTCCGTACGAGAAACCTAGTCAGAATGAGCAGTTGGGCATGCCAAGGGAAGAAGTTCCCTTAGAAGCTATCGTTGATAGGTTAGCTCGGCCACTCGCAGTAGAGGCAAGTGTGGAGCATACGGTGGCCGGGTTAGAGGCAGAGCGCCAGAGGGTGCTGAGAGAAGCTCGGTTGCTGGCCGAGGCTAAGCAGCAGTTCGATATGGAGCAGAAGGAGTACAATGCTGCACATGGTATAGAGGATGGTTTTACTCCGGTTGTGCGGCGTAAGAAAGCTGCTCTGCTCAACCGAGGCAAGGACCTCTATGGGGAGATGGCTAGGGCTGCAGTCTCGGGCTCGAGTAAGGCAACAAGTAGCAGGTCGGCTACTGGTAGGCCGGTGTATAGTTCACCAGCTAAGAACCTTAGAGCAGCCGAAGCAGTAAGGGCCGGGCTATCGGAGTTGACCGGAGATGCATGGCGTGAGCAGCAGAAGCGGCTCAATGAGTTAGTGCATGTGGCCAGCAAGCAAAATGAAGCCCTCCGCAAGGCCGGGCTTGGCGGTTCGCAGGCGGTCCATTCGTTAGGCCAGTTAGCCAGGGGTCCAAGGGGCAAGCCTCGTCTCCACACGTCGGAGGAGCCGATCGTGCCCGGAGTGTCACTTCAGGTCGGAACAAGGAGATGCAGCTGCAAGTGTACGATCCGGTGTTAGCTGGGAAGCAAAAGGTCGGCAACGCTAGCCGAGCCAATGGAGACCCCGGCCCAGGTGATGCAAGCCGAGCTAAGGGCCGTTCAGCTCAGGGAAATCAGAACGGTGGGCAAGCAGCGTCGGCTGGCCGAGGTAAACCACCTCAGCCCCCGAGGCATCAGCAGCAACCCCGGCCGCAGGAGCAGTATCAGCAAGAGCCGGAGTATGTTCCGCAGCCGAAGAACGTCGGTCGAGGTGGCGACCGATATGATGATGGAAATTCAGCCATGGAGCGGGCTGGATTCTATAGAGTGGATGGTGCATTGGGAGAGCGTATCGGAGCTCGGACGTTGCCTACAGGTGATGCGCGCTACAAGCTAGATCGGATTTACATGTCCGAGAAGTTGGAGGAGGAAGGCCCTCCTGGTCCGGCGTGTTTTGGACCTCGGATCATGAAGGAACCACCTCCACCGGTGTCTCAGTTTCAGTTGGGTCGGAGTACCAGGCCGTACAATGGGAGCACCAAGCCGCAAGATTGGCTAGCTGATTATGTTTCAGCAGTATACATTGCGGGGGGCAATCGCCGATGGGCGGTCCGGTATCTCCCGCACATGTTGGAAGGTCCTGCTCGGATCTGGCTGAACAATTGCCGGAGAATAGCATCGATTGCTGGCTGGATTTAGAGGAGGCATTCAATAGCAACTTCGCCAGCACTTACAGGAGGCCAAACCGACCTCAGCTTTTGCAGGCGTGCAAGCAGGAGGACAATGAGACTGACCGAGAATTCTTGACTCGGTGGAGCAATGTTCGGAACTCCTGTGAGGGAGTTATCGAAGCACAGGCTATAGCGTGGTTTGCTGATGGATGTCGGTATGGTAGCATGTTGTGGCAGAGGCTCCAGAGAGATATGCCAAAGACTCTGGCCGAGACGATTCGGATAGCTGATTCCTATGCCCTTGGCGATCCGATGCAGCCTCTGCTGGATGGGAATGCCCGGAACAGGAGGAATCCGATGAACAACCGCAACAACGGACCGAGGTTTGATAACCGTCAAGAGTTCGGGCAGAAGAGGAGAGAACCAGATTTCCAAGTCAATGCTGTAAACCCAAGTCAGTCCGGACCTGGAGGCGCCCAGAAACCGAAGACTGAGGGTCAGGCGTGGACTCCGAACCAGAACCAGAATCAGGGAGGTGGTGCGAAGCAGTGGCAGGAGGCCGGACCACCTGTGACTTACGAGTCATTGGTGAATGGACCATGTATCTATCATGGCAGGAATGGCAGAACACCCAACCATACCACTCTGCAGTGTAGTTTTCATCACCGAACCGCTGCAGAAGGGGCGAAAGCTGGGGCAAACCGGAGTGGGCCACCGAACCAATGGCGTAGACCTCAATATCCGAACACGCAGCAGCAGCATAAGCCGACCATAGCGGCGCAGAATCAGAGCTTAACCGGAGCAAATTCAACCCCGGTGCATGCGGCCCAAAACCAGAAGACGGTGCAGGCGAAACCGGTGAATGCAGTGAGTGCCCAGGGCAACAACAACAACGGTGGTGCCGGCCAAAGCCAAACGTGGTCCTTTGAGAATCAGAGGTATGAGAACCCCGGTAATGATTATAGGGAAGTACATCAGAGCTACGTGGTGTTTGTGACTGAGTCAACTGATAAGAAGAGTATGCTGAGGCGTGCCAAGGAGGTGAATGCAGTATCTCCGGCGGTGGTGAAATACATGAACTGGTCCGAGCAAGAGATCACTTGGAGCAGGCAAGATACACCTCGGATCATGCCGAGCCCTGGAAACTATGCACTGGTGGTGGATCCGACGTTTTGTGGGCCGACCAACAATGTGAGATTCACCCGAGTCTTGGTGGACAATGGGAGTGCCATAAATATCATGTACCGAGACACAATGGTCAAGCTGGGATACTCACCGAACCAGTTGCAGCCTAGCAGCTGTACATTTCACGGTATTGTGCCCGGGGTCTCTTGTGCACCTATGGGAAAGATTTGGGTCGACGTGGGTTTTGGTACCCGAGATAACAGCCGAGTTGAAAGTCTTGAGTTCGAGGTTGTGGACTTGCAGAGCCCTTACCATGCCTTGCTGGGAAGGCCAGCCTTGGCCAAGTTCATGATCTCCACTCATGTGGCTTACCTAAAGATGAAAATGCCGGGGCCCAAGGGAATAATAACCATTTCTGGTGACTACAAGAAGGCTATGCAATGTGCCTCGGCGGGATCCAGTTTAGCCGAGTCCTTGGTGATCGCGGCGGAGAAGAAGCAACTTCAGAAGGTGGTGGCAATGGCGCAGTCTACTCAGCTCGGCATGTCCGGACTAATTACTCCGGACATGAGCGCTTCATTCGAGGTGCCCAAGGAGACCAAGAAAATCCCGCTGGACTCGGAGAACCCGGAGCGTTTCGCCATCATTGGTACTGGCATGGACGAGAAATAGGAAAGCGCGCTCTGTCACTTCCTCCGTGAGAATCGGGACATTTTTGCATGGTCGGCTAAAGACCTGCCAGGTGTTCCGAGGGAGTTGGCAGAGCACTCTTTGTTTGTTCGGCCAGAGGTGAAACCAGTGCGTCAACCGACGCGGCGGCTCTCAGATGACCGAAGAAAGGTGGTACTCGAAGAACTGGCGAAGTTACTGGCTGCAGGCTTCATCATGGAGTGCTGCATCCGGACTGGATATCTAATCCAGTCCTCGTGGAGAAAAAGAAGGACGAACCGGCGGTAGTCAAGGTGTGGCGCATGTGCATTGACTTCACCAACCTGAACAAGGCGTGCCCGAAGGATCCCTTTCCTTTACCTCGGATTGATCAAGTGATCGATTCTACGGCTGGATGTGAGCTGTTGTCTTTTATTGATGCATATTCTGGTTTTCACCAGATCCCACTGAACACTGATGATCAAATAAAGACTGCCTTTATTACCCCGTACGGGGCGTATTGCTATCGTGTCATGTGTTTCGGTTTGAGAAATGCCGGGGCAACTTATCAAAGGTGTATGCAGAAGTGCTTACATTCTCAAATGGGCAAGAATGTGCAAGTGTATGTCGATGACATTGTTATCAAAACTAAAAAGAAGCATACTCTCATCGAAGACCTCGAAGAGACATTTGCAAATTTAAGAAAGTATCGGTTGAAACTTAACCCGGACAAGTGCACCTTTGGTGTCCCGGCTGGAAAATTGCTCGGTTTCCTCGTATCGAGCCGAGGTATAGAAGTTAACCCGGCTAAGATCCGAGCTATCGAAAGAATGAAGTTGCCGAACTGTTTAAAAGATGTGCAGAAGTTCACGGGATGCCTTGCATCTTTAAGTCGGTTTGTAAGTCGGCTAGGAGAAAAAGCCTTACCATTGTATCAACTTATGAAGAAAAGTACCAGTTTCACTTGGACCCCGCAGGCGGACGCGGCGTTCAATGAGCTGAAGAAGATGTTGTCCACTGCTCCGGTGTTGGCATCCCCTTTGCAGAATGAACCGATGTTGATATACATTGCGGCTACAAACCGGGTCGTAAGTGTTGCAGTGGTGGTGGAGCGAGACGAAGGAGGCAAATCGGTGCAGAGACCAATCTACTACCTGAGCGAGGTGATATCCACGTCGAAGCAAAACTACCCCCACTACCAGAAGATGACGTACGGAGTATACCTGGCGGTTAAGAAACTGAAGCATTACTTCCAAGAGCATCCCATGACGGTGGTATGTGATGCTCCAATCTCGGAGATCATCGGATGCAAGGACGCAACTGGGCGAGTTGCCAAATGGGCGATCGAGGTATCTCCATACACTCCGCATTATGAAAGGCGAGATGCAATCAAGTCGCAGGCGCTGCCGGACTTTTTATGCGATTGGGCCGAGATGCAATATGAGCCGCCCTTGCCGGACTATAATTATTGGAAGATGCACTTTGATGGGTCCAAGACCAAGGTCGGATTAGGTGCCGGCGTAGTCCTAACCTCGCCGAAGCAAGACCAGTTGAAGTATGTGCTGCAAATCCATTTCTCGGCGTCGAACAACGTGGCGGAGTATGAGGCCCTGATCCATGGGCTCAAGGTGGCAAAGGAGATAGGTGTCCGGCGTATAGAATGCTTCGGCGATTCAGCTTTGGTGGTGCATCAATCCACCGGCACTTGGGATGCGTTGGATGCGAACATGGAGTTGTATCGGTTTCATGTGCAAAAGGTGTCTGGGTTCTTCGAAGGATGTGAGTACAAGCACATACCTCGGGGGGAGAATGAAGCCGCCGACGTATTGTCCAAGCTCGGTTCATCCAAAGAACCGGTGCCACCGGGGATAGCGCTGAACCATTTGAGAACTCCTTCAATCAAGCCCTCGCCTGACTCCGAGTCAATTTTCTTACCGCCAAGTTCGGAGTCTGAGCCTATTCCTATGGAGGTAGACGTCGGATGCGTTTGGCCGGACTCGGGGACTGCTTCGCAGTATCCGAGGACTGATGGAGCTTTTCCTATGGAGATAGATGATGGGAACTTCGGGTCTGACCCGGGGACTTCGCACCAACACTCGGGGACTGGCCGAGCAATGGTGGAGGAAATCATGAAGGAGATCATGGCGACCGAACCAATGGAGATAGATGAGAGGCTTTTTCCTCTGCATCCAGTGCCGGAATGGGCGGAGCAGATCATGAACTTCATAGCCGATGGAAGTTTGCCAAGTGATACAACCGAGGCAAGGAGAATCCAGAGGAGAGCTAAGGGATACACCATCATCAACAAGGAGCTATACAAGAGAAGTGTGACCGAGGTGTTGCAGAGGTGTGTCGAACCAGCTGAAGGCAAGGAGATGCTTTTAGAAATCCACCAAGGAGAATGTGGACATCATTGCAGCACAAGAGCTCTGGTGGCCAAGGTGTTCCGGCACGGGTTCTATTGGCCCACCGCCAATGCCGATGCAGAAGATATAGTTCGGAAATGTGAAGGGTGCCAAAGGTTCGCCAAGCAGCAGCACATGCCAGCTTCGGCGCTCAAGACCATTCCTATCACGTGGCCCTTTGCAGTTTGGTGTCTGGACATGGTGGGAGAATTCAAGCCAGCCCGAGGCAATATGACTCACATACTGGTGATGGTGGACAAATTCACTAAGTGGATCGAGGTGAAGCCAATCCGAAAAGTGGATGGTCATACGGCGGTGACCTTTTTGAAGGAAATAATCCTGAGATATGGATATCCTCATAGTATCATTACAGACAACGGCACGAACTTTGCTGTCGGAGAGTTTGCTCGGTTCTGCATGAGTAAGGGAATTCGACTTGACGTAGCCTCGGTGGCTCACCCACAGGCTAATGGGCAAGTAGAGAGGTCAAATGCATTGGTATTGGCCGGAATCAAAGCTCGGTTGGTAGAACCACTGTTGAAAACACCGGGGTGTTGGATCGATGAGATACCAGCAGTTCTGTGGGGTCTAAGGACCACACCGAACAGATCAACTGGCTATACGCCATTTTTCATGGTCTATGGGGCCGAGGCAATGCTGCCAACCGACATTGAATATGATGCGCCCAGAGTGGCAATGTACACAGAAGCCGAGGCTAAAGAAGCTCGGGAAGATGCTGTAGATTGCTCGAGGAAGCAAGAGAATTGGCCTTATCTCGGTCAGCAATATATCAGCAGGGTCTCCGACGTTATCAAAGTCGGCATGTAAAACCCCGAAAGTTTAATGAAGGAGATCTAGTGCTGAGGCTTGTTCAGCGCAGCAAAGGTCGGCACAAGTTGTCACCTCCATGGGAGGGACCATACATTGTGAGCCGAGCTTTGCACAATGATTCGTACTATCTTATAGATGCACAGGAGCCAAGGGGAGATGGGCTGGACAGACCCGATGGAGCTTCAGCGTCCATGGAATGTAGCTCTACTCCGACCCTTCTACTGTTGAAGGAAGTAATGTATGTACCTCGGCTGATCTTTAAATAAAAACTTCGGCACCTCGAGAGTGAGCTCGGGGACTGCCTCGCTCTTATGATTGCATGTTTCTTTTTGTTTGTACTCTTTCTTCGTTCGTATGCCGAACTATTTTGAACCTCGTCTCAAACTTCAAGTACTGTATGCTATGTAACTAATCTTGTGACTCGACTGACGAACGCCAGCATGGCAGTCAAGAGCAAAGACGAAAGAACATGGGAAACATGAAAATGAACTCGGGGACTCGGTCCAAAAAGACAGTTCGGCATATGTCGTTTACTAACCCCTGTTTTTACTTCTTTTTTATGTCGGATGACTTTGAAACATACCTCGGAATTTACCAAGTACTGTATGCTATGAACAACAATCTTGTGACTCGACTGTCGAACGCCAGAATGGCAGACAAGAGCAAAGAATGCCAAATATAGTAAACACGAAAGTAAACTCGAGCAATCATTCAAAAGGATTCGACATAAAGCTTAGAAAAGCATGGTTCGAATGAGCATGATAGTAATAGAGGTAGCAAAGGAACTACTTAAGTTTGATTACATCTGCGTCCCGGCATACCGGGGATTTAATGAAGTTTTTTGGCCAAGCATAAGTTCAGGTCGAGGCATCAGGAATTACGTCGGCAGCAGCCGATGTAGCAGGGATTTCGTCCGGAGCCGAGGTAGCCTGGGAAGTGCTGGCAACGTCGGCAGTAACCTCGGCACCAGGTTGTGGAGAAGCCTCGGTTTCTGCTTCGCGGGTTTCACCGCCGTCACCTTGCTCGGCCTCGACGTCGGATTCTGTTTCGTATTCCTCGTCTTCTGGCTCGTAATCCTCGGCGTCGGAGTAGGTGTCTCCTTCGCTCAAGTTCTTCGTGTGGCATATCCAGCAAAGTAGTTGGCCATCTTTTGGCGGCGCGCGACAAGGATCGGGTCGGACGACCAAGGGAGCCTCGCCGGAGAGTGTTCATCTTCTCGAGGTCGATCTTCTCGCACCAAGTCATGATAAACCTGAGAGCGGCATCAGCTCCAGCGCGAGCTGAAGATGAGCGCCACTCTCGCAATCTTCTTTCGGTGTCGCGAAGCTGGGCGGCGAGCTCGGGCGTAGATTTGGGAGCGTCGGCAAGAGGCCATAAGGCTCGGAAAGCAGACGCACCTGCATCAAGAAGTTCCGACCCAATGGTTTTCAAGGGATTGATCCGAGCCTTGATGGCCACGATGTGGTCCTCAACGGTCCAGACGGGGTTCGTCTCCTTACGCCTCTCCCTGTGCCGAGCAGTGATACTGCGGGCCGAGACTTGGGTGTAGGTGAAATGCTCTGCAGAAGGATAGCATGTTAATAATGAAAGAGATAGTTCGGCAAAGAGCCGTATTGTTGAGGACAAAGCAAAGCTAAGGGGGCAAGAAACTTACCGTCCATCTCGCGGTTGATAGTTTGCAGCGTCGGGAGAAACTGGTTGACCTGCGCTTGCAGAGCTTCCAAAGCCTCTGTGGCCGAGGTGGCGCGGGTCTCGGCTAACTGGAGCGCTTCCTGGTGATCCTTGGCGGCATCCTCCCGAAGTTTCTTCTCTGTTTCGACAACACTGGCCTTTTCCGCCTGCAGCTGCTCTTTTTCAGACGTCCGCAGCTCAGTGATGCGCTTGAGCTCCTTTACCAGACGAGCTACTTCGGCTTTCTCTTGTTGTAGCTTCTCGTCCAAAGAGTTCTTTTCTGCAAGGACGGCCTTGTGCTCGTCGTGGAGTTTCTTGTGGTCAAACAAGAGGGTATGAAAGATATCCGTGCGGACGTTCATAGTATTCTGCAAGGAAGAAAAACATAGCTCGGTTAGAAAGGCTATACCTCGACAAGAGTCTCGGGGACTCGGAGTCAAATCATTGGGAAAATGTTGCCGGGGTATGCCTCGACAGGAGTCTCGGGGACTCGTACCCGAGGTGCATGCTAAAGTAAGTAAAATGGTTTGGATACGTCGGATGAAAATGGAAAGTTGAGATTCAAGCCAAACAATTTTAACTCCGGCGGAGCGTCAATAGTTTACCTCGAATCTCGGGGACTGGGAATGGTGGATATTAGATGAGATACTGCATGAAAGTAAAGAGAATAGGACTTACGTCGATGTTTTGAGCAGCACGCAGGGCAGCAGTTTGTAGATCATATACGCTTCGGCCGCAGGCGCTGTTTCCCGCAGGATGCTCAGCCACCGGAGCAGCTAGGGAGGCCGAGGAGACCTCGTCTGCAGAATTCCAGTCTGCATTGTAGTGTTCCAAGGAGCCGAGGCTCTGGTCACTGTCAGTGCGCAGAGGAGGAAATCCCCACGGTCCGCCCTGCTCGATGCCCCTAACCGAGGCCTCCAAGGCCAAAGCAGCCTCGGAGCTTGAAGCAGGCCGGTTATCCAATATAAGAGATGCCCTCCGAGCATATTCTTCGGCCGGAGGGGCAGTCTCATCAACGGGTGCGGCGAATGGAGGAATTCGGCGTGTCACCGGGGGAGGAGACCTCGGTTGCATCCTTGAAGGAGAAGAGATAGTCAGGGTGCCAGACCCAGATGTTGGTTTGGGGGTGACCTTAGACTTCACCGTCTCTTTCTCTTTCTCCTTGCCCTTCTCCAACGGCAAGGTAGTCTGGCGAACTGGTTTTTGGGGCTGTTGCTTGGGCTGTTGCTTCTGCTGATGCTTCTGCTGTTGCTGCTGTTGGTTGCGGGCAGTCTGGCTGCGGGGGGAGAGTCGAGGCTCCGGCAAGGCGGTAGCCGGAGTTCTGGCGCGATTGGTCCCCGCATCCGTTTGAGGACGCGGAGAAGTCTGACCTCGGGTGGGGGCAGATTTCCCCAAGGCCGGGCCAGACCTCGGTGGAGGAGATCCGGGGCGAGAGTTCGTCGGGGTGGTCGTGGCTTCAGAGGCACCAACGGGTGCAGTCATGGAGGATACCTCCTGATCCACGTCTATGGGGTCACTGCAACGAAAAGAAGATGGTCAAGTGTTAATACCGAGTAATATGTTTAAGCAACAAACATTGTTGGCTATAGAAGCAAAGCATTACCCATCCGAGGTAGGAAACCTCTTGCCCCCCGGGCATGAGGAGGATTTCCGGACTTCTTCAGCCGACGTCTCTTGACCGGAGCCTCAGTGGGTCCGGAGGCTCCAGTGGCGGATGGTTCGGCGGCCGAAGTTGCGGCACCAGCGCGTTTCCGGCTGGTTGCTGGAGTAAAGTTCGGAAGGTGAGGAAGGCAGGAGATAGGTACCGCGTTTATTGGTTCCATGACGAGAAACCCCTCCTCGTCATCCGAAATCTCTTGAACTGAAGCTTGTGCTTGAGGCTTACCCGCGGTGGTGATGCGGGCCGAGGCAATGGGCATATAATCCTCGTGTCAGGGTCCACGTTGGATGGTGGGTCCTCGACAGGGAGATCCTTGCCGAAGTGGTCCGCAGGATGGACTCCATCCTCGGCGGTCTGGCGGGAGAACAGCTGTATGGCAGACATATGAAAAGGAGTTAGGAAGAAAATTGTCAAGATGAACGTCGGTAGCAAGACCTCGGTGGTAAAGGAGTACGAAGAAAACGTCGGAATAGCGTACCTGTTTCGCTGGCTTGGTCCGGTAGTGGGGTTCCCTTCCCCATGTCCAAGCGTCAGGGATCTTGGACTTGGTGATAGCTCGGACTCGCCGAGCTACCGCGGCGTTGTCCAGTGCAACGTGCGTATGGCGGGTGGGGTCATAAAGACCGCTCATGTGGCAGATCTTGTGAGACCTCGCCTGGAGAGGGGAGACCCTGCGCTTCACGAATGTGCAGGCCAGGTCATCAGCCGTCAGGACTTTCCCGTCGTTTCCGGGGTCCTCCGGGTCCTGCCATTTCGCAATGTACCATGGATGGACTTGAGTTCGCCGCTGTGAGGGGGAGTGTAGTCCCAGTTGAGCTGTTCTGTAGGAGGGCTGAGGTTAAACGCCGGCAGGTTGAGGAGGTCCTCTTCGCCGGAGTTCTTCACGTAAAACCACGTCCGGAGCCACTTGCGAACGGTGTCCGGAGTAGTGATACGTGGGAAGATGGAGTTTCGGCGAGGAGCTACGGTGGCAGCTCCGCAGGCGGTTAATTGCTTGGGCAGATCCTTGTTCTTTGGATCCGGGATCACTTGCCGCTTGAGTTGGAAGTAGCGAGAAAAGAGGTCTACCGTGGCTTTGAGGCCGAGGTATCCCTCAGAGAAGGAAACGATGCAGGAGAGAGTGGTGATGGCGTTGGCGGGGAGGTGATGAACCTGGAGTCCGAACTTGTCGAGGAAGCTCCGGAAGAAATCACTAACGGGCAGTCCGAAGCCGCGCTGGAAGTGCGCGACGAAGACCACCCGTTCCCCTTCCTTGACTTGAGGCTCGAGTTCGCCCTCTGGCAGGCGACATTCTACCCCGGCGGGAATCCGCCGAGTCGCCCTGAGCCACTGGATTTCGTCCGGAGTTACATCCGAACCTTCCCAGCCGGCTCGTTCTCCGACCTCCAGTTCGAGGTCTGGAACCTCGGTTTGTTCCGAAGTCTCAGGAGGAGACATCTCGGCAGAATCAATCTGCAGAGAATGCACAGAAGTTTAGCAAAGGAAAAAGTAAATCTGGAATCTAAGGCTATATCTGGCTAACTCAGGAGGAGTTGGACGGCTATCTAATGTACATAGAGGCACATATATGCTAGGCGAACGTCTGTCCGAGGTATGAAACTCATTTCTACCCAAAAAAGTATGCGAGTAAGATCTACCGGAGGAGGTAAATAGAATTTTATTCAAGAACATATGAAGAACCAAAGCGCGAAGAGGAAGAAACCTAGGCAATGCCTAGGGTATCAAGAAAGGGAGTACATACCGTGAAAACGAGGTGCTGAAGGGCGGCGCCGGTGACGGTCGCAGCGGCGACGAAGGAGCTGCTCGGCGGCGGCTGGAACGCGTTTCTTCTCAACCGGAAGCGGCGGCGCTGGTGCGATGGAGGCGAGACGGCGAGTGAATGAGGAAGAAGAGGGAAGCACTGCCCTGGGCCCGTATTTATAACCGCGGGCGGTAACTGCGCACTACCGCGCGGTTATCGGAGCGGCGAGTGGGATCGTTTGTGCACAATGGCCCACGTGGCACGAAGATAGCGGTGGGCGAGCAGGCCACAGGATCGGTTGCAGGAGGCAAACCGTCGTGCGGCGCGGTTACTGGAGCGCGAAGCGGCGCAAGCGGGAAACCTCCGCTGACGTGGGCCGCGTGGTGGAAAGCACTCGAGTGCTTTGACTATCGTGGACCAGGAAGTGACGGATGGGACACGTGAACAGTGTTCTCTGACCGAAGTCAGTAAGGATGCAGAAATCGAGGGGTTGACGTCCGAGATCTCGGCGGATACTTCGGAAAAGCAGCATGGCCCGAGGAACAGACCGATGGATTTCTCGGGTATTGGTTCGGTAACCTGCAAAACATTGTAGCGCATGTGGTTTCGGGTTGAACCTGATGCGGCCTTTCATCCGAGGCTGCGAGACCACATCAGCTTCGGGGACTACTGTCGGGGGGTTACCCCCGGGTAGGGTAATGATGAGGTAAAGACATGTAAGGTTAAGGCAGTAAGCTGTCCGAGGGAACGATTGAGCAAGGACGCAGGAGGCGTCATCCGACGTAAGGTGTACGTCCGAGGTATACTTTCCGAGGTATATCCTCCGAGGTATCAACCTCGGGGCAGTCAGCTAGCTACCACAGGAATAAGATATTCTCTACCGAGGTATATGATCAGGAGTGTTATCCGAGGTTGGCAGCAAGGATCGAGGCATGTCAGAGAGGTCACGGGTGCCGCAGAGCTCGTAGCCCGAGGCTTCAGAGGACGGCGAGGTCCGTCCACGGGATTCCCGGAAGCTCGGGGGCCTAGGAGCTGACTGGCATTTCGGGAAAGGTCTACAGGCTAGACCTCGGCAGGCTACTGAAGTATGACCGAAGAGGAAAGCTAGGCCTGGCTGGCCTGACAGTCCGGCCGTTGGGCTGGCAGGAGGCAGAGGCTTGTCTTCTACCTTTTGGCCATGCCATTGTCAGTTGTAGGCAGGGGTAAAAATGTACTTCGGCCTGTGTATATATGCGGCTTCTCTACCTCCAGAGAGGAGAGGCAAAACCCTAGCTCATTTCCCCCTTCGTAGTTTCACCTTCTACCTCGAGCTCTCACTTTGGTAGCAACATACAGCTCGAGGAGCACCTTGTACTTGAGAACCACACTGATATATTGAGAGAGGCAAGGCAGGAGTAGGGGTTTTACTTCCTCACGAAGGCCCCGAACCTGGGTACATCGTGGTGTCTTTTGTGTTCTTGGCTTTCTTGGTTTCTTGTTCATGTTCTTGTGGTTTCTTGCATGTTCTTGCTTGTGCACGTCTTGAGTGCATAAACCCTCCCCGGATTCCCCCAACGACCGTTCGGCCCCAACTAAGCCATACCCATGGCATCTGCGTGATCCCACCGACGACAAGCACTTCGCCTTGATAGCACGAGCACCATACTCGCGACTCTGCCGGATCGAGTGTGGCGGAGACTATGCTGCTCGATTATGCAGTCGGCTTCAGTCGCATCACCAAATTCTTTTTCCGACAGGGCCGCAACCTCAAGGATCCACGCGTTGCTCGGGCTTTCGATACAGTGCCGTCCCATTCGAGGCTTTGTCACTCGAAGCTTGTGGGTTGGAGCCAACGCACGATGGCATATCTCCGAAGCAGCGTCTCCACATATGCAGCTACGTCCACCCGTTCCTGGATGGACTTTGGTCGCAGTCGCTTTTTGACGATTATAGTCGATCCTGCGAGGGTGTTGGTTGAGTGTTTCATGCAAACTTATGGGCCCTGTTCTTCCAGTAAAGGACGAACGAAAGATTAGGGGTTTTTCTGAATAGGGGACGCCCCCGAGTGTTAAATTTGCCACTTGTACTTAGTATATATTCATTTCTTGTATGTATGCAGCCCCGAGGGTGATCATAGTGGGGTTTATGAAAAACACTTTATATAGAACATGAATTCTACAGCCCCGAGTGTTCGAGTGAGGCTGTGATTTTTTGCGATGTTTGAAGCTTCAACTCATGCCATTGAGCAGCTTTTTTGTTTATGTATGAGTTTTTAACGACCCAGCCCCAGTTCGAGTGCGGCTGGGGTATTATGTTTGACAAAGGAGCGAGAGCTCACGTTTTGAAGTAGCGCAGCCCCGAGTACTCGGCAGTGAGGCTAAGAGTTGTGCGACTAGTTTATGCGAGTAGTAAACATGGAGAAATATG